>CM065388.1:39037500-39240000 GCA_033060915.1 Euryodendron excelsum
GCTTACTAGTGAACTAACATACTCTAGTACTTACAAACATCAAATGAACTGACAAACATCACTTAAGCATATTATCAAACATGTGGTGTGCGTACTACTGAACTAATATACTCAACTCATCACTTTAGCATATTATCATACATGTGATGTGCTTACTAGTTAACTAACATACTCAACTCATCATGCAAGTGATGAGTTTGCTAAAAATTAGGGTTTTTGTTTAAACCTGAAACCACAAAATTAGGGCTTTTTACGTCTAAAATAAACCTGTATTTAGTAAGAAAAATTGATACTCTAGTACTTACAAACAAAACCCCTAACTTTTCCTATATCAAACACCCAAAACCAATTATTATGAGCAATAATATTAGGGCTTTTTGAAAAAAAATTGTCATCGAAAAACCCTAACACACCATCTTACACACATTCTAAAAGCATCAAACAAACCCTAACTATTTTATACCTTCACAAATAGGAATGATTAACGTCGAAGAATCCACCCTCTTCGACTTTCCTCATTTGTCCATTTCACGTCTATGGTTGAATTCCTTAGAAGTTCGTTTGTTGCTTATGATGTTAACGCGCACACTTCATACCAACAAAGAGATTGCTGTGTGATGGTGGAACTAGAGTAAGGTTTCGGGTAGAGAAAATCCTATTCGATCTCTTGATTGAGAAGAGGAAGAAGTGATTTGTTGTAAAAGTATAAAGTTGTATTATAGATGGAAATAAGACATTTATGTCATTTAACATTTTCTTTATGCTTTTATTACTTGTTATATATTATGACGTTAAGGAAAAATTTGTCTTTTCACAAGAACTGTTAACGTTGTTTGCCATTATGTTCTGACAAAGAGGTCAGTGTAATATCCAAATGTAATGAGAGGTTCCTGTATTAATTCAAATGTTGAGAGGAGGTCAGTGTAATTTACCCTTATTTTTAATATGCCGTAGTGCGCCCCCCTTCTTTCTCAAAGTCAACTTTCTCGCTTGTTTAGTAAAGCTTTACTGAGTTTACGAGGTGAAGGCGCGAAGGAAGCCGCTTTACCTTATAGATATAAAAAAAACTTGAAATTTTGAGAGAAAAATTTATAAATTTAAGATAGTGTATAATAGAATCCAAGGGAAACACCATGAACATATATGGGGTTTATGAAAAAAGGAGAAAGAGAGGGAGAGAGAAGGGAGAGGAAGAGGGATATGGTTTGTGCTATTGGATTATTTACATAATTACTTATCAGACTTAAAATCCACTTATTTTGAAGTTATTATTATGGTCATCTCTTTATTAAAAGTAAAAAAAAATTGTTACTTAGATGGCCTAGTAAAAAACTTAAGGAAACACAATTTTTTCGTCAGGTAACCTTACACTCAATTTGGATTTTTTTAGCTATTTTTTTCGTTTAGCCATTTTTTTTAACCTTTTTTCAAAAAAAAAAAAAAAATAGTACCAAACTCAACCCTATTGATAGGGGTATTTACGGGTCGAGTCGGGTTTGATGATCACCCGACCCCGAATCTATCAGGTTGAAAAAAAATTGAAACTGATTCTGACCTAATAGATGGTCAATTTGGGGTCGGGTTGGTTGAAAAATTCACGCCTAAATGTAAAATGGTCGGGTTAGGTCGGGTTGACAAAATCAAGGCCCAGCACCCACACTGAATGTATTCGGGTCTTAGAAATTTCAACTGATATCCACCTAAAATATGATCGGCTCAGGTTGAGTTTGATTGGATCGACCTAGTTGGTCGGGTCTGATGAATTTTTGAACAATACTACTTTTTGATGTTGTGAAGATGTGTACAACTCAAAAGTTTATTTTATTTTAGAAAATCAGAATATACCATTTTATAAAGTCTACTTAGATGCGTCAGCAGTGGTACTCTAAAGACGTTAAAGAATTACCATAGATTTCTCAAACATTTTTGAAAGCATTACCATTAGGGCTGTTAAAATTTTTTATCGATCCGGCCAACTTGAACCAACTTAACACCAAATCGATCCAAACAAATCACTCTATGAGTGGATAACAGATGAATTTCAATTAAACCGGTCATATTCAACTTGGATGTTGGGCCTTTATTTTTTCAACCCAACCCGATCAACTCGATCTAACTTGCCATTTTATACTAAAAATGATTTTTTTTACCAAACCTCAACCTAACCCGACTTCAACCCAATCTGAACCGATTCAACTCGATCATCCATTGAGTTAAAATTGATTCTAATTTTTTTTTTAACTCGATAGATTCGGGTCAAATGACGAATGACCACCAAACTCGACTCATCGACATGTGAACAGCCCTAAGTACTGTCTATTTTTTTTTAACAAAATTAATCGATTTATATTTGTTCAATAATATTATTTTTTGAAAAGACGCCTACAAGTAGAATGATATAAAATATGATGATTACTCTCTCATTGTTAAGAAAATATTCAATACAACGGTAATGTCACGTTATTATTATTGATGTGATATTACAATCAATAAAATTCATTTACGTATATATTATGTGATGAGATGTTATGTTAATTAGTAAAGTAGTATAGATAAAATATTTTAATTAATTTTTTAATTTTAAATAATAAAAATAATAATTATATTTTGATATATTTTTATTGACTTATCATATTATATGATAATGAATGATGACATGACATCACTCTTAAGTTGAATATTTTCTCCTCATTGCCTGGCTCGGGTTTTTCCCTCCAGAGCAAAATTCGGCGGTCGGCGATCGCCGATCATCTGACGGACGGTTGAGATGAAAACGAGACGCGCACACATTTTTGTATAATTGTGGCCAAGATTGTACGCACACTTGTTTCACTGGTCACTGCTACTCGCACCACCGATAGTGGCCCTAAATCTCCCACAAAGCCCTAAAATCAGCGCCCTTTTATATACCACCATAACTATAGTATATCTCACTACTCTCTCTTTCTAAAACCCTAACATTTTAGGGTTTTTGGAAAAGCTCTGCAGCAGCCAAACAATACTGATTTTTCTTCTTCCTTAAGATGGGTAAATCAACCAAGAAATCCACTAAAGTAACACCTTACACCCTTGTCTTGCTTTACGTACGTGCATTATGGGTATGAGTATACTTTTATGTTTGCGATTGTCTTGATGTTGATGCAGGTCGATGCAGCTCCTGCTGTACCACCATCCACTAAATCTGCAAAGAAAGGTTTGGTCTTGTGAAGCGTTCCCACTGATTGTGTGTTTAGGTTTTTTTTTCGGTGTTAAAAATTGTTTTTGGGTATTGAATTTGTATTGTGTGTGTAGGTAAGAGAGAAGCCGCAGAGGTGATAGTTAAGCAAGCGAGCGCGAAGAAACAGAAGAGAGATGTTGGGACAGAGCAGGCTGTTGAGAAGCGGAAGAGCGAGGTTAAGACCCATAAGAATATCTATAAGGAGGAGGAAACTAGTAGTTCAGAGGATACAGCTTCTTCAGACTCTGAAGAAGAACAGAAGGTTTGATTAGCATCCCTTTTCTAGTTTCTTGCATAATCTGCTTTTTATTACGCTTTCACTCGTTTTAGGGTCTGTTTGGAACTGGTGGAAGGGAAAGAGAAAGGAAGGGAAAGAAAAGTGAGACAGAAATTGTAGGGAAAGTGGGTTATTTCCTATGTTTGGTTTTGCAAAAAAATGAAAGGAAAGTGGGTCTGTTATGTACATGAGTTCGCATTGCTGTTTTGCTATTTTGTGTTTGGAATACTACTCTGCAACATACATTAGCTTGATGATACCGCTGTGGAATTTTTGTTTCTTCTCTTGAGGCTTTTTGCCTGTTTGGAATTTGAGGAAAGGAAGAGAAAGTAAGAGAAAATAATAATTTTCCTTCATTCCCAGGAAAGGGAAAAAATCCAAAGAAAAATCATTTTATTTTCTTCCCTATTTCCTTTTCAATGGTTGTTCTATTATTAAGAGGAAAGGAATTGAGGTGAAAAAACTTTTTGCCTTCGTTGTTTCCCTTCTAGAATTTTTTGGAAAACAGAAGGGGAAATGATATTTTAAAACTAAATATTTCTCACATACTGATCCTATTTTAGTTTTCTCATTGTTCTCCAAAGTAACCAAACAAGGAACAATGAGTTATTTTGTATTTTCTTTTCCCTCACCAAATCCATCAACCAAACCGAGCAGATATTTGAAGTGAATGACTTTGGAAGAAAGTGTACATTGTTAGATGAATAGATGCTATGATGTTATTTGGTGGATAGGACTTTTCCTGACAAAGGGTGTACTGTGGCTACTGGCTAGCGTGTGTTGGTGGCTTCTGTAGCTTGCTTCTTATGCCCCTTTGAATATTTTATTGACAGATTCAATCCTAATTGTTACCTTATAATTTGTAGTTTGTGATATACTATTTAACTGAGTACATGCTGCAAGTACATGGGTTGATGTTCATATGCCTGAATTATCAGGTTAAGGTAGCACCTAAGAAGGTAGGAATTCCGGCAAAGCCACTAGTTGAAGAATCTAGTAGCTATGAGTCATCTTCAGACGAAGTGAGCACTGCAGTAAATTTTTGTTGGATCTGTTTTGCTTCCCTTGTAATGCCTCACATTATGTTTGCCATGTCGCACTCTTACAGACTCTTCTTTTCTTATTTGTTTCAGGAGTCTCCTGTCAAAGCTGTGGTGTCTTTGAAGCAACAGCCTGTGGTTGCTTCTAAAAATGGCACTGTAGGAGCCCCTGCTAAAAAAGGCAAGTTGTCTAGCAGTTCTGAATCTTCAGAAGACACTGATTCCGAGGAAGATGAAGTAAGTATAAGGGTTAAATCTTTCTTATACTAGTTGGCTCGTATTTTTCATTTAATATATCTCCTACGCTCTGTACTATTATCATCAGTTTACATTTCATTCTAAGTTTATCTTACAACTTGTTTATAGAATCCTAAAAGCAAAGTAGCTGTTCTTTCAAAACAAGCTGCTCCAAAGAAGAAAGATGAATCCAGTGATGATTCCGAGTCAGATGACAGCAGCAGCTCTGATGATGATGTATGTTCAGTGTTGTTGGATTCTCTTTGATGTTAATTTTGTATGAGAGCTTTGTCTTCTAACTTACTTTATCATGTGTATTATATCCAGGAAAAAGTAACCCTGACCGCCCAAGGGAAGAACCCTCCCACTGTCCCACAGAAGGTGGATGACCCAAGTGATTTAAGCTCTGATAGCTCGTCAGATGAGGAAAATGTGAGACTGCAAATGTAGTTATTTCAATCTATTAGCACGTGAAACTAGGATAGTTTGGAGAAAAGTTTGTACACTTAAATTGAAATTGAAGTTAATTTATTTATTGTGATGCTAACAAAAAACAATTGATAGGTTAAGAAGAATAATGCCAAAGTGGCCTCTCAACCCAAGAAGTTGCCATTTACTGCTGCTAATAATGGTTCTGCTGCGGTTGTCAAGAATAAAGAGGAATCAAGTGATAGTTCGGAAGAATCATCTGATGAGGAAGATGTGAGTGTTGACTGCTTCTATACTTGCCAAAAAAATAAGAGGAGAGAGAGAGAGAGAGTTGACTGCCTCTATGTTCGAATATAGATTAACTTGGGTGACTGAGCTGGGCATGGGTGTCTAACTAATCTATATTCCAATTTAGGATGTGGAGACAATGTTCAAAACATAATTCATCATACTACAATGACCCTCTAAGATGAGGCGAGGTCCAATATTGTAGTGGGGAACTATGGTTGAACAATCAGTCAATGTAAAAGTCTCATCAATGATCAGACCCAATCGAACAATTTCTCAACCATTTAAAAGTCTCATGGTGGCTTAAACAGCTTGCTCGCTAGTCTCTCCCATTTATGTGTGTATATGTAAATATATATGTATGTATGTGTGTCTGCTTTTATGAATGTATCTATTTCTTGGTTTTTTTTTTTTTTTGTTTTTGTTTTTTGTGCCCCTTGAATTTCATGAACTTCTTGATATAACTATTAAAGTAAGTTTTTCATCTAAGTTGTTCATTTATTTAAAACTCACACTGGTTGGAGCACAGAAGGGGAAACATGAGTGAGAAAAGTTTGGCCATTGATAACTTCCACCACCATCTTTGGTTGAAGTGCCTAGCACCTCAGATGCAGCATCATGTTCTTTGGAACTGATCTTTACCACTACTTGGTGGTCTTCCCCAGTTCTTCTCTGCTAGCAAAAGCAGTCACCCCCATTTATAGATGTGTTACCACCATAGCCACATTTGCCAAATTCAAACTTTTGACTAGTCTGTCGGTCCTAAAAATTCATTGCAAATGCCCCTTTTAGTTCCTTCATCACAATTACCTTGTGGAGAACTTCCCAACTTCCTTGACCATTTCTCATTATTCTGCATGGTCTACCATCCATTTTTGCAGATCCCTCTCTTGTATCCTTTCTCAAGGATTGAAGGGCATGTTGTTGTAAACTACCCTTGATTGTGAGCTTGAAACAAAGCAGGTGCCTTGCGCACTGGGTTCGAACTTTTTATTATGTTGGCATTTGTTTGTCAAGGGTTCACTAGAACTGGAACTTAGGATAGGTGTAGACTTTTGAAAACCCTTCTACTGGTGATTCCAAATTGATGGCTCTTTAACTAAAACTTTTCCAACAAATTTCTTGACCAAACAGGAGGGCGACGTTGAAATGGTAGAGGCAGTGTCACCTAAGACAGAGAGCAAGAAGGCTGATGTCAAATCTGGGAAAAAAGCTGTAAGCACTAAATTTTATATTTAATTTTTTGTTTTATTTTCCTATAGTTGTTTCTTAGCTGTTGTACTGTTAATATGAACTATATTCTATGCAATTGAAAGAGAGTGTAATTTTTCCATATGCAGTACCACACCCCAGTTACTCCCCAAGTTCAAACTGCAGGATCAAAAACCTTGTTTGTTGGAAACCTATCTTTCTCTGTTGAACAAGCTGATGTGTACGCATTCCTCACCATAAATTTGGAAATAAGTCCAAGCTGATCTTCATCTGACAGTAGTTACTCCTACAGGGAAAACTTTTTTAAAGATGCTGGAGAGGTGGTGGATATTCGCTTCGCATCAGATAAAGGAGGAGCATTTAGGGGCTATGGCCATGTTGAATTTGCCACGGTAGAAGCTGCACAGAAGGTACATCTCTCTCTCCTTTTCCAATTCATGTTTAGCTGAGCCTTTACAGAATCTCTAACAGCCAATGTCAGCACAGAAGGTATATCATCCAGTCTGTGTTACCATAATACTCTACTATCATAGCGAATTACGTTTTTGGAACTTCATTCTGAAACATTGGTACTCTAGCATTCTAAAACGGTAAATTTAGCGATCCAAAGCGATCCCAAACTTTTTTTCTATTTTTATCTTTAAAGATCACCTAACGGAGGAAAAAAATCAATTATAGTGAACAAAAATACAGAAAGAATAGAATTTTGGTATAACAATATGCAAGAAAATGGACCATAATAATCCTAGAATGTGTTTTTAGATGATTAATTTGAAAAAACATAAATTATGTTTTATTAAATGTCTGATTGTTGAAGAAAATTCTTCTAGAAGTGTCTTAATTTTAATAGTATACTTTATAAAAGTCTACCCCTAACGAACCATATTTTAGAACATGTGGCGTACTACATTTTCGTTCCCGTTCCATGTATCGGAACGATCCACATTCTAGGTAACATAGCATCCAGTGTATACAACTCACTGGAAGCAGAAGTTTCGACAAATGAATTGTATCATAAGAAACTTTCGTTTGGGATGGCAAATGGGATGTGAGGAATTACACTTTCATTTCCAGTGTCTAACAACACTTCTTGTGCGCTTTGGCCTGCTTACCAAGCTAACTGGCACACACCGCCATTATAATAACATAGGCCAAGAGGGAAGCTTAGGTACGCCACACAACCTGATTGGCGGGGTCTGGTGGCTTAGGCCGAAGGTGTTGCTCGGTTGCACCCAACACAATTCTAGTTGCCTTGAGGCCAATCCATCTGAAAGGGAGATTCTCCATTTGAGATTATGTTTCCTTGCCTGCTTGGGAAAAGTCTCTTACAGTTAGACTTCCACTTACGAAGGTGTTACCTCGGGTGCACCCCATGCAAGTCTAGTTACCTTCAAGCCAATCCAATTACGAGAGGGAGATTTCTCCATTTGGAATCTTTGATTCCTTGCGTAATAGGGAAAGGTGTCTTACAGTCAGACTTCCACTTATGGCAAGTTCAATCCTATCTAGGGTCTTATCACGAGCCTCTATATAAACGATCATTGGCTGTCTTATGAGGCATACTCATCATATATTCACTATCATACACTATTGCTCGTTGCTCTCTCGGGTCTCAGGTTGCTTCCTTCACCCAGTCCTCTCTTGAATCCGTCTAGTGTCCTCTGATATTTTGCAGCTCCTCAACATGTAGCTCGTTGGGAAAGGTGGCTGGTTTAGCCTCTCAGCTTCAGTTTCGATGTATTTGTGGGTTTCCTTTTTAACTTGGTACTAGTAATATTCTTTTACAGCAATATTGTGTGGTTGTAAAGATACTTGTCGGAAAAAAAAAAATATTGTGGTTGTACAGAAAAATGATAGAGGGGGATAGATTGATATGATGTTATATCATTCAAAAACTGATTAGATGGGATATTTCTTTGGCCAGTCACATAATTTAATAGCTTTCAATATGCAATCTCCAACGCTGTTTAAAGAGATAGCCCCATTCGACCCCTGTCAGTCTACTTCATCATGTATTTTCCAAGACTCAGAGGATTTATTTGTATAAGAATCATGCTATGTATTGCTGGTTAGTATCAATGAAGAGGGTCAAAATGCGATGTATGGGTGATTAGCATCAATAAAGAGGATCAAAATTTGTAATTCACAGTGATGAAATTGAGATGGATGTTTTTCTCCCGTGTTTTTTTAGTAGATGATTAAAGAGTTAGATTAAAGCATCAAGGGGATGCAACACACCTACAGAAAAGGCCACAGATAAAAGGAGGGCCGATGTATCATCTATACATGCTATGTAGGCGATAGGTATGCTGTTTGGTGCTTCTTCCATTAAGCAGTCAGTAGACTTCTAAGTGGTTAAAATTTGTTTCTGAAGGTTTTTATTTGAGCATCATGTCATATACTTTGTATAGCTATTTTATTCTGACAAGAAATTCGATATAGTTTAAATGATAAATTGCCACTTTGTCAAATAGGTGTAATTATGAGATCATACAGCTGATGGCAAGCACATGTGGCAGCTTTTTTTTAACTGTTTGATTGCGAGCATCAATTTTTTAAGCTGTTGTATATTTTTTACTGTAATTTATTGCATTACTGCATTTTGTTACATTTATTTTGATCCAATTTCCTTACACCAAAAGTTAGAATAATGGTCAAGTGCGGCATCTAAAAAATTTTCCCAAATGCCTCATGGATAATTATTTCTGAGGTTGCTTGATGAATGGTGTTATTATATGTTGTTGAAAATATGGCTTGTATATATAGAATATTTTATCAGGGCAGGTATAGTGGTGGACTCTAGTCTTGGGGTAGATTCGTGGAATCTAGTATCTTGATCTTGAACTATGCTTCAATTTAGATAAGCCTCGTGTTAGAAGAATGAGGTTAGGAGATGGTTATACATAACTTAGTGTGTTAGAGTGAACTATCCAGATTAGTAGTTCTAAACCGTATGCATGTCTTCATTGCAGGCTCTCGAGTTGAATGGTCAAGAACTTTTGGGTCGCTCTGTGAGACTTGATGTGGCGCAGGAAAGGGGCTCCTACACTCCATTTACTGTGTATTTTACACTTTCTCACCTATATTCAACAGTTCACTGTGTTACACTGATGAAGTTTCATGAATTTAATTTTCGTCAACAAAAACTGTAGGAAAGAGAGTAATTCGTACCAAAAGGGAGGGAAAGCCCAAGGGCAAACAATATTTGTCCGTGGTTTTGATAAAAGCAGTGGGGAGGATCAGGTAATGTTTTGCCAGCACATTTCCCTAGCACTAGTGTTCCTTCTCTTTGTAATTTCTCTATAACTGTGCATAATGTGCAACAAATATGGATTGCAGGTTAGGAGTGCGCTGGAAGAGCATTTCGGTACTTGTGGAGAGATTTCAAGGGTATCCATCCCAAAAGAGTATGGTGCTGAGGAACTTAAAGGGTATTTACCTTGTTTCCTCACTTCTCTTCTAAATTTGAATCTTGCTGGTTATGGTCTTAGTAGTTAAGCTTTGTATATTTATTATCGTGACATGCATTTTATATTTTAGAATAAATTGAAAAATATGAAAAGTGCAGAAAATAAGACATAAAACATATATGCATATATTGTGAATTATTTCACATACTCATTATTCTATGGTATTAGCTTTATAACAAGACATGTTTTCATGATATGATGTATCAGGATATGCATCTTATTTACCATGCATGTATTGCGATGTGTAATAGTTAGATATTAGATAAAACACCGTCAAGATAGTGTACTTTTTGATAAATAAAGTAATATTATAGAAGTTAGCACAAAGGGAGTGCCACCCTTACAGAAGAAGCTGAAAAGGCCTAAGCCTTCTATACAAAAGTATTCATCACAGAAGTCCACAAAATCTAGAAATTGGTTCAAGGATAGGTCTACACAGCCCTTGAACCAGCTATACAGTATAGTCATAAATCTACTCTTAATTTGTGACAAGGAGGTTTCTATTCCTTCAAAAGTTCTATTGTTTTGCTCACACCAAATTATTCACATCACTGCCAAAGGTGCCCTAATCCAGGTCTTTTTCCTTCTCCTCCCCACTTTAGCACCCCTCCAAGAAAGCAGAAGATTTGCTACGTACTTGGGGAAAACCCACTCAATACCAAACCATCGAAAAATCAAAGTCCAGATCTCAAAAGTCACGCAACAATGAATAAGAAGGTGCCCTACAGATTTCCCGGTCACCCTTACACATACAACACCAATTGACACGTATTTGGTTCCTTCTAATGAGATTATCAATGGTGAGAATCTTACCATGGGCTGCGGTCCAAACAAAGAAAGACACCTTGGACGGGGCCTTGGAGGCCCAAATTCCTTTCCACGGAAAAGAGTTAACTTGATTATCTTGTAAAATCGAGAAGAAGGGACCTTACATTAAAAGTGCCTTCACCAGCGCCCATCCATCTCAACGAGTCACCACCCTCTCCATTAGGAATGAAGCTATAAAGAGTACTCAAAAGATCAACCAACTCCTCAATTTCCCAATCATTAAGCTCCCTTCTAAAAGCAATGTCCCAAAACATGTTACCACCATCGTACACAAGATAATCCCTCACCGTTGCATCTTTGTTGCTAGCAATCCTGGCAAGATTAGGGAAAGAAATTTCCAACCTCTCTTCCCTACACCATTGGTGACTCCAAAAACAAATTCTAAACCCATTGTCCACTACAAAACAAAACGAGTCTGATTCCAAAAAACATTCCATGCTTTACATATTTGTTATACCCTTCACAAGCCTTTCCGATGACTAGTAGACACTCGCATAGTAGTCCAGTCACCCCAATTACCACCATATTTTGAGAACACAACTCTCCTCCAAAATCTATCCCTATTGCATGCATATATCCACAACCACTTTCCCAAAAGAATTTGGTTGAAAATCTCAAGCTTGTGAATCTCTAACCCACCTATTATAAGAGGAGAACACACCATATCCCAATCAACAAGGTGGTACTTGAATTCTTCCCCAATACCCCCTCACAGAAGTCTCTTCGCAACTTCTCAAGTCTCTTAGCCACTGAAACTGGGATGGTAAATAGGGACATAAAGTATGTAGGCAAGCTCGAGAGAGTGCTTTTGATCAACGTAAGTCTTCCTCCTTTTGATAGATATTGTCTTTTTCAACCAGCCGACCTTGTTTGGAATCTCTTAGTGACCCTATCCCAAACAACCCGCCAACTTTGTTTGTAACGTATCAATGACATGTATTTTTAATTTTGGGAATGTATGTTGATACTGCAAGGCAACTTTGGCTATGGTCACACAGAAACCTAGTGGGAAGGGTTCAGCAATAAGACAATCTTATGAAGAATGTATGATTATGAGGTCTAAAATTATTCTATTTGGTCTTCTTCTGGTTTATTTATCCTATGTTATAAAGCCAGCTCCCCATTTTGTGTACTGAAACTGTGTCGCATTTTAGTAATCCCACCATAGCCTTCGACCACCAATAAATTCAAGTGTTGAGTTGTGTTAAGGCTAAAAAATCAAATCCTTGAATGTTTGTTACACAAATGAGGCTACAATGCTCCTTCAGAGTGCTAGAAGGGAGTTCGTTAAGGTTGGTGTTTCAATGTCAGTGGTGTGTTTAGTTTCGTGATCATTTTAAGAAAGTGATATTTGCAGACCTTGAGGGATGCACGGGCATTATTTTGAGAATGCTTCCATGATATTTACCGTTGCCCTTTAACCAGTTTTTACATGATAGAACAAATTGTGCCACTTGTCATACCCAAGGGTATTGTGACTCAGCTTTTCTT
Source organism: Euryodendron excelsum (assembly GCA_033060915.1). Taxonomy (NCBI): domain Eukaryota; kingdom Viridiplantae; phylum Streptophyta; class Magnoliopsida; order Ericales; family Pentaphylacaceae; genus Euryodendron; species Euryodendron excelsum. The sequence continues at coordinate 39,049,990 of CM065388.1, forward strand.
GGCTGGGGTTGAAAGTTGAATGCCATATGTGGTATATATCACTGACAAGTTATCCATCCCTTATGGTTGCAGGATTGCTTACATTGATTTTACGGACAGTTGCAGTTTCAACAAAGCTCTAGAACTCGGTGGATCTGAGCTTGAAGGTTATACCTTGACGGTGGAAGAGGCGAAGCCAAGAGGAGATAATCGTGACAATACTGGCGGTGGCAGAAGTGGTGGACGAAGTGGCGGTAGAGGTGGTGGTGGACGTTTTGGCAGTAGAGATGGTGGTGGTCGTTTTGGTGGTAGAGGTGGCCGTTTCAGTGGTGGTGGCCGTTTTGGAGGGGGTGGTGGAGGACGTGGTTCAGGTACGTTGGCTTCCTACTGGTTTCAGTCATTCTTTGATTATTGTGAGCATTCCATCAGTTGAATTAGATCAAGTTTGCATTGTGTTAATTAATTTAAGTCTTCAAGTTCAATTCTTCAGAACTAAAATTTTTGTGGACTGTATTGCACCTATCTTTTGTGAGGCTTTGCGGGTTCTATTTATTTTTTTGTAGGTCTATATGGAGAAGTGCCCTAATTTAGGAGATTAATCAGTTGTCTCCTGCCCCTTAATATTTTCTTTAGCATTGCCTTTTCAAATTTCTGATGGTTTTATAATTCCTATGCCCTGATGCAGGGAAGAAGAAGACATTTGACGATTAGTAGGAGGATTGACATCAAAGGATTTTGAAGATTTGACTTTTTTTTTTTAATCTTTCATCTATGTTGCGGTATCATTTTTGTGAGATTTAGGAGCATGGTTTGACTTACGCGAGACCAGAATTATTCTTGGTTCATCTCTTTTTAAGGCCTTGTTACCAAAACATAAGTTTCTTGCACTTGTCTTCTATACGTCTTGCTGTTTGTATTTTTTTTTATAACAATTGCGACATCGGTTTTATTGGCAGTAAGTTAAAAATTGCATTTTATTGGGTATACCGTATATGGATTGACAAGCTATTGCTATTATTGTGGTGTACCATGAAGACGGAAAAAAAGCCTAGTGCTGTACCATCTATTTAGTACTCATCACTATTAAATTGGAATATAGATGTTTTATTACATCAGTAACATAAATTTGTAACATAAATTTGTAATTATTGAATAGGTGTTTTATTACATATGGCGAAACCTATTATGCATGTGTACCTGTGGATTTTTTTACCATGAAGACGAATTCTTTATGGGACTGATAAGGGTTTTACAAAATCAGTTTAAATACCATTCCATTTTTCCTTTATAGTAATTTCACAATGTCGTATTTGGATAAAAAGTTTGGTGAGCGAAAAGGAAATGGAAGAGGGTATGAATTTATATTTGTGCTTGGTTGTTAGAGAAAGTGATGGATAAAAGAAAATAAAAAGAAAAGAGTGAAGGATTTGAGAAAAGAATGAGGGTAAAATAATATTAGTGTTTGGCTGTTTTTTTTCTTCTCTCATATGTGTGAAGAAAAAGGTAAGATGAAAGAAACTCGGATTATTTGTCATATTTTCCAGTACTTGAGCACCTTTAAGTTTGGCTGGACAATCAGCCTGTGGAGCACACAATGACCTGAGTGGAACCAGACAAGCAAGACAACAGACTAGAATTCATGTTAGTTTCTGATACGATCCAGACTTGGGAAGAAAAAAGCTTTCAAGCAATTCTCCAAAAAAAACAAAAAAAAAAAAATGAAGATAACTACAGTTGTCAGAAATTCATTTGTGAGGGGAAAGCACGTTTTTTAAAAAACGTGCTTCCGATACCAATATGAAACCTGTTTTAAATTTTTGAAGAAACATTTCAAAAATTCTTGAAAAACACTTAAGAAACGTTTCAAAAACTCTTGTTTCAAAAATTCTTGTGAAACGTTTAAGAAACTCTAAGGATACTTAACTGAAATGCTTTAAAAATTTAAAAGAAACGCTTGAAAAACTTTAAATATTAATTTTATACATTTTTTTCTCTTAAGTTTTAGCTAGGTATCTATGAAATTATTTATATAGGTTTTCACTAAATTTCCCAAAAGTCTCCTTTAAGTTTTTTGAAGGTCTCCATTAAATTTTTTTAAAGATCTCTTTAAGTTTGACAAAAGCTTCCTAATAAAATTCTTATAAGTTTTCTAATAGTTTCTGCTTCTTGTATCCTTCTATATTTTTTGGATGCACTTCTCGCTTCTGTTTTCTTTACGCGCCATTTGGAAATTGAATTTTCGATGGAAAAAGGAAAAGGTAAAGGAAAATAGAAGAAAATGAAAGAGTAATTTTACTTTATTTTTCATTACGTTTTTATTTTCTTTTACTTTTTTAATTGAGAATTCAGGTTCCAAACGAAGCGTCAACATTTTCTGTTTCTGTTTTTCATTTTGGTAACTATGAAAAAAAACAAAAAAAATTGAAAGAAAAGCTTTGAGGGTTTTCTGATTACTTTTATAAACCGACTTTTTCTTACAAAATATGGCCTCTGTTACCTTCACCGACTCCCTTATTTATACATCGATTAATCCACTTGACAAACTAACAAGTGCTCTGTTTCAAGATCGTAAAACAGAGGCTGTAAGTCTTTGGGGCGAATTAACTAACTAATACTCACTGCTAAATAACAAATTTTTTTTTCTTCCTAATCACTAATTGCATTCTTTCCACATCAGCAGCTTCGGTTCTTCTTTCACCTCTTCCATTTTGCGTTTCAGCTCTAATCCATCTAGTTTGTGATTTCCAATACATATCGGTCGGATTTTCTAACGCCAGTTGGGAGTTCAATGATCATCAAGACCTATTGGGTGATTGTTGAAACTCTTCATCTAGCATGTCTCGTTCTAATGACAAGGTTGGTCATCCTGTAACACTTAGAATCTGAATTTCGTTTCTTGATGAATTGTTTCGCTCCACATGTACTGATAGAATTCTGATTCTTGCATACCAAAAGTTCTAGCATTTTTCTCCTTAATGTTGTAGATAATAATGGAAGCTTTCTAGGAACTTGGCAAACAAATTTCAACCTGTGGCAACAAATGAGCCCCTACAAAATTTGTCACCAAATTAATTCAGCCCAGAGAGAGAGAGAGAGAGAGAGAGAGAGAGAGAGAGAGAGAGAGAGAGAGAGAGAGAGAGAGAGAGAGCTTTCTTTGCAGATAGTTAGGACTTTTAGAGGAAAATCTATGGATATGATTCGAAGTCATCGACAAATTAGTGCCCAACTAATGTGGCCACTGGCCAGTTCCAGGCACCGTGTACCGAGTTCTCAGCTTTCTGAGGTTGGATTACTATTTGCTTTGTACTAAATCTATCCAAAGAATTGCTTTGATCAATTACTTTTTCATTTGCTTACCTTTCTTTACTCATCAAACATAAAGATGCAATTAAAGAATTCCTTTGTTATTGAGACTGTGGTGCAGTTGGCCATGCCTATAATGGCTGTGTTGCTATTAACGGAACAAAACGGGTAACCTTCTCTTCCTATCATTCAAAATTTTCTCCTCTTTCTTGTCGTTCTTCTTAGCGTAGCTAAATTTCAAGCTACCTGCAAAGAAATTGGGATGTTCAGTCTTCCCATTTGGCTACTCCAATGGGAAATTGTCATCCCAACAATTTAGTTAGATCTAATTAGTGAATTTTGCTATGTTTTGCCTTCACATCACATCTTGCTCCTGGACTAGGTTATCGAACTCATGTGCATTACTCAATTCTCTTTTCTTGCTGGTTTTTAGTTCTTCTAGTTGTTAATACCTCCCTTTATTTACTTTTAAGTTATCATTTTCTGCTTTAGCTTTCATTACTTTGTCTCTACAAAATGGTGACTGCATTTTTCTGAGGTGCCTAGGCTCCTGGATTTAGTGCTGTAAGTGAGGGTTGCTATTCTCTCTGGCGCTTTTCATGTGAAGCACTATTTCATTTCATATTTCTTTTGCCTATGTTGAGGGATGGCATAAGATAAGCCAGTGGAGTAACATGAATTTGGGTTAAATCTGTTAAAGACACGAATCTAGAAGTCGTAAGCAACCAAAGCTTGGAGCATTTGGTCTAAACCTGACTCCTTGATTTTAGTATGCCCCTTGAAGAAAAAGTGGCCATGGAGAATTTAGATATGACATTGCAAGGCTAGAGATCATTTGATGAATTTTTTTCAGCTTCGGATTCTGTATGTTCTCCGAAATGACTTCCTAGGCTTAACAAATTTCATTCTACAAATGAGTGTCAAAACATTTTGTGTTTTCATCTCTAGGCACCTTCCAAGTTGGCTTGTATTTCTCTTTTCAAAAATTGGAAGGGGAAAAAACTCAGTTCCAAAATAGTGGGAAATTATGTGTCTTACAGGTTTGGAAGAATTTAGGTGGTTTTAGGAAGGAAGATGGTGAAGCAGGGTTGTGCTCAGGAAATTCATGTTTAAAGAAGAGTTGTTTTTTTTATTTTTTTTATATATACGGTTTTGGCCCTTCTTTGGCAAATCATCATTCTATTCTAATAATTGGAATCGAGCAAACAAATACCGACTTTAGGTGTCATGCACCTGAGAAATAATTTGACATCACTGTTTGGGGAGACTCGAAGCTTGAAATAATCCTAAGAAAGATTAGCATAATTTTCAAAACACATAGTCTTTCAAATTTGCTTGTAAATAGCAGGTTACACTAAAAGAACAACAGCACACTAATTTGGTGGTTGGGAATTGGAACAATAAATAAATAATTATCAATGCAGAGTCCATCTGTATATATTGGAAAAATTTTCCCTTGAATCATCCGTCTATTTGAATCTGAATCCTCCATTGAAATAGTCAGTGGTAACTTTGGACAGACACCTTGGCTTGGGGGCCGCCTTGAACATAAACAAAACTGCACTCTGAACTGGGTTTCAAGACTTTTAGCCATTGAGGAAGCTCATAAACATTCTTTTCTTGAGTTGGGGAAAGACCCCATAGAGATCCCGAGAGGTTTTCAATTGTCAACTTCAGATCTGTGATTGGCTTTTGACATATATTCTTGATTATCACCTTGTGGCGATAATAAGTTGTTCTTCCAACTGTCCATGTACCAGTTATTGAGTGAAGAAGTGCAACTGGGGTGGCTGCAAAAGATGTAATGTTATCGTATTTAGAATGCCTCGTAATAATTGTTGAGCTTCAAACTAGGGCCATATTTGCTAAATATGCTTATGCTAATACCAAAAATATTTTCAAACATCATTCTTAATGTTCATGTACTAATTTTCTTAATAACATCAGGTTGCTCAATTTATCTCTTGTTGGAAAGACTTAAATTTCCAATACTCACCTGATTTTGGATATGGTGCTGGTGTTACTTTTGGGTAATAACCTGCAAAATCAAAGCAAGTTGGCCTTAATCAGATTTAAATGAAGAGAATAGTCTTCATTTTTTTTTTTGATAAGCAGAAGAAGAGAGAGAGAGAGAGAGAGAGAGAGAGAGAGAGAGAGAGAGAGAGAGAGAGAGAGAGAGAGAGAGAGAGAGAGAGAATGGTTTCCCTGATAACTCGAACAACCAAAACTCTAACCTAAGTAGAGCAGGCTGTCATAAAAGGATTGAAGAAGTGGGGCAATACATTGAAAAAACTTCAATTTTCTAGTACTCACCTGGTGTTGTTTGGTGGGGATTTGGTGACTCTTGTTGATAGGAACCTGCAAAAATGGGGGCGGGATCTTATTAGACGTCAGGACACAGATATGTTTAGTATAGGTAGTGAATGAGAGGATTGCCACATTAATCCCACCTGAATTTCCTGTAACACCTTGCAACTTAGAGAAGAGGCCAACAAGTGGAGCAGAACCAGAAATTGTAGGCTCTGTCTGTTCATAATTGGACCGATCATCCGAGAATTCGTCACTATTGCTAGGACCTCCCACCAGGGCTCCATATATGACGTTAGGGTTAGCCTGTGGGCGACGGTACCATATCTCGAATCCTCCCACGCATCCTACTGGTGAACGGAAAACAGAGATGGAGGCAATGGAAGCACCTCTGTGGTGAACATGAAGAGGATACATTTGCCCATAGCCAACAATGTAGCTCATGGATTTGGGATTCTTACCAAGCATGTAATCAGCCTATATATATATATATATGAAAAATAACCCAGTTACTCAATAATCAATAACAAAGTATTGATTAAAAACTAAAATGCATATAAATGTTTTATTATGATTAGTGTACGTCCATGATCTCTGGAGCATTTGATTTTTATGTCCGGTATTCTGGAAAATTATCTTCTCCTACCAAGCCTGACAAAACTCCTGTACCCTTCTCACAACCTCCTACTTCTTCTATACACCCTTCCACGAATTGTTACATGTTTCAACCTGAATGTTATATATGATAACCTAAATGCGCAAAAGGTTCTAAAAGAGGAGTTGTAGCACATGCATGCCTGTGATTTAGCAAAATTGAGGAGCTCCAGAGGTTGAACTTGGGCTTGTGGACATTTGAGCAGAGAATGAGCCTGAGCGAGGTAATCAGAGTAGACAGCTAGAAGAAATGCAGCAGAGGCTGCATATTGCATGTTGTTCCATTCACGCACGTATACTAAGCCGCCTGATTAAACATAGCTGTCACTTGTAAGTAAGAGAAATTAAAGGACCTAATGAAAATCATATTCATAGAGAGATTAGAATTACTGGAACTAACCAGGAGTCATGGCAACATTGTATCCATCATTCTTTTGCAGACAAGCACATGCAAAGAAATCTGCTTTGGCCTGATATTGCTTCAGGATGGAAGTGTATGCTCCACCAGCTCCCTCCATTAACACCTACATGTAGCTTCATTATGGTTGCTAAACATCCAAATGCACCATGTTGATATATATATATACACCTGGCGTGCCGTTAATAGAAGTTTTCTTGCTAGTATTGTTAGGTACCAGGTTGTAGTTTACCTTAGACACAAGAACTTGTACACCAGCATATTTGTTGTCCCAAGAGAATTCTTTGACAGCCCACCCAGTTCCACCCATAGAGGCAGCATTATCGGCAACATATTTCAAATAATATGCATCATTCGTTGCTCGGAAAAGCCATGCAGCAGCCCATAGGAGTTCATCCTTTAGCATTAAAAAACATGAAAAAAGTGGCCAAGAAAATAATTAAGGACAAGAAATCGGCAGCGTGAAGGTACAAGGGAATGATACAGGTAAGGGAAATGTTTAACAGACCGAATAACCCGATGATGTATAGAATTGCTTAGCACACTCGATGGAGTCATCATACAAACCCCTGAATGTATCAGCAAATGTGAAAAGCTGCAACAGATTAAACAATATCGGTTAAAAGTAATACATGATTTGAAGAACTATGTGGTATAGTTTACATGATCCATCAATAGCTTTCTATCTTGTGGCTATATATATATATATAATTATTCTCACCTGTTTTGCATGTAGTAAGAGAAGATTAGAATAGGAAGAGTTGTAAGGCTTGAATGCTAAAGAAGCCGCAGCCAAAGCAGCTGCTGTTTCGCCGGCAAGATCGGACCCTGGATTAGTTGGATCCAGCTTGTAAGCAGTCCTTGAAGTGGTCATGTCCTCGGCACGTTCCCAACAATAGTGATCGGAATCTCCATCCCCCACCTGAATTCGTCCACCCAAAATCATAAGAATACAAACATATGATATATCAAAGCATGTGTGCGTGCACAGAAATTGTTACAAGAGTTAATTAGCTGCATATATCTGGAGAGCAATAACTACAAGTTAACATGCCAGTTATAACCTAATTAAAGAAAGAAAACGTTTAATTTTTGTAGGAAATTTCATACTTAAAAGCTGACTTGTAACTTCATACAAGTTCAAAACCTTGTGAATAATTTTTGATTTACAATTTTTTGTTTGAAATTTGTGTTCCGGAGCATAGTTGCCAAAATGGGAAATGTAAGTGGGAAATGATACAAACGGAAGTGTGAAATTATTTGGCCCAAAAAATCTATAGAAAACTGGAAATGTTAGGTCATATAATAAATATGATATTTATAAGAAAAAATATTAAGAATCTTAAAAAAAAAGTAAAAAATTAAAATATTTTTATGATCATGCAAAATACTAACATTACACAATGACTATAAAAATTTATTGAAAAACGTATACATTATTGTTAAGAAATAAATTTTGAGAGCATAAAAAATATTAAAAATTATGAGAGACGAGTTTCTAGATAGTGTCCACAATATTTTTTTTAAGACATTCTTGTAAACGTTTTCTAAAGATTTCTCTTCAAATCTCATGAGAGTTTTGCCTCCATTGAGTGAGTTTTCGGGGAAGTGAGTTTCCCCTCCCAAAAGACTTTTTTGATAATTATGTTGCTGAGGTGATATTAAATTTGGAAGTTATAAAGTTTGTAGCTGAAAGGGTAGTCGCAATTAAAAACTAGCAGCTGGTAAGGCAGGCTTGAAATTGAATATGTAAACCTGTATATGCAACAAGCCTTGGTTTGCACATGTTTAATGCCCTTAAAAGCAAATTTGATCCTGATTGTGAAAAGCATTCACAACATAGCTATTCTCCTTTGAGTTTGTATTTTCACCATGCTACCTGACCCAAGGGGCCAGAAGACTTTTTGAGCATATAGAAGATAGCTCAAGAGTAAAGGATGGTAGTTACTTATGCAGCAAGAATTTACTGATGATTTATTTCAATGTGGAGTTGTTGATGTGAGTTGCATTCTAGATCAAACAGAAAAATAAAGGTGCAGCTGTTAATGACCATATGGATATATCATATATGTACATGCGTACAGTTCATATCTAACTACAATCTACTTTGCTAGAGAATTTACATACTGTACCACGTGAAATTATTGGTTGGCATGGGCCAACCAGTGGTTATTGATTTTAATACCCACTCCAGAAATTCACTGGATCAAAAATGGGTTTTTGAGCCTCTAGCTATTGAATGATTCTAAGTCCAGTAATTTGGCTCAAACAAGCATGGAAACAAATAAGAAAGAAAAGTATGTAGATGTTGTAGGCTTGTAGTTGTAGCTTAATCGCTATATATATTTATATAATTATATATGTGAACTAAGAAATGCCAGAAACAGGTGACCAAACAATTGAATGCTCTCTCTCTCTCACACAGAGAGAGTGCATGAATTGCTGTGCTAGGAAGGAAAAAGGAAAATCTGCTTTGAGAGAGATGTGATGAATGGTGGTAGTAGAAAGTAGAAAGAGATACCTGTCCCCAGAGAACATTAGGCTGAGAATGTGCCTTGATGAAGTAATCAGTCCCCCATTTGATGGCAGACAAGGTGTTTCCCATCTGGTTGAGTCCTACAATCTCTTTCCTGAACTCAATAACTCCCCATGAAAGCATTGTAACGCTATAAGCCATTGGCAGCCCAAACTTCACATGATCTCCTGCATCATAATACCCTCCCACCAAGTCCACCTGCATCCATATATCATTCCCAATCCAATTAATCATTTGTTATAGCTACATACACATCATCCTATATGCCCACATCATAGAGTAGTCCAATTTTCAAATGCAATTCTATATATTTTTATCCAAAACTGTTTTGACAATAGCATTATAACAGCAAACTATGATCGTCTTCATTAATCTAGAGAGAGAGAGAGAGAGAGAGAGAGAGAGAGAGAGAGAGAGAGAGAGAGAGAGAGACTCACTCCTTGAAGAAACCCATCACGCAGTCCAGAATTGCCGCGCCACTGGACTCTTTGATTCATCGGTAATTTTCCGGACCTTTGCGCCTCAAAAAACATCAAGCTCCTGTCGAGGGCTTCGCCATAGTCAAAGCCGGCTACAATGGTCGCCTTGTAACCCACCACACCAACTAGCAAGGCGAGGAAGACGCACGAAGAAGCAAAGCTCACCATGGCTAGTTTTGTTTCCAGAGACTCGGTGGAGCAGATTAATTATGTGTATGATCTTGATAGTGTGGGTACATGTATATATATATATATATATATATAGAGAGAGAGAGAGAGAGAGAGAGAGAGAGAGAGAGAGAGAGAGAGTGAGAGAGAGAGAGATGTGTGGTCGGTCTGTGGAATTAAGAATATTGGCAAGAAGAGCAAATGGTGGTAGCCTTCACGTTAATAAAACCAGAGATAGAGCTCCCCACGTTGTGCTGTTACACGTACATGATTGGAAGTCTAGACTCTAGAAGTGGGAAAGGGAATATATTTATGTAGTGTAGCGCCTGCATGGAAATGCTCATGGAGTGGCATGACATGATTGTTGATGACTTTTATTTTATATCAGCGGTCCATGACTACTTACCATAGGCTTCTGGACATTGGATCCTGATTCGTGACTCTTTAATCATGCATAAATCACATACTATTGTGGCATAAGTCCACCAGTTTAATTTTGATGTAAAATTTTTTTATACGAGTAGGGCACCAAATTATAATACCTCACTACTTTTCTTCTTTTGCTTAATTTCTTTTAATTTATATTCAATAATTGTATTTTATTAAAAATTCTATCAAATAAAGAAACAAACAAGATTTCTTTCATTTTCAAACTCTTCTCATTTACGACATCTATAGCTTCTTCTCCTCATATCTCTCTCCTAGAGTTCTTGCTACCAAAGAAAAAGCGTTGCCTCTCTCTCCTCTCTCTCTGTTGAGTTCTCTACTCATAAAACAAAATCTTCTCTCTTTGTCATCTAGAGTTCTTGCCTGCGGAGGAAAAGCGTGGCCTTTCTCTCTCTTGGGTTCTCTATAGGTATAATAAAATCTGCAACTATGCCGAGATATGTTTTTATGCAGGAACAAAATATGTTTTATGCATTTTTATGAATTTGTATGATGTTGATGTTATGAAATCAGTTTTTTTTAATCAGTGGTAATTTCTGTAATTAGGAAAAAAAATATCCTCTGGTTAAAGTACATTCTGATATGAACATATAAAATGGGCCTTGGGGTTGAAGAAGTATGCTGGCTTTTTAAGGGTCGATAATGAATGTTGACAGAAGGATTAGACTAACTCTTTGAAAGAGAATTACCATGATCTAGTAATGCAGTCACTGGGAAAACTTTCTTTTGGAAATTGACAGTAATCAAATATATGCTCGTTAAGTACAGACATACAGAAGACAATTGTTTCAAAACAACTATGTTAGCTGCCAAACAATAATTGTTGTACTGTCACACTTAATTTTTTGTATATGTATTTTTTTTCCCTTCGAGATTCAAATGGCAGGCCCGCATCACGAAATTGAGGTTGACATAGAATATGAAGATGTTAGGGAGTGCACAATGGCACAAAATAATTGTGAAGAGAATTGAGATGATAATAAGAGTTTGGTTACAAATAAAGGATCACAAGAGCCATTTATTGGAGAAATTGGAGCTCCGCATTATGGTTAATAATGAGGAGTAAAATGTTAAGAGTTTGGAAATGAAAAGATTGTGAATGGAAAGAGTTTGAAAAGGAAAGAAATCTTGCTTATTTCCCTATCTGATAGGATTTCTTATAAAATATAATTATTAAATTAAAATAAAAGGAGGTTAAGCAAAAAAAGAAAAATAGTGAGGTGTTGCAATATGGTGCTCCACTTGTATAAAAAAATATTTACATTGACGGTGTATTAAAATTAAACTCTAAGTAGTCGTGTAGTACTTATTGCTCTGTACTTATTCCTATTCAATTATCAAAATGTAGTATTTTATTACATTAATGACATAAATTTGTTATTAATGAATAGCCTTTAATTAAAAAAATAAACACATAACAAAATCTGATAAGAATGAATATCGAAGAAATTCACGTTACTTAACTACCAAACTTTTTTCTAATACTTGTATTGGAATTCAATTACGAGACATATACATATTAAGTTTTTTCAATCCATAGCCCACCTTAGACGGAATTTAAGGCTAATTTCCCTGACAAATGTTAAAAAAAAATTTATTTTTCAACTTGGGTGCTGTTTCAACTTTATTCAGCAACCTAGGTTGAGCGCTATTTCAAATAGCGTTATTTGAAAAAACATTTTTTCAAAAAGCGTTTCTTTATTGTATTCTTGACTAAAAACGCCATTCGGAAAATTGTATATCTCCAGGAAAAAAACGCCATTTGAAATGACTTTATTTTGCTGGCAAAAAAGGCCATTTCAAATGGCTTTATTTCCATGGGAAATAAAGCTATTCCAAATGGCGTTTTTATGCCCTATATTCCCAGCCTCCTTTTCTTCTCTCACGTTATTGCTTTTTTTTTTTTTTTCTTTTTTTCTAACATAAACAAACTACTCTCGTCTCTCGTTGTCTCTCTCTCGTCTCTCCCGCAAATCCTCTCTCGCATCACCTCTCTCGCTATATTGAAGCTCGTCTCAAGTACTATCTCTCTCGACAAAGGTTAGTTGGTCTTACATATACATTCATATATGCATATATACATTCATGTAATTGCCGACATATGCATATATATTTATATATATATATATATAAAGTTGAGTGTAGAGTACCCTCGTAATAGGTTTCCATATGCATATATATTTGTTTATGAATATATATGCATAGAATTGAGTAATCAAGTAAACAAACTATTTTTATCCTTTAAGAGAATCTGAATAAAAAGCCCATTCCACTTTCTTTTTTTTTTTAACAAAAACAAATAGGGAAATAAAAAAATTATATATATGCATATATATATATATTTGTTTGTGAATATGTAATGAAAACCCTACATGAAGTTGATATTTATGTGTATATATTTGTAATCTTAATATTCATGTAATTTACTCAGATTTACATCTAAATTGAAAATTTCATGTGATTATTTTTATTTTCTTGTATATATGTGTAAAGGTAACTCAAACTCAAACCTAGATTAATTAAAACTTAAATCTATATATAAATGTCTCTCTACTAATATGTCACTATACATTGAAAAAAATTTAAACTATGAAGATATTTAACTTCATCACATTGAATAAGTTAAAATAGTCTAACTTTTGAAGAAACATTAAAATTATTTTTGAAATATATTTAGTTACATAATTTAAAATCTATAAATGTTAAAAATTTAATAATTGAAAATATATTTAAAAAAATAGGTCATATAGGTTTCAACTATTATAAAAAAAAATGACAATTCGATTAAATTCATAAATAGATTCATAAAATTATATATATAAAAAAACTTATATACATAAATAGATTCTCTATATATACAAAAAAAAATTTAATCATCATAAAATAAAAATAAAAAATTGTGCTTAGAGCACTCTCAAGAAAATATATTTATACACATTCAATAATGTATTTCATTTAAATTCAAAAGTAGATTCAATTTTGGACTATCATACAATAGGTCATATAGGTTTCAAATTTTTTTTTAAAAAAATGACAATTTGATTAAATTTATAAATAGATTCATAAAATGATATACAAAAAAATTTATATACATACATAAATAGATTCTCTATATATACAAAAAAAATTTAACCTTCATAAAATTAAAAAAAAAATTGTGCTTAGAGCAATTCAAAGAAAATATATTTATATACATTCAATAATGTATCTCATTTAAATTCATAAATACATTCAATTTTGAACTATCATACAATAGGTCGTATAGGTTTCAACTTTAAAAAAAAAAAATTACAATTCGATTAAATTCATAAATAGATTCATAAAATTATATACAAAAAAACTTATATACATAAACAATAATCTTCATTTTTATTTTTTCAACAATAATTAACTGGTTATCAATAAGTGAATAGGACCCACAATAGGTTATGTTATAGTCTTAGGCTATGTGAATAGCTATACTTTAGTCACATCAATGAGAGGCCTCTACCATCAATACCATATGTGTATGTATCATGCTATATAGTTGTGTTGTTTGGCATAAAATTTGTAACTATGCAATTAATTATTTATCCCTTAATTTTTACATTTTTAGTAAGGTAAAGTCTGCTTAATGAGATGGGTTAAAATTATATGTGTTTCATGATAGGCACAGATAAGTAATGACGACAATAGTAATGTTTTATTGGGGGGGAAGATAGTAAAAGATCGCCGAGAAGGTATATCCTATGATATGGATGAGTTTGGTTTTCGTCGTATTTGTCACTATTACTTTAGCATGAACATGGTCCCGATTTGAAATTTATGTAAAATTTTCGAATTTCGAAACTTAGTCTATCGGAAGTAGGCCAACTCGGCCGTTACTGTACCGAAATGGGGAGGAAGGGTCTGGAGAGCGTGAAACTTTACGAGAGGCACCAGTGTGACAAGAGTGAGGTGTGGGAATTGACGGTACGTCAATCGGTTTCCTGATTTGAAAGTTATGTAAAGTTTACGGGAGGCCAACTTGGCCGTTGGGGTACCAAAATGGGGAGGAAGGGTTCGGAGAGTGTGAAACTTTACGGGAGGCACCAATGTGACAAGAGTGAGGTGTGAGCGTTGACGGCATGTCAATCGGTTTTCCGGTTTGGAAGTTATGTAAAGTTTTCGAATTTCGAAACTTAGGTTATCGGAAGTAGGCCAATTTGGCCATTGGGGGTACCAAAATGGGGAGGAACAGTCCGAAGAGCGTGAAACTTTACGGAAGGTACCGGTGTGACAAGACTGAGGTGTGGGAGTTAACGGCATGTCAATCGGTTTTCCGGTTTGGAAGTTATGTAAAGTTTTCGAATTTCGAAACTTAGGCTATCAAACGTAGGCCAACTCGGCCATTGAGGTACCAAAATGGGGAGGAAGGGTCCGGAGAGCGTGAAACTTTATAGGAGGCACCGACGTGACAAGAGTAAGGTGTGCGAGTTGACGGCACATTAATCGGTTTCCTAGTTTGGAAGTTATGCAAGTTTAAGTTGAACTGCTGCTGTGGAGGTGAATTGCTGATAAAAAAGCTATTTGGAATAGCTTTATTTCCCATGGAAATAAAGCCATTTGAAATAACGTTTTTTGCTCGAAAAATAAAGCCATTTCAAATGGCGTTTTTTTTCCTAAAACTAAACGCTTTTCCTAATAGCGTTTTTAGTTTTCATTCCCGTATACGAGAATATAGTAAAGAAACGCTTTTTGAAAAAATATTTTTTCAAATAACGCTATTTGAAATAGTACTCAACCTGGATTGCTGAATAAAGTTAAAACAACACTCAGGTTGGAAAATAAATTTTTTTTTTTAACATTTGTTAGGAAAATTAGCTGAAATTTAAACCATTTTAAGAAAGAGCAAATCTATTACGAGGATGAGCTCTTGACTCTTCTCACGAGCTCCCCATTTGATTAGTCCACTAACTAATAAAAAACATCCTACGCCTGCCACATCAGCATCTTTCTCAAAGTAAAACGGTTCTAATCCCAGGATGCTCATACAATGCCCAATCCAACGGTAAGGCACATATCTCAACTTATATACAATAGTATCGGATCTAGAGATAGAAAATTTATGAATAACTACATGAACTCGAGCTCATCGTAACTTTTCGCATTTTATAAGGTTAATTTCTAGTGCATGAATTTTATCACTTATGTACGGATAACCAACCTCGGGACACTTTATAACGGGGAGGGAGTTTGAAGTCTTTAATAAAGGACTTTTTGAGTTAGTTGGGTTGGTAGGCAATAATCGCTGGCTTCATGCAATCGGATTACTTGTTTTCATCAATGTACGTGGCCTCCTCCTAACTTTTCGTCCCACACAAGGACCAACCTTTAAATAATAGTAATATAACAATACCATTAAACTGATAAAAGACAAATGGAGGAGAGGCATAACAAGAACGAATTGAAAAGCATTAAAAATAAAAATAAAAACCCTAGCTGAGAGATTGGCTTAAGATGTGTTTTTTTTTGCATCTTATTTGATGCTCCTTAGGCCAAAAAAAGAATTAATGTGACTTATATCATTAGAGTAGAGAATGTTTTTAACGTATTTCATTTAACATCATATTTTAAATACATGATTATATAAGATAATAAAAATTATTTTAAAAAGCAACTTATGATTTTATATTTAGACAGCATTTGGCAGGCTTCTCTGAAGCCCTTTTTGCACTTCCTAGCTCTAGAAGTCCTTTCACATGGCTTTTGAGTGTTTGGTGGATCCATTTCAATGGGCTTCTGGTGAAAGACAAACGTTCAAGAAGTCTGTTCTGAAGAAGCATGCTGGAGTCTCTTCCGAATTAGCTTTTCACGAAGTCAAATTGTATAGATTAAGTAATAAACTGAAACTCCAATTTTATTCTTATAAAATGACATATTGTCACCATATTACCCTCATACCTTTCTCTATTTACAATCTCAAATGATTTTTTGGATTATATTTCTTTCCCTCTTTTAAGTAAGTTATTATTTCTTCATTTCATGTATCTTTATAGGTACCTGGTTCTTTTGTTTTTAATAATATTTGGCTTATGTTTATTTCATTCCTTCATAATAATCTGTATGATTTTCTCTATTGTTTGTATTGTCATTTTCCTATTGGATTTATTTTTCCCACCTTTCAATTCTTTAATTTTCAAGTTCAAAACTAACTATGATCGGGTTTGTTTCTTTGGTTAACGCTAACTTGAATTTAGAGCTGCTTTATTTTTTATTATTGAAAAAATCCATTTATAAAAATAATTCGAAGCATTGATGTTTAAATGATTATTTTCCTAATCAAAGTCGTCATTTTTTTAACTAAATTATTTATTTTTTAATGAAAAAAATCAAGGCTTTAGGATAAAATTATAGAATGACCTAGCATTTAGTTCAATGCTAAGAAAAATCATACAAAAAATAAGAAAAAATATCAAATCATATAATCAAATTGAAGTGGCTATTGATTCAATAGGATGAGAATATATGATTATGAATAGCTTAAACACTAAGGAGGGTTTAATAGTTTGTTCAACAACTGACACATTGATGAATTGTAAATAATCTTATACATCATAATTAAATGTCTAAAAAAAAGTTAAGGGAAGTAGAGAGAGAAAAAAAGAAAAGCCCATCTGAAAATGTATTCACTAAACAACATTTGGTTTTCAAAATGCATTTGCTTAAAAGAGTTCCTCTGAAGCACGGACTTACTACTGGTATTTGATAATATGAAATAATATTTACCAAATTTATACATATTTGTCTTGTCCCTTGCGGTTCACGGGTGAACTACTAGTAAACTAAAAAATATTACTACTTTCATTTTAAGAACTTTGTTTCTTTGGAAATTTTGACCATTCCGCAATTTATGAGATCTTCCCACTTACAAAATACACTGTGAATCCATTATTTGTGCAAACAAAATTTTCCATATATAAAATACCCCAAAAAGTGTTAAATTGCCATTTACAATTTCTACTGTTTTTGGAATTAATGTCATTAGCAATTTAAGATCCTTTTAAAAAATTTGCAGTCCTATGATCAAAAACAAAAATTAAGTCCTTAGTTCATGAAATCTTTCTCGTACACCATTGATTGTGTGAATTCAATATTTTCCAAATCCAAGGTTCAGTAATTAGCTCTTCTCCCATACACCGTTGATTGTTCGAATCCAATATTGTCCAAATCCGAGATTCCGCAATTAGCTCTTCTCTTGGGTGTAAAATCTTCCATACAATATGAGATCTTTTTTCAACTTTCATATACCATGTGATATATATACCGTATCTATGTTTTAGACAAAAATTTTCCATATGATATATATATATATATATATAGAGAGAGAGAGAGAGAGAGAGAGAGAGAGAGAGAGAGTAATATAAATATATATAGGGTAATATAGAGAACCCACTAAGTGTCCTTTAATTGTCTTAAACCTATCAATCCTTTTCACCATTGCCGTAGACAAAAGTTTTGATTGAACGGCGGGTATGAAGAAAACAATGGCAGTTCCAGTGGTATGGACTCGGAAAGAAGACAAAGCCTTTGAGAACGCCATTGCCATGCACTTGAAGATTGGCTCAGATGAGGAATGGAAAAAGATTGCAGCAGAGTTGCCAAAGAAGACCATTGAAGAAGTGAAGCGTCACTACCAGATTCTGCTGGAGGATATAGAAGACATCGAGGCTGGACTTGTGCCTATTCCTAACTACGTTCAGAAGGAAACAGCTTCAGATAATGAGTCCATTGGCTCATCATCTACCATAAACAAGTCATGATAGATCAATATTGTTCACTGGTACTACAACCAGCTCTTATGATACTTAGAAAATAAAGTTTGTTAGTGCAAAAAAAAAAAAAAAAAAAACACACCGAGGAAAGGAATCATCAATGTTAATGATTCATTCACTACTAAGATGCCTATATGCGAATATATATATATATATATATATGTCATATAAAGAAAATAAAAAACAAAAGAGACAAAAAAAAAAAAAAATTGAACACACCCAGGAAAGGAATCATCACTGTTAATGAATCATTCACTATGCCTCAAAAACAGTATTCCAATCATCACATAATACATGTATCCAAGTGTCACCTTTTATTTTTTTGTTGTTCTAACTCTTTCCCTTTAATTAGAATAGATAAAAAAAATAAAAATAAAAACCTTCGAATTTCTTGAGGTTGAGTTCATCTGAAACACTTGGTGGAGACTGTTGAATCGCCACGGGCAAAGAGTTCAAAAGATTTCAAAGTCCAGAAGCTTTCAATTTTGTCGGTAAGGAGTCCAAACGCTTTCAATTTCTGGCTTCTTTCTGACTGCAATGAAAAGAAAGAGTCCAAAAGCTTTCAATTACCAATTAAGTAGTCACAAAAATTTTATATTACGTGGAGTAATAGTTTTTTTTTTTTACTTATGTACCATTATACTTACTGTAGAGCATAAGTGTTTGGATTGTAATAGAATTATTTTTACAAAACTATTTTCAAAATTAAAAATATTACGTAGAGTGACAGCACAGGGAAACACCAAACTAGTGTGCTCCCCTTATATATTAAAGTATATTTTTTATTTTTTAATAACGAATTTGTAGTTTCAAAAACGCTTTTGATATTGGTGGCTAACAAATGGCAATAATTGATGATCAACAAAAGTAATATTGTTTGAATGTTCTTTTAATGATTTTGATAATTTTTTTAGACTTTCGAGAGACTTGCAACATTTCATTTCCATAAATCCTCCTTTTTTTCCTTTGCTTAGTAGAGTAGCATGTAACTTTGACCAAACAATCCTTCAACTTAAAATTCTAATAGTTTAGAGAATATAAATGTAATAAGTTTTAGGTTAATGGGTAAATTAAACTTGAGTTATCAAACTATAGTTGACCCTTAACTTTTCTCATGACTTACTTTCAAAAGATTAAGCTTAAATAAAAAAATCAAAGTTAATGGATGACATTGAATTTTTAGGCAAAGTTGGAGGGACAAAATGATTATTTATTTCACTTTATTATATACATTTTTAGCATAGACTAATATACTAAATGTAGAAGAGTTATAATGTTTAGAGGCTTATACATGGGAGGAAATAGGCTTGAGAGTTGAACTTGGTAGACATTGGACTTAACTTTAGCTAAGAACAAAGGTGGCTTGGAGTCGAGAGGCTCCTCTTTGTAGACAAAGACAACTTGTGAGTACCTCATTTTTTTTCTTACGGCAAATCGCTAACGCCTAAGTATGCTTTTGGCCCCTATAACACCTAGGTATGCTTTTTGAGGAAGGCTTGTTTGGTAGGGCTTTTCGACCTAGCTTTTTTTAGTTTATAAGTAAAAAAAAATTAATTTTTTCTAACTTTTTTTGCTTATCTTTAACTTATAAAAAGCAAAAAAAAACTAGAAAAATTTTAATTTTTTTGCTTATAAGCTAAAAAAGCTAAACTAAAAATACTAAAAAAAAAATTATACCAAACGAGCCTGAAATTGATCCCTCAAAGCAGACAAACCACCATGACATGTACCTCATACTCTAAACACCTTTGAGAATACTTAAAAAATAGGTCCCGGGGTCTTGCAATATGGGCCCTATCCCAAAAATCCATGTCCTGGATGCATAAACTCATGCGTTCAAGGGGCCTAATTTTTCTCCCGTTTCCCTCGACTCTTTATCATGCGTTCAGGGTGGCTGATTTTTCTCCTGTTTCCATCAACTTTTTACCTTGTCAAACCTTCGGCTTAAGGATGAAACCAATGCTATCTTCAAAAAATTTCATAAGACTTCAAAACTAAACAAGACCAAAATGGATAACCTGGACGTTTTAGCTCATGCCTCCAAGGTGTTGATTAACCATTCACATGGCATTTTCCATCTCTTCCATTCATATTCGTTGCTTCGAACTAACGTCATTTTCTAAAGATTTTAAGAGTAACATTTCCATAAAATTGGCTTTGTCCAATTGTTGCCCAAATTTCACTAATATAGGCCCAAAGTCAGCTAGAAAATCAACCCTCCAGACACATAAGATGTTGCGTTCCTTGCATGACCAGCTACAAGAAAAATATCGATTCTGCCACGCATGCTCGAATTGCCACATGTCAGTAATCTGGAAGGGACCACTAGCGTCCAAACCAAAAGATGCCAGAGTTTTGACGAAAAAATGGGTGAGCTACGGGAGAGCTTAGATTGGTTTCTAGAAATTGATTCTAAAAATGAGTGAGCTTCGAAAGAGTTTTGACTCGAAAATGGCTGAGCTATGGCGGAGCTCGGAATGGATTTGAAAGGGTTCTTGAATTAATTTTAAAATAGCGGCTTAAGATTTTGAGGTTTTGAAAGTGTACTTAAACGGCTTGAAGTTTTGATTTGAAAAATGAGGAGCTATAATGAAGTTCGGAGTGGATTTGAGAAATTGAACTTGAAAATGATTTTTGAAATAGAGATTAAGGTTTTGAAATTTGTAGAGGGGACCTTGATTTCAGATCTGGACAAGAGATCTTGATTTGAAAATTTTTTTGGAAAAAGGATTTAGACTCTGGGAAAAATGATGTTGAAATTGATGTTGAAATCATTTTTTAAAGTCTCATCTCCCCTTCTAAGACCATAGCCATGGTAATAGCTAGATCTCATGAAGATGACGCTTTTTGAAACATGATTTTGGAAAAACTTTTTCAAGGATAGATTCTAATGATTTTATAAGGCTTCATTCCATCTTCTATTTCAGCGATCGTACACACCCTGGATCCCTGCCGTATTAGCATCGATAGGTAAAAGTTTGGTTTTAGAAAATTACATCGTGCCTCAGCCTTGGGGTCCTTTTCCCCTGGTTTCTAAGCCGATTTCACATTAGATAGTCGAAATTAAGGTTTTCTTTTTTTTTTTTTTTTTAAGAAGTTATCATTATTTTTGGTTTTTGAAATGCATGTTTGAGAAAAGTGTCCAAGATTTGGACTTGAGATGTGAGAAGAAATGAGGAACATGTTTTAAAGTTGCTTTGAAATAGTTTTTGAGATTATGAAAAGAAGGTTATGAAATTTGAGAGGAAAATTTTTGAATAGTGAGCTTTGAAAATGGAAGGAGAAATTTAAAATCATGAGCCATCTTTTTCCAAACATTTGGTAAAATTCCAAGCGAGTGTTTAAAGAGAGTTTTGAAAAAGAATTTGAAGAAAAGCTTTGAAACCATTTTCAAGAATGTTCTTAGAAAGCACTTTTAGCAAGATTTCAAGAGAGTTTAAGAATAGAGTTCAAGAGAGTTTTGAAAAATGCATCTAAAGAGTGTTTTTAGACAACATTTTTAAGGATGATTTTAAGCTTATCAAACGGACTCGGAGAGTTTGAAAAGAGGGTTTTCGAAACCATTTAAAAAGGTTTTTTGAAATGTATTTGTGAGCTTTTGAATATGATCCAAGTGTAATGCAAGAGGGGTTAGAGCTTCTCCAAACACCAAGTGGGTTGCCTTGGCCGTAACTCTTACAGTTTGGACACAAACACCTCTCCAAGTTATGATTCTCGGACCCTCAAGTTCTACGCATCCAATAATGAGGTGTTGAGGAAGAGGGGTTAGAAAAGAAGAAACTTGTAGATGAAGAGAATGAGTCGGGGTTAGGTTCTTGAGAACAATACTTTTATTTCTCCTTCTTGGGTTTTAACCTTCCTCTTCGAGGGTTGATGGAGTGTCTAAGGTCCTTCAATGGTGGAAGACCAAGAGTTTTTACTTTTCGAACGAAAACTAACATAGTAACAATATATATTTTCACGTATCTCAGCTCAAGGGAGTGAGCTGTTATTTATAAAATCTAGGCTAGGGTTGGACTCATGAAGGACATGCATCCAACCTAAGACGTCTGGCTTGTTCCTCAAGTTTTACCAAGTGCAGATTCCAGCACATGTGCCAGATTTCCTCTAATAGGAAGTTTTTTCCTTTTCCTAGCCATGCAATGGAAGCGACTCACTTACGCGCGCTTCCATTCTACTGATTTTTAGGTTACTTTGATCCTATATATTCATGAAGTTTGGCCAAGAATTTAGAGAATCCGTCTCTCTAGCGAAGTTCTTGAAATTCTCTATAACATAGAGTTGGTGTGAAGCTTTTTGGATGTACCTAGAAGAGAGAGAAAGCTTTGGAAAGTGAGCTTCCAGGATAGCACCTTGGAAGTATAAGCACACACTTCCAGATTCTTCAAGTTTGGCCACTTTTTATTCTATATTCAAGGCTCTTGAGTAAAATGACCTTGGAGAACCAACAACATACATTTGAAGTGAAACTCTTTGAAATGGTATGGTTCTAACGTCTCAAATCAACCATTTGATTTCTTTCCATTCTTTGAGGTGGGGCCTGCATTGTAATACATTAAAATCTATGTTGGAGTGTTCTGGAAAGTGGTGAAGGTATGTAGGAATGGTTTGTTCTGCTGTATGGAGTTAGATGGTCTTCAAAAAGCATGTTGAAGTGCATAGGGGCAACGGTCATTTTACACCGAGGTGCCTGTGAAGGCACCAGTAAGGTCCAACTGTGATTTTTTAGTGTAATAAACTCAAATGGGGTAGCTTTTCACTTCTCGGGGCCACAGGCCTCGAGAACCTGTCGGGGTGCTCAAAGGGTAAAATAGTTATTTTACATCGGCATGACTGTGAAGGCACTAGTAAGTACTGACTGGGGTTTTTTTAGTGTTATGAACGCAAGTGGGGTGGCTTACCACATCGTGGGGCTGCATGGTTTTAGGAGGCGTCACGAGGTGTTTGAAACGTAAAACAATCGTTTTACACTAGGGTGGTTTCAAAGCCACCCAAATGCATAGAGGAGGGTGTGTGAGTATAATAAACTCAAATGGAGTGACTCTCCCTTTCACTTGGCTGCACAGTGTCAGGAAGCATGTTGGGATGCCTGAAGGAAAAACAGTAATTTTACACTAGGGTGGCCGCGAAGGATCTAATATGGACTGACTGGGGTTTGTGAGTGTCATTTACTTAAATGGAGTAGCTCTCCACTTTATGGGGCCAACAGCCTTAGGAAGTGTTTTGGGGTGCTTGAAGGTGAAAACAGAGGTGGTTGCGAAGGCACTGGTATGATCCAACAAGGTTTCTGAGTGTAATGAACCCAAATGGAGTGCCACTGTCTCATTTTATGTGCACATGCACTCTCGCGCGCTCCTCCACCCCCGTGCGCTGACGTCTGCTAACGCCAGATCTACTGACGTAAGCTTTAGCTGCCCAGCCGTCGGTTCGCTGTCTGACTCCGGTCCATCTGAACCAATTTAGCCCGGATATTTCTTCCTTTTGACCGGTTCAAGTCCTATTTGGCTCTTTTCAAGTCAATTCAAACTGGTTCTTGCCTATTTTTTGCCCTCTAAATCTGATTTTTCCCTCGGTTTGGCTTAATTTTGCTCCGTTACCATTGTTTCTTCTACATTAGAAACATTTCAACCCACATCTCTTGCTCTTAATTCTGTTATCCAATGTCATTGTGCTATGGAGCGTCCTGAGGTATCCTGACCTATTGTTATCACTCTAGAAGGTCCTAATTATATCCCTGGTCTCAAGCTATGTCTAGTTTTTTCAAAGAAAGAAAACTTTGGCATTACGTCATTGGCGATATTGAAACATCTGTTAAAAGTGACACTGAACATCTACAACATACACTGAACGTCTTGAGGAATGGGACAGTAAGAATTGTCAGATTATCACCTGGTTTCGAAATATGTCCATTCCTTCCATAAGCCTCCAGCTCGGACGCTTTGATACTACTCACTCTATATGGGCCTTCCTAGCCCAACGCTACACTACTACTAATCTTGCTCATTAGTACCAACTCTTAACTTCTCTGCATTGTCTCAAACAGAAATCTGGCTAGTCTATCAATGTCTTTCTGTCTCAGATGTATACTCTGTGGGACCAATTGACTCCTTTTGAGCCCACTTGGACCTATCCTGATGACACTGCTCATTTTACTCTCTACCGAGATCAGCAGCGCCTTATTATGTTTCTCATAGCTCTCATTGATGTCTTTGAGCCTATTCGAGCCTCTCTTCTGCATCGATCCCCTCTTTCTTCCTTGGAATAGGCTATTTCTGAGCTCATATCCGAAGAGACTCGTCTTAGTCTCTTTCAATCATCACCTGCAGACACAGTTCTTGCCACTTCTAATTCTCGATTTAGAGGTTTTTCTAATAGTTCTCAAAGTTCGTCAGCTTCAGGTGGTTCCCGCAACTCCTCTCCTCAATCTACTGGGACATCTTTTAATCCACCTTCTTGAAATGGTGAATGTACATTTTGTCATGCTACTAATCATTGTCTACTTACTTTTCATGTTCGGATGTGCCAACACTATCATTGGCGTGGCCCTGGTCACTATCGTAGTGACCGTCTTAAAAAACCTTATCGTCAAGACTTTTGCCCTAAGTCTACTACTACTACTACTACAGATTTTGATGTTCCCTCCTCCTCCTCTTTGGTCAGTATTAGTGATCTTTCTACACTCTTTTAGCAGTTCATGACTACCTCTGGTAATCCACCATCTACTGCTCTGTCTGCCACTTCAGGTATTTCTTCATGGTTCTTTGATTCTGAGTGTAGCAATCATATGATTTCTGACTTGTCTGCTTTCTCTTCAAAATCCTCTATGTCTGCTCTTCCTGTCATTTATACTGCCGATGACTCACCTATGACTATTAATCACATTGGTCATGTCTTCACTTCCACTCTTGCACTTCCTCATACTTATTATATCCCTAAACTCACATTGAATCTTATCTCTGTCGGCCAATTATGTGATTATGGCCTTACTGTCCTTTTCTCCTCTACTGGTTGTGTTGTGCAGAATGCAAAGACGGGACAGACTCATGGGATAGGCCGTAAATAGTGTCGATTGTTTTAGCTCATTCACCTTCATTTGCCTACTCAGATTGCTGCTGCCATATCTACTGTTGCTTCATCTGCTCCCAACACCTTTCTTGATATTTGGCATTCACGTTTAGGTCAAGTTTTTATAGGTCGTTTACGTCTTCTTTTTTCTTAAGGTGTTATAGGCTCTGTCCCTAATAAACACCTTGATTGTCAATCCTATCAACTTTCTAAACAATCGACTTTATCTTTTAATAACAATACTTCTTTTTCCTTAGCTCCTTTTGATTTAGTCCACTCTAATGTTTGGGGTCCTTCCTCCACTTTTATTATGGGAGGATCTAAGTATTTTGTGATATTTGTTGATAATTTCTCTAGATATACCTGGATTTATCTCTTGCAAAATTGATCTCAATTTCAACAAACTTATTATGATTTTGCTCAAATGGTCAAAACACAATTTTCTCGTGACATTAAGATCTTTCAGTCTGACAATGCTCAAGAATATTGTGACTAATGTTTTCTTGCCTTTCTTCGTAAGCATGTGACCATTTCTCATCGTTCTTGTCCTGGTACTTCACAACAAAATGGTCCTATTGAACGAAAACATCGTCATCTCCTTGATACAACCCGTGCTCTTCTTATCTCTGCCTCTTGTCCTGAATAGTTTTGGGTTGAAGCTGCTCTTACTGCTGCCTACACTATTAACTATGTTCCTTCGGCTCCTCTCGATAATTTCACTCCCTATGAGCGTCTGTATGGTATTACTCTTGATTATCACTCTTTTTGTGTTCTTGGATGTGCCTATTTTATCTTACTTCAGCCTCATGAGCATACCAAGTTGGAGCCTCGTGCTCGTCTCTGCTGCTTCTTAGGCTACGGGATTGAGCACAAAGGTAATTGTTATTGGGATCCCCTGTCTAAACGTCTTCTTGTCTCTCGTTATGTTGTTTTTTAGGAACATAAGACATTTTTCTCCTTATCCTCTTTTCATTTATCCTCTTCTTCCACTGCTTACTTCACTAATTCTGCTATTGAGCTCTTTCCTGAGGATACAGATGTCACACCTATTGTGCTGCCTATTACAGTCTATCCCGAGGAGTCCCCGTCTGCTGATCCTGCTCCTCTTGCTAGTTCTTCCTTGTCTGATTCATCTCTGCCCTCTTCATCCACTGAGCCCACTATCAGGCGTTCTACTCGGGTAAAGGAGACTCCTACGCACCTTCGTGATTATCATTATTTTCCCATTGTTCTTGCTCGTCACGAGCCTTGCTCCCATTGTGAGCCAGTTCTAACCCTCTTTGGCAACAAGCTATGGATGATGAATTATAAGATCTTACCAAGACTCACACTTGGGACTTAGTTGATCTTATTCCTGGTAAATCTGTGATTGGATGTAGATGGGTTTATAAGATCAAAACTTTTTCTGATGGTTCTGTGGAACATTACAAAGCTTGTTTAGTTGCCAAAGGTTTCACTCATGCTATTGACTATAAGGAGACCTTTGCTCTTGTTGCTTGTCTCATTTCTGTTCAGAGTCTCATTGCTGTTGATGTTGTCCCGTAGTGGCCCTTATATCAGATGGATGTCAAAAATGCCTTTCTCAATGGCAATCTCTCTAAGAAAGTCTATATACAACCTCCTCCTGGTTCTTCTCACTTTCTACATCAGGTCTGTAAACTTTGGCGTGCTTTATATGGTCTTAAACAAGCTCCTCGTGCCTGGTATGCCAAATTCAGTTCTACTATTAGCGAACTTGGCTTATTTTCTAGTGATTATGATTCTGCTCTCTTTATTCGCAAAACTCCGCGTGGCACTATTCTTCTACTTCTCTATGTGGATGATATGATTCTAACTGGAGATGATGTGTATGGTATTTCTGAGCTCAAGAATTTCCTCAGCAGACAATTTGAGATGAAATATCTTAGTCCTCTTAGTTACTTCCTTGGTCTTGAGATATCTTCTCTCTCTCAAGTCAAGTATGCCTTCGAGCTTCTTACTCGTGCTGGTCTTACTAATAGCAAGACTGCTTCCACACCTTTAGAAGCTAATGTGCATCTCACTCCTTTAGATGGTGAGCTTTTGTCTAATGTTACTCTCTATCGGTAGCTGGTTGGCAATCTTGTCTACCTCACTGTTACTCATTCTGACATTGCACATGCTGTTCATCTAGTCAGTTAGTTTCTGTCTTTGCCGTATTTAACTCACTGTGCTGCAATTCTTCGTATTCTTCGTTATGTTAAGGGTACTATTTTTCATGGACTACATTATTCTCGCCACTCTTCTCTACAACTTCATGCTTATTTTAATGCTGATTAGGCTGGTGATCCTACTGATCGACGATCTACCATAGGCTTTTGCTTCTTTCTTAGAGATTTTCTTATTTCTTGATGTAGTAAGAAGCAGACCCTTACTGCTTGTTCTAGCACTGACGCCGAATACCGTGCATTAGCTGATACTACTCAAGAACTTCTCTAGCTTTGGTGGTTGCTTCAAAACATGGGTGTCTCTCATTCTGGTGCTACTGTTCTCCATTGTGACAATCGCAGTGCGATTATGATAGCTCATAATGATGTGTTTCATGATCGTACTAAGCACATTGACATTGATTGTCATTTCCTTTGTCAGCATGTCATGTGTGGCACAGTTCATCTTCTCTTTATGATATCTGCTGATCAAACTGCTGACATCTTCACTAAGTCTCATCCCCCAGGACAGTTTTATGATCTGGTTATCAAACTCAATTTGGTCTCCACATTACCACCTTAAGTTTGCGGGGGGCTATTAATGTAAACATACTATGAACATAATTGTCAAGAAATGTTAGGCATGTTAGGTGTAGTCCATTGTCAAGAAATGTTAGGTTTGTTAGGTGGTTTGTTAGGCATGTTGCCATCCTTGTTCCATGGCTGATTTTCCTCTATTCTTCTCCTATATATAGGCCTTAATATTCATTTTAATTGCATCACTTCTAGTACGAAGTTTATACACTACAATTCTCTTTCTCTATTCTCTCTACCATTCTAACAATTAAGAAGCCAGTTGAGGAGCTCAAAGGGCAAAACGATCATTTTGCAACGTGGTAGGCGCAAAGGCATAAATAAGGACCAACTGGTGTTTTCTAGTGTAATGAACTTAAATGGAGTGACTCTTCACTTTGTAAGGCTGCGCAGCCTTAGGAAGTATACCAGATTGCCTGAATGGCAAAACAATCATTTTACAGTGGGGTGGCCGTGAAGGTGCTTATAAGGACTGACTAGGGTTTTTTTAAGTATAAATGAACTCAAATGGAGTGACTTTTTACTTTGAGGCCTCAAGAGGCCTTGAAAAGCATGATGCGGTGCCTGAAAGACAAAACAGTCATTTCACGCCAGATTCCTGAATAGGCAAAAATGGGGTCCTTATATTTAGGTCTCTTTGTTTTTCCATTGGGTTTTTTGTTTAATAATCATTTATCTTGGTTAGGGATGCGAATTTACCTTGTATTGTTGTAGACCCATCTCAATTTAGGTAGGGTGTAATGTTTCTAATAGGGGATGGAGTGGGAAAATAGTCTAGCAGTCAGGTAGTACTGAGTACTCGGTGGTAATTCCTATCAAATGGTGACACCTGGAGTGTGAATATATCAGCAACTTGAGTTTGTGGAGTAGTGGAAAGATTTTTAAGGAAACAACCTATCAACTTTTGTCATGTGGTATATTTTCCTTAAAAACCTCTCCACTACTCCACTAACTTAGGTTGTTGATGTATTCATATATCACATGTCACTATTTGATAGGGATTACCACCTAGTACTCTGTACTACCTGACTATTAGACTTTTTTTCGTTGGAGTGAGATGTGGGTTAACCTGCAATGGGTTTGAGATGGGGATGGGATTTTCTCAACTCACCCCAAACCTACTCCAATTAGGATTCTTCTAGTTTTAGGAAACAAAAAATGTTGTTTTTTTGAGTTCCGAAAATCCGTTTTCATACAAAAAAGAAAGCAATATGAAAATGGTAGTGTTTTCGAGATTCCTATTTTTTGTTTTCAAAATCATAAAAACTTTTAAGTTCCCATTGTTCTAGTTTTGAGAAACATGTAAAATGAAAAAGAAAACTTCAACGAAAATGAGAACGAAAACTATACATAACGAGGCTCCTTTATTGAGGTATTTATGTGACAATTTGATTGGACAATACAGAAGGCTTTGGTTGTGTATGATGTGGTTTATCGTTACTTATATGTCCTTTGAATTTTTAAAGAGGCATTCTAAATAATTATGAGATGACATCAAGAGTTTCCCCCTCCATTTAACTAAAGATGGACTGACAAAGTAAAAATTTGATACACAAAATTTGAAATAAAGGAAGTTAGTATAATTTTTTATACCATAGGAGTAGCAATTATATTATTATCAAATTTTAGGCATGGTTAGTTTGATTTATCTCTATATTTTTAGCAAAATCACCACTCAGTATGAGACTTTAAAAACCGCTTGTCCGAGTATAAGAAGCCTTAGCCTCTGAGTGGAAGTTTTACTTAAGATTGCTTGTTTGCACATTGCTTTTTTTTTCTTTTTTCTTTTCTACATGCCATATTTTTGACAAAACTGACCCTAAATTAGAAAATTATTTCTAACACTAATTTAACAGTTTTTTTCCCACTTTTGTACTAATAATATTGTGGTACAAATGCTTACCAAACTTAGAAGGCCTTGTAATTTACCCAAAAAATAAAAATAAAAATAATTTATTTTTAGATAACAAACAACAAGCTGCCATTAGAAAGAGAAAAAACCACCTGGAGCTAGCCCTGTTAGTCAGAGTTTTGGGTCTCCATTAGGGAGGTCAGAAGTTCAAACCCCCGAATCTCCTTCTCAGTTTCGACTCTCCTTGTAATCCCTTTTGCCAAACCAGAAAAAAAAGGAGAAAATTTTTGCAATGCTCTTGGAACACCTCATGACTTTACTCCTCTTCTTATTAGATCTGTGGATCCTCATATTAAGTGGGATCAAGTACTATACCTTGTCGCATGACTCACATATATTGTGAGAGGATGAAATAAGGTCACATGGTATTCCAGGAGCACTGAAAATTTCTCAAAAGGAGATATGATGATGGGTGGCAGTTAGCTCAAATGCTATCACCCCATCAATCCCCTAGGGGAGGTCAGGGTTTCAAGCTAGTTAGGGCCATGAGTAATGGTGGGGTGGGGACTCGACTATGGGTTGGGCTCAAGGGTTTCTTCAGTGGGCCTACGGGCTTCTAAAAAAAACACTCTATCCCTAAGGGTATGGGCTCAAGGGTTTCTTCAATAGGCCTATGGGCTTCTCAAAACAAAAAGAAAAAAATGGGTAAATACACTTTACCCTTAGGAGTATGGCCCAAAAATACATAACACTCATTGTCTTTAAAAAATGAACCCATAATCCACTTACAGTTTGGACTATAATGCAAAATGGACTGTTGTGCCCACTCTATATTGGGCTGGAGGAAGATAACTCCCACCAAAATGCATTATAGAAAGAACGATTATACCTTTAGAGCCCTTTTTTTTTTTTTTTTTTTTACCTTTCTTCCCTCTCTCTTCCTTCTTCCTCCTTCATTTTTTGCTTCTCTCTAAACCCAAAACACCTAATATCTCTCAATAGAACCTAAGGTGTCTTAAACACAATCTCTTTCTCTCTTTACCCCCCTTCGGCCCTCTCGGGATATAGTTTTGGCTTGCTCGGGCTGGTTTGGTTTTGGGTCAGCTGGGCTTGGGCCGGGCTTGTCGAGCTCCTGCCAAAATTAAAAGCATTAGGCCCAAGCCTTACCTACTGCCCTAAAGGTGGGCTTGGGCTTTGGGCGGGCTTGTGGTAGGATTGATCAATTTTAAAATTAAAAATTTTAAATAATGATTTAAAATTTAAACAAAGTTGTAAAAAATGGTAAATAATTTATAAATTGGTCAAAAAAAGTACGTAGTTTAAAACTAAACTTATAAAATATACAGATATACATGGTAACTACTTTATAATTAAATTTATGAGTAATGGTGGCTATGTTTTAATTCGATAATTGATCAAATTTATAATAATATTTGGTAAGATATTTTTATAACTAAGCTTAAAATTACATCAAATTTTATATTAACCTTGTAATTATATAATTGGGAAGATGGTTATATAATTAAACTTACAATTATATAGACTTGTATTAAAGTTACAATTATATTAAACTTATAATTATGAAAGTTATAGTAAATATATAAATGTAAAAATTTTATATTAAACTTATAATTATAAAAATTTTAAGCTTATAATTATACTTAATATAATTACAATGGGCGGGCTCGGCCCGCTCATGGGCTTTAAGACCAATTTACATCCGTAACACCAAAACACCCACCCAACATGGTCTCACAACATCATTTTCCCCTCTCACTCCACCCAACATTTTAGGAAACTCTTTTTTCATTACCAAGTAGAGAATAGGGGCAAGGCTCTCCTCCAGATCTTAATATCCATAATCTTCCAGACTTTTTATCTCACTACTCCATGTGTTAATAAATCACATCCAACGGATAAAGTTGTTATCTCATCTAAATCCATGTTATCATGTTCTTAGTTTTGTTCAACGTTAATTGAGATCGTGAGCTTAAATGAGATAATGACAAGTGTTGAATATGATTTACTAACACTTGACATAATGAGATAAGAAGTTTGGAGGAGTCTAGACATTAAGGTCTGTAGAGGAGCCGAACCCGAGAATGGGCTTAACAAAATACTTTGATGACGGCTCACTTGCTCAAATAATGATCCTTGATAGTTGTTTCCTTCTCCAGCTCATTTACACTAGCATTATAAACATCAACAAATGATCATGAAGCAACTTTGGTATGAAGAGATTTTGTTCTTGTCAAAAAAACATCATTTTCCTTCTAAGTCTTTTAAGGCATTATGAGCTTGGGTCCTAAAGACAAAGGGGAAAAAATGATTAGAAGGTTCATAAAGCCCACTAGGGCATCTCATGTTGGACAAGGAGGAAATTATTGATGCCTCCCCCCCTTTTCATCTTCTGAATCTTTATCAAACACAACTCATTGACAATGGGGATACACTTCTGGCCTAACAAGATAATGGGAAGGAGGGCTGAGATCGATTGGGCAATAAGTAGGGAGGGGGTGGTGGTGGGCGGTGAGAGGGGGTTGGGCGGTGGACAAGGGAATGGAAGGGAGGGGTGGCTATGGGCGGGCGTGACAGTGGGAGGTGGGTGGCAATTTCATTTTCATGTAACCACACATATATGTATATACATGTGTATGTATACATATAGGCTCATTTCCCTGACACACAAGGAAATAAGATTTTATGCAGATGGAGGTTGCTGTTTCAACTTATTAAAGCAAAGCCAGTCCAGCGCTGTTAATAACTTGTGTGTGTGTCAGCGCTGTTAATAACTTGGTTTTATTTTACAAAGTAATAACTTGTACTGTAGAGTATGGGATTAAAAGACAGCACCATATAAAAGTTATTTGAAAAAACACTTTCAACTAAAAATGCCATTGGTGCCACCCGTTAAGTTTCGGTCACCTTAGACCATTTCTTCCCATTTCGGTCCCCGATAGGCTGACATGACCTAGTTCAAAAAACCAAAGTTTCCAATTTCTGAAACTTTGTATAATTTTCTAGCCGGAACTCTGATTGACGTGTCGTCAGTTCTCGCACATCACTTGTGGTCCATTGCTGCCGCCCGTTAAGTTTCGCTCGCCTCGGACCCTGTTTGCCCATTTCAGTCCCTGATAGGCTGATATGACCTAGTTTAAAAATCCTAAGTTTCCAATTTTTGAAACTTTACCTACGACAGAAATGTTAATATTTTATAAATAACATAAATATAAAAAAAACTCTATAGAACATGAATTATATTTCAATTATGTTGTAATTACTGATTTACATAAAAACCACAATATTTGATTTCATCCAGAAATTTTTCACAACTAAGTCAATATGTACCAAATACAAACCTTATACCCCAAGTAATATACATAACCACCCATACCACATCAGGGTGGCCTCCTATCTCTCGTCGACTTATGGACAAAGACATGTGTGATACTACGTAGTCTCGACTGAGATGGCTTTACCTAGGTGATTTGTGAAATGCCCTCAAGAGGTATTGCTGATGTAGGTCAATGGTAGGGGTTGCATCCACTGGATCAACCGGAGGCCTACTGCTGACCTGAGTGATCTAAGATGGCCCCTCTGCCTGTGATGACAGCCATGAAGGTGTAGTATGGGATAACATAATAGGTAAAACGCCACCCTCTTTATGTAGGAAAGGCGTCTCTATATGCTGCCCTTCAGCTAACAATGGATCCACATATGCATCAAATCTGATGTCATCTCTGATGGGCAAGAACCTAGATTGCTGGTCATAAAAAATAGGGGAAACGTCTTGGCGGGGTGCGATGCAACGAGGTCTCACCTCACAACTAGTCACATGTGATGATGAGGGTACATAGCAAGAGTTGCTGTGATATGTATATACTAGCATTATCGGTGTCACATGCAATATGGATGGCAAAGTAGTATCAATCGAGGGCATGTCGTGGTGGCATGGGAGGGGAAATGGCTGAAAATGCTAAAGATGAGGGCTGAGCTTGTGCAATGTGCCACTGCTCACGTAATAACTCTAGTGACCAGGTACATAAGTCATGCGCCTGCTGGATCAGTCCTATTCCCATGAATAGCACGATCTAGACGTTGATGCACGGTCGTGAAATGACGAGTCTATAAAATCGAGCATAAATTTTATGGCCCTTTACCAAATGATATTTGCTTTGAAAAAAATCATATTACATGAATATATTACTAACCACAATCTCTACCACATCAGGATGGCCTCCTATCTCTCATCGACTTACGAACAAAGACAAGTGTGATACTATGTAGTCTCGACTGAGATGGCTCTGCCTAGGTGATCTGTGAAATGCCCTTAAGAGATATATGCTGATGTAGGTCAATGGTAGGGGTTGCATCTACTGGATTAACCGAAGGCCCATTGCTGACCTGAGTGATCTGAGATGGGCCCTCTGCCTATGATTGTGGCCATGGAAGTGTAGTATGGGATGACATAATAGGTGAAACGCCACCCTCGGTCTGCATGAAAGGTGTCTCTATACATTGCCCTTCTGCTAACAACGGATCCAGATGTGTATCAAATCTGATATCCTCTCCAAAGGGCGAGCCTAGATAGCTGGTCATAAAAAACGAGGGAAACGTCTTAGCAGGGTGCAATGCAACAAGGTCTCACCTCGCAATTGGTCACATATGATGATGAGGGTACATACCGAGAGTCACTATGATATGTATATGCTAGCATCATAGGCGTTACATGTGATATGGATCGCTGAGTGGTATCGACTAAGGGTAGCATCTAATGCATTCATAATCCTTGACCAGTCTGTGGTAGCATGGGAGGGGAAGTGGCTGGAAATGCTGAAGATGAAGGCTGAGCTTATGCAATGCGCCACCACTCACGTAATATCTCTAGTGACCTCATGAAACCCTAACTTGCTTAATGTTATGTTTAGCATAATTGCATACATTCTAGTATGTGATTACACTAATCGAGAAGCTTGTTTCACATGTCTTAATGAGAGCATGTCATGGGAGATTATCATATTTTTTAGCATGATTAGTAGGCCTAATCCATGATTAATTAACTTAATTAATCTCTAATGCTTAGCTTAATGTTAATGATGATTATTTACGATAAGTGAGATTAATTATGTTAATCATGTGGATTAACAAAGCAAGGAGGTGTGGGTGTGTGCTTCACTTAAGTGAGGTGTGTGCATAAGGTGTTTCATCTAGTGGGAGGTGTGTGCTTGTTTCTAGCATTGTGTGTGACATGTGTGGCTATAGATATAAGTTGTATTTATTGTTGTCTTCAAGCCAAGGGGGGAGAGAGAAAGAGGAGCTTGTTAGTATTTTATGTGTTTGGTAAAAGAGAAAGTGAGAGAAAAGAAAAGAGAAAAAGAGAAAGAAAGAAAAGGAAGAAGGAATTCAAGGGGAAGCTTGTGATTTCTTTAGTGAAGGTGAGGAATCTCATGTTTATGCTTGTTTTATTGTATTTTTGTTGATTGTTTCATGATAGCATATCATTTTATACCATAGAAGTGAGAGTTGGAGTGAGAAGAGGGAGGGTGTATATGGTTTCTAAGTGGAGGCTTGAATTCTTCATGTTTTGCATGTTTTGGATGTTGAAGCCTGGTTTGAGGCTTTAGAACTACATTCTAGGCTTTAAATGGCTTAGAATTGGGTTGGAGATTGCATGGGAGTCTTAAAACCAAGTTTTGGTGTCATTTAGGTCGAACTAGGTGAGCTCGTGGCACCAGAGAGAGCCCAGGGGTTGCTGATGGCGCATGCCACTGGCTAGAGGGCGCTAGAGTGTACCTGATGGCACTTCTCTGGAGGAGGGGCGCTAGTGCGCGCTCCTAGGCCATAGCTACAATGCACTTTAGAAAAATGGTCATATCTTACTCTAGAAAACTCAAAACTCCGCATCATTTGAAACGTTAGAAAGTAGAATCGTAGATATTTCTATTGGTATAGAGTTTTTACTCTAAATCCTTGTAAATTTAGAGATATTGTAATTTAAAGTTAACCAAAAATTACTGTTCGCAACACTGTTTTTTAGATTTTTAATCCATCTTTCATTGGACATAACTTCTTTATCCAAAATGTATTTTTGACCCATAACCGATCAAATTAAAGGTCTTTAAGCCTATTTTAATATGAATTGATCTAAAATGTAAATTCATTATTGTGAGATTAATATGATTCAATGAGTAAATATGTGTTGAGAAGCTAAAGTTTCAACTTTCAGGTTTTGTACTCATGTTATGCATTAGCACACTTGTTATGATATTCCAATATGATATTAGGAGTATCATTTCATATATTGATGCTTACTGAATTCTGATGTAGTATATACTTCACAAGTTTTATATGGTGATGTGTGTTAGGTGCGGAAGCAGTTCAAAACACTCTGATCTAACCTAAGGAGTGACATCATTTTGGTTGTAAGTGATATAAGGTGGGGAGTTTAAGATATTCTTACTTATATTGTATTTTATGTCTTCTTATCTATATTGGTGGTGATTGTTGGCTTATAAGGTGATATTTGCATATAACTCATATTATGTGCATAACTTGCATTACACGGGAGAAGGTTTAGCTGATGTGGGGCTAACCTAAGGTAGTCACGGTAGACTAATTCTAAAAGG
This sequence comes from Euryodendron excelsum, assembly GCA_033060915.1. Classification (NCBI taxonomy): domain Eukaryota; kingdom Viridiplantae; phylum Streptophyta; class Magnoliopsida; order Ericales; family Pentaphylacaceae; genus Euryodendron; species Euryodendron excelsum. The sequence goes on from CM065388.1 coordinate 39,086,376, forward strand.
GTGTCACGGTGGATATTCGTTGATAACAAGCCATCGATATATTGGGTCTATGTAATCTAAATCACGTGTTTATTTATGGTGTATTATACATTGCATCACAGGAGATATTACATTTCAGTGGTGGTGTATTCTTCAGTGGTTATTTATCATTCATTCTTTATGTGTTTGAATATCTTTGTGAGCATGTTGATATATAGTTCACACTCACAGAATGTTTTGGTAGGTGAGATAGAGATGGAGGTTCAGTTCAGTGCAGTCGTTGTTACTATTATTGTGGCTATCGTGGTTATTATTGATGTTGAGTTGGAGAGCTTCGAGCAGCTCGTGTTGTTGTGTTGTTGGTCTGTGTATATGTTATATGTTGGATGATAGTTCATGGAGTTTATTTACAGTTGGTTTGTAATTATTATGAGTTTAATTTGATAGTCTTTTTATTATATAATCGATGGAGGATTATGGGATAGTTATTTATATATAATGTTAGTTATCCTCTTAAAATTTCTATCTTTGAGGCGTATTGTGAGGTTTTGCTTACAGGATGGTGACCTGTGCGGTCACACTCACCCTAAAATGGTGTCAATGACACCTGATTAGGAGCAGAGTGTGACAGCAGAACTGTGGTTTAAGCAAAGGTTAAAACCAAGGCTACGTTATTGAGTTGGTGTATAGAGTTGCAGTGGACTGTAGGGTATTGTTGTGTTGATTTAAGTTGACAAGGGTATGTGGGTCATGTCTATTATGTACTAATCTTGAATTGATGCAGTGAGAATAGCCCAAAGAGATGTACCAAGGGGAGTGGAAGAGGAGGCATCATCAGCTCCAGGCAAAGGGCGAAGATGCCAGGAAGAAAGTGTTCAAAATCCACCAGATGCAGCTGATAGGGTGCCCAATGTTCTAGCACAATACATTAAGTATCAGTCTATTAGACAGGCATAGAGAACTACTACATTGCACGAACAGTTCATGAAACAGAATCCTCTAGAGTTCACCTTGGCAATCGATCCATTTGTAGTATAGGAGTGGTTGAAGAAATTAAAGGCATTTTTTCAGGTAGTAGCCATGAAAGATAAACAAAAACTGATGTTGGCTACATTTTTGTTGAAATGTGAAAGCTGAAATTGGCAGGAGGCAATAAGACGAATGATGGGTTCTTAGGGTGGTGTACTACCGATTACATGGCAGCAATTTGTAGAGGTATTCAATAGGTAGTACTTTCCACTTATTTGCAGATATCAAAAGGAGCAGGAGTTTATCTCTCTGAAACAAGGAAAGATGATAGTATCGGAATATGAAGATTAGTCTACAACATTGTCACAGTTTGCACTTGACTTAGTGCGTACCAAAGATGCTAAATGTAGGAGGTTTTAACAGGGGTTAGAGTTGAGCATTCGATTATGGGTTTCAACTCTTGAGATGGTGAGGTATAATGACTTGGTGAATAAAGCAAAAATTATGGAGCAAGATGTAAAAAAAATTTTGGGTAGAAGAGAACAGTTCAAAAAGGGAAAATTTGATTGGGGGGCTGGAACGTCTGGCCAAAAATCATTAGAATTTGAAAGGTTTGGTAGACAAGGAAGATCACAGTCCAACCAGAGAACAGGGAGTCCCAGATCTAGAAGTCCTAGAGGTTGTGGACCTTGGAGACCTCCGGTGAGATCGTCAAGCTTGGGAATTTCTGGGGGTAAAATCGGGGGAGTTACTTGTTACAGTTGTGGAGTATATGGACATATTGTGAGAGATTTTTTGGTGCCTTAAAACGATAAATGTTATCAATATGGATAGACGGGTCATATAGCGAAACATTGTATTCAATGCTCTACGACGACTTCCTCTGTGGGTAGTGTGGCTGGTGGTGGAAGAGGGACGACTGGGGTGCGCAGCGCAAACGTGGGACTACCTCTGAACCACGGACTCAGGCACAGATATATGCCATGACTCAATGGGATGCTCAAGGGACACTTACGGTATTGATAAGTATGATATCTCTGGCTGATAAGGATGCTTAGGTATTGTTAGATCCTGGATCTATGCATTCTTTCATTTTCAGTACATTTAGTTAACATCTACACGAACCACATACAACTATGACACAATATTTACTTGTTTCTACACTTGTGGAGGATGTAGTGTTGGTAGAGGTAGTGTATAAGGACTGTGAGTTGAAAATTGAAAAAAAAAAGAGTTGAATGTAGATTGAATTCCTTTGGCAATGCATAAGTTTGATATGATATTGTATATAGATTGGCTATCATCTTATCATTCCTCCATTGACTGTTTCAAGAAGGAAGTTATTTTCTAAATGCCCTATGAATCAGAATTCAATTTCAAGGTGAGCGAGATGTGGTTCCTACCTATTTAATATCAATTTTAGAAGCTAGAAAATTATTACAAAAGGGGTGCGAGAGATATCTAGCTTATGTAATATATACTACTAAAACTAAATTGAAGCTATTAGATATTCCTGTAGTTTGAGACTCTGTAGATGTATTTCTAGATGAGCTTTCAGGGATTGTACTTGATCGAAAGGTAGAATTTTCTATTGAGTTATTACTGGGAAGTACTCCAATCTCCATTACACCTTACACAATGGCACCATCGGAGTTGAAAGAGTTGAAGATTTAGCTATAGGACTTGCTTAACTGAGGGTTTATTGAACCTAGTGTATCACTGTGGGAAGCTCTTGTGTCACTTGTGAAAAAGAAGGATGGAACCATGATATTGTGTATTGATTATCGACAATTAAATCAAGTAATAGTGAAGAACAAGTATTCCTTGTCGCGTATTGATGACTTGTTTGATCAACTACAAGGAGCCAAAGTATTCTCCAAGATTGATTTGAGGTTCGGATATCATTAACTGAAGGTGAAAGACAGTGATGTTTCAAAGACCGCTTTCTGTACACGATACGGACATTATGAGTTCTTAGTAATGCCATTTGGTGTGACCAATGCTCTAGTCATCTTCATGGACTTGATGAATCGGGTATTTTAAACTTTTCTTGATTCTTTTGTGAATGTGTTTATTGCTGATATATTAGTATATACTCGTAATAAGAAAGAACATGAGGAACATTTGAGACTTGTATTACAAACCTTGCGGGACAGATAGTTACACGCCAAATTCAGCAAATGTGAGTTTTGGCTTGATAGAGTCGTATTTTTGAGACATATAATATCTGATGAAGGCATTTGTGTTGATCTAAAGAAAATTGAAACTATTATGAATTGGGAGCAACCAAAGAATGTCTTAAAAATTGAAAGTTTCTTGGGGCTAGTTGGATACCGTAGACAGTTCATTTAAGGATTCTCAACTATTAATGTATCATTAACTAGATTGACACGTAAGGATGTGAAGTCTGAATAGATTAATTATTGTGAACATAGTTTTCAAGAATTAAAAACTAAGTTAAACCAGGCTCTAGTGTTGACCATTCCTTCAGGGAATGGAGATTTTGTGATTTATAGTAATGATTCTCATCAGGGTTTTGGATGTGTTTTGATGCAAAGAGGTAGAGTTGTGGCATATGCTTCTAGGCAATTGAAGACTTGTGAGAGAAAATATCCTGTTCATGACTTGAAATTGGCAACGATAGTGTTTGCATTGAAGTTATGGGGACATTACTTGTATGGTGAGATGTGTGAGATATTCACTGGCCATCAAAGTTTAAAATATTTATTTACCCAAAGAGATTTGAATACAAGACAGCGGCGATGGATGGAATTGATTAAAGATTATGAATGTATTATCCATTAAAGATGGAAGGAATTGAGTCAAAAATCTTCAAGGAGAATGGCATGTATTCAATGTCATCGGGAAGAATTGTTTGCAGAGTTGACCTCTTTGGGGGTGGAGTTTGAGATGATGGGAGTTGATGCAGTGTTAACATAGTTTCAGGTAAGACAATTGTTATTTGATCAAATCCGGGAATTACAATTTTAAGATCAATACTTGAGAAATCTAAGAAACCGATAAACGAAGGAATAAAAATAGATTTTTTTTATTCAGGAAGATGCTACCTTGATGTTTGAGACTCGTTTTTGTGTACCAAACAATCAAGCTTTGAAGAAAGAAATTTTAAAAGAGGCACATCAATCTTTGTATGCTATACATCGGGGGAGTACAAAATGTATCGTAATCTTTGGAAAGTGTATTGATGGCCTAGCATGAAGAAAGAAATTGTAGAGTTTGTAGCAAAATATTTAACTTGTCAATAGGTGAAAGCAGAACACTAGAAGCCAACAGAATTGTTGCAATCTCTTTCTATTCCATAATAGAAGTGGGAGCACATCATTATAGATTTTGTAGTGGGACTACCTAGAACTCAAAGCGGATTTGATTTTATTTGGGTGATTGTTGACAGATTGACCAAATCAGCTCATTTTTTTATTAGTTAAGACTATGTATACTCTTGACAGGTATGCTAAATTCTATATAGATGAGATTGTTAGATTGCACGGAGCTCTAGTATCTATAATTACAGATAGGGATCCAAGATTCACTTCTAGATTTTAGCCTAATTTGCAGCAAGCTTTGGGTACTATTTTGAAGTTTAGTACAACATTTCATTCTCAAACTAATGGTCAGTCAGAGAGGACTATTTAAACTTTGGAGGATATATTGAGAGCTTGTGTACTTGATTTCAAAGGCAATTGGGACATCTAGCTTTAATAGAGTTTGCATATAATAATAGCTATCAATCCAGTATAGAGATGGCTCCATTTGAAGCTTTGTATGAATATCGGTGTAGAAATCCAATGTATTGGAGTGAGGTGGGAGAGCAATAGTTGTTGGGTCTAGAAATGATTCAAGATACTACTGAGAAAGTTAAAAATGTTCAAGAGCACTTGGAAGTAGTGCAAAACAAACAAAAAAGTTATGCAGGTAATGGAAGAAGAGAATTAGAGTTTAAAGTTGGTGATCAAGTATTTTTGAAAGTATTTCTGTGGAAGGGTATCTTGAGATTTGAGAAGAAAAAGAAGTTGAGTCCAAGGTACATAGGACCCTACACCATTGTTGAAAGAGTTGGTATGACTACTTATAGATTGGATTTGCCTCTAGAGATGTCTAAAATGCATTATGTCTTTCATGTTTCCATGTTGATGAAGTATATGCCAGATCCTTCTCATGTATTGACTTAGCAACCAATTGAATTAGAGGATGACTTAAGTTATATTGAAGAACCTATTCAGGTATTAGACCATAGAAAGCAAGTTCTGCAGAACAAGGTGATACCGTTAGTGAAAGTATTATGGAGAAGTTATTCGGTCAAAGAAGCCACAGAGGAGAGTGAGGAAACAATGAAGAATCAGTATCCATTTATGTTTTAGTTCGGTAAGTGAATTTCGGGATAAAATTCTTAAAGGAGGGAAGAATTGTGAAATCCTAACTTGTTTAATGTCATGTTTAGCTTAATTTCATACATTCTAGTGTGTGATTACACTAATTGAGAAACTTGACTAGCATGTTTTAATGAGAGCATGCTATGAGGGGATTATCATTTTTTTTTATGATTAGTGGGCTTAATTCATGATTAATTATCTTAATTAATCTCTATGACTAGCTTAATGTTAATGATGATTAATTACCATAAGTGAGATTAATTATGTTGATCATGTGGATTAATGAAATAAGGAGGTGTAGGTGTGTGCTTCACTTAAGTGAGGTGTGTGCATAAAGTGTGTGCTTCATTTAATGGAAGGTGTGTGCTTGGTGCTAGCATTGTGTGTGTGTATGACATATGTGGCTATAGATACAAGTTGTATTTATAGTTGTCTTCAAGTCAATAGGGGGGGAGAGAGAGAGAGAGAGAGAGAGAGAGAGAGAGAGAGAGAGAGAGAGATAGGAGCTTGTTAGTATTTTATGTTAGGTAAAGGAGAAAATGAGAGAAAAGAAAAGAGAAAAAGAGAAAGAAATAAAAGGAAGAAGGAATTTAAGGGGAAGCTTGTGATTTCATTAGTTAATGTGAGAAATCTCATGTTTATGCTTGTTTCATTGCATTTTTGTTGAATGTTGCATGATAACATATCATTCCATGCCATAGAAGTGAGAGTTGGAGTGAGGAGAGGGAGGTTGTATATGGTTTCCAAGTGGAGGCCTTGAATTCTTCATGTTTTGCATGTTTTGGATGTTGAAATCTTGTTTGAGGCTTTAGAACTTCATTCTAGGCTTTAAAGGGCTTAAATTGGGTTGGAGATTGCATGGGAGTCTTAAAACAAAGTTTTGGTGTCATTTAGGTCGAACTATGTGAGCTCGGGGCACTAGAGTGGGCCTGAGGGAGCCTAATGGCGCACCTCATTGGCTAGAGGGTGCAAAGTGCGCCTAATGGCGCGCTTCTGTTGAGGAGGGGTGCCAGTGCGTACTCCAAGGGTTCACTAGCGCGCTCCCAAGCCACAACTATAACGTACGTTAGTAAAATGGTTATATCTCACTCTAGAAAACTTAAACACCGTACCGTTTGAAGCATTGGAAAGTAGACTCATAGATCTTTCTATTGATATAAAGTTTGTATTCTAACTCCTTGCAAATTCAAAAATATCATAGTTTAAAGTTGACCAAAAATTGCTGTCAGCAATACTGTTTTTCAAAATTTTAGTCCATCTTTCATTGAACATAACTTCTTTATCCGAAATGCATTTTTGACCCATGATCTATCAAATTAAAGGTATTTAAGCCTATTTTTATATGAAATTGATCTAAAATGTAAATTCATTATTGTGAGGTTGATATGATTCAAAAAGTAAATCTATGTTGAAGAACTAATGTTCCAAAAGTACTTATGTTATGCATTACCACACTTGTATGCTATTCTAGTACGATATTAAGAGTATCATTTCATATATTGATAATTATTGAATTATGATGTAGTATATACTTTACAAGTTTGATATGGTGATGTGTGTTAGGTGCGGAAGCTGTCACAACCCCAAACCCACCTTGTGCGGATTACGAATTATAACCGGCCAGTAGCTTAGTTACCCAAGGCCAAACTAAACCAAAAGACTGATCACTTGTATTTGATATAATGTGGAAACATAATTCACTCTTTTGTTTATTAGTAAATATAAAGAAGATACCTATGTCACTATCGTAACATAGTTTTATTACACAACTATAATCTTAACATAAATCTAGGGAAATCTACTAGTTCAAACTTATTACAAATCAAAATATAACTCGAGTCTTCATGACATTCACACAAAGGTAGCTTAGCCAACAACTTTTTAAACTTAAGCTCTCAATCTTAGTTACCTGAAAATATTTAAGAAAACATGAGCTACAAGCCCAATGAATAATAGAATAATTAAAGTATCAAAATATACCATGAGCTTGATTTACATGACATAAATATCATTTGTACAAGATCTTAAAATAAGTAAAAGAGATATCCATCTACTAAACATAAGCATACCTTTCAAAAGATGTTAATTTAGTTTTATACTTGAAAAAGTATCTAAATATCAACATTATATGTATAATTCATAATGTACCCATGATCTCGGCTAAACAAAAAATCCGTAACAAAACGTATGCACTAGTGATGCGTAACAAAATAACAAAAGTTCGTGAGGAATGCCTTGCTAATCATATCAAGCTTTCGGCTTATTTTAAGTCCCCACGATGTAGGACCTTCAAGTATGACATATATAGCTTTCAAATCTTATTCATTGGATACAAACTCAATCCATGGATTTTCTTGATAGAATAATACAAGGCTTAGTATCAAAATATAATAACTATTTTTAAATATTAATATAGATATATTATCATTTTTATTTGAAAATGTGTTGCTTAAATCATTTGCTTTGAAAATGTATTGTTCAGATATAATTTGTAGAAAAAAAAACATTTGTATTGGAAATATGTATGTTTTACTCTAAATACACCATTACTCACCTCAAGTGCTTAATACTTGAAATTTCTCCTCTAAAGATTAGAACTTGATCTTCAAGAGCAACTTCCTAACCTCCACTCTTCTCTCTTCACTATGCTTAGCCTTACTTATATTCAAACCCTCTTATCTACATCTACTACTTATAAGATGAAGTAAAGGAAGTAGGTCTAGTACTTTACTAATTCTTTATTCTCCACTAATTTAGTAGGCTAACTTTCATTACCATTTAGGTGAAGATAATTTTCCCACTTATCAAATGGAGAAACTTTATTCTCCACTCATCTAAGCGGAGTAATACTTTCATGATTACTTTGCTAAGTGCTGCCACCATTTGCTCCTTTTTACTTGTGTGTAAATAGAGAAGTATAAGCATGAAATCAATATATGCATAGAAGAGAATTATGGAGTGAGTGTGAGGATTCTAAGGTATTACAGAAGCAGTTCAAGACACTCCAGTCTAACTTAAGGAGTGACATCATTTTGGTTATAAGTGATATAAGGTGGGGATTTTAAGATATTCTTACTCATATTGTATTAAATGCCTTCTTATCTATATGGATGGTATTTTGGCTTATGAGGTGATATTTGCATACAACTCATATTGTGTACATAACTTGTATTACACGGGAGAAGATTTAGCCGATGTAGGGCTAACCTAAGGTAATCATGGTAGACTTACCTAAAAGGATATCACAATGGACATTCCTTGATAATAAGTATAGGTACCTAGGTCCACGTGCCCATGTACCGTCTACGTGGCACATGGGCCGCGTGCCATATCACCTCCACGTGGCACTCTATGGAGCCTCACAAGGGTGCACTTGGGGCTCCTCCCTCAGTGGGGCTCTTCACTCCATGAGCGAGGCTCACCTTCCAGTAAGGCTCGCCCTTCAGTGAGGCTCACTATAAGAAATTTGAGATTTAGCGAGGAAGTATTGGCGAGGAAACCAAATTTCACGCTAAAGATACCCTTTTAGCATGAAAAACTATGATTTCTTGCTAAAGTCTTCAAATGACCACATTTAGCGACAAACTAAAAAATACTCGTTGCAAAATCTTTGGTGGAAAATATTTTTTGGCGGGATGTATAGCGGGAGAGTGAATTTGCAAGGAAAAGTAAAATTCCTCACGAATGGTGATTGGGGAAAAAGTATTAGCGAGGGGTCGAATAGATCGTCGCTAAAGGTTTTGAACAATTATTTTTGCAATAAAAGCATTTGGTTGCAAAAAAAACTTCAATGCCTATTGGCGTCAAATTTTGTGCTTGTCACTGATTCTCAAAGTATAAACCTTCCGCAAGGCATACTGATCCTCGCTAGACGTATACTATAAGGAGTTTTGCGAGGAATTAGTAGGTTCCTTACTAAAAGAAGTAATCCTATATGTTATAGCAACAAAATACAAACTTCCTTGCTAATGGAAACCACAAAAATAACTGGCGGGAATTTTTTGTTTGGCGGGAAAAAGTTATTAGCGAGGAGACATAAATTTCCTTGCCAATGGTGTTCAAAAATTAGTCTTTAGTAAGGAAATTATAGATTTCTCACAAAAGGAGCAACCGATTTTTAAGGGCATGATAATTAAGACTTTATATGATATGTGACTATGACTAATTTTAATACATTATTTCTACTTATAAAATATTAGTATAGTACTACTACTCCTACTTTAAAAAATTGCTATTTATACTTTGACGTGTGGGAAAACTAATAAATAAATGTATGTAACTAGTTTGTCCCTTTTTATGTAAATACCATTATTTGGCATTTTCACTTAATAAATTATATTATATATAAAAACCTTTATAATAAATACATATCTATTAAATATATATTTATTTAACGTGGTTGTTTTATTGCAATTTAGAGTCATATGTTCAAAACATGAAAATAACATGTTCGTACACAGAAGGTAAGACTACATAATCTTATTATGAGAAATTAATTTTTTTTTAATTTTTTTGATCAGTCAGAGCATGTTTTGGCGTAGCAGTTAGTTTGTTCTATTAAGACTTGGGTTTCACAAGTTTAAAGTACAGAATGCCACATATATCTAACAATGCCCAAACTTACAGTTGAGAAGCCTTGTGTACTAGACAAACATATGTTCGCATGCGAGAGGTAAGATTGCGTACAATTGATCCTTCCTAGACCTCGAAGTGGGGGGAATCTCGTGTATTGAGTTATCCTTTTATATATTCACTCATTGTGACTAATAATTGATTGAACCTGAAATATTTAATTTTTGTAACTGAATAATAAATATTTTATGTATTTCAACTTTTTTGGTGCCTAAATTTTGGTTCAATAACTAATAAATTGATCCATCGGAATACTATAAACTGCTAGTACTTCTACACAAATCCATCGGGCCATTTATGGGTGTGCAAAAGAATCTTTCATATCAGAGCTTGTGCTTGATCATACTTTATGTCATTTGTCATAATGGACTTTGCTGTATCTCTTTACAAAATTATGTATCTGTAATGGATTAACTCAAAACTATACAAGTAGAACCGACCCAACCCAGCTTGGCTAGAACCAAGGAACCGACCCAAACTAATATGAACTGAGTCAGGTTGGTTCGGTTCGATTCGATTCGGTCCTATGGGACAATTGGTTCAATCTTGGGTCCAAAATCTTAGAATCGATGAAGATCGGTTCGATTCTGAGTTAGCCACCAATCGGAACCAAACTGACCCATGCAAACCCCTAGGGCCATTCCCGAACCCAACCCAAACCAAATCGAGTTGAAATCGGTTACATTGTATTTGAACCTGAGATTGGCAGTTCGGATAGTAGGTCATTACCCAACCTGACCCGTGAACACCCCTAGTTCAAACCCATAAAACCAAACTACTTTAAGTACCGGCTTAAAAAAAAAGTTAAAAAAGTAACTATTAAACAACCAATCTCCATTTGAGTTGTTTGCGGGTCAACCTAGCCAGTCGATTCTACAATTGGAATGATGGACTTTCATATGTTTTGAATGAATAAAACTTAAAATAGGATTGATTTGGTGGGATTTGAAAATGAAAAATGAAAAACATTGAAATCCTTTGGCAATTAATTAGTCGGATTTCATTTGAATTGGAAATAATTAATTCTTAATTGGTAGATAGTTACAACTTTGCCCTCCCTTTCTTTCTTTTTTTTTTTTTAAGTTTTTCTGACTAGCCTATTCTAGAGCACTATTGTTATCAAAATATTTTCCTTTTTGATTCACTACAAGAAATATTATTTTTAGAGACGGTAGTTTTAACGGCGGGTCACAAAATCACCTTTAAAGGTGTTTACTAGCGGTGGTAAATTACCGTCATTGTATATGTATATTAAAGACGAGTTATTATTATTGCCTTAGAAAAAATGCCAATTAGCACCCTATAAAATGGAAGATTAATTATATGAAATTTCTATCGATAGTGCATGCAACATTATTAATTTATTTCCCTTCCATCTTGTTTTATTTTGTTCCAATTTTTCCTTCTATCTGATAAAACCATGAAACCCCATTCCCTCCGTAAGGTTTTCCCCAAAATTGGCGTCGATCACGGTTGCGAAGGCGAGGTTTTCCTCCAAAATTGCCTTCGTTGAGGTGAGAGCTAATGGGTGAGGTTACAAAGTCGCAACTGCGAGGGCGAGATTCCAGCGGCGAAGGCGAGTTCTGGGCAATTTAAGGCTTGTCGTTGGGTTTGATTGAGGAGGTTTTCAGCCACTTATTCTTATCAAGAGTTAGCTTCACCAAAACGTGCTTTTGCCAAAGTAAAGCGCCGTTGTGGTGGGTGTTCACTGCGAGGCTGAGGCTGGGTAATCTTTATGCCTGACCGATCTCCGTCACGAGGTAATCTTTTCTCTCTTTCTAGTTCTCTCTCTCTCTCTCTGGTAGCATATTCTTGGTTTGTAGCATTTCACTTTGTGGGGAAATGTTTATGCAGTAAGTAGAAATATTCGAAATTGATTTTTTTGAAAATATCCTTTGGTGGAGGGGCTGGAGTTGCGACGATGAGGGTGATGGCGGGCGGTAAGGGAAGGGAAAGGAGGGGGCGACAGGTGGTGGTGGGGGAGAGGTTGGGTGTGGCGGCAGTGTTGATGTTTTGTTATTGGCCATGTGTTTGAAAAAATACCTAAGAAAAAAAACATTTCACGAAGGTAGGGGAAATGTCTTCACTGAGCAGAGAATTGGTATTTCTCATACTCCAATTCCTGGAGGAGGAGAAGTTTAAGGAGTCGGTGCACAAATGAGTCTCTCCTCTCTCTATATGTATTTTTATATATGTGTATGTTTATGAGTCTGCAGGTCTCGTCTCTGTTTTTAGGTGGTGAAAAATGGGTTAAACAAAATGAAATTTTGGGTTTTATATATATATATATATATATTGTATTTTTTTTCCAATAAAATGAAAAGAAAGAGAAAGAAAGAAGTGAAAACTGACCTCGGCTCAGTTCATTAGTCGCATGAGTCTCCGTGTGGACGACTTTGTTTTTTTAAAAAAAAATTATAAGGGTTTTCCCTTGGTTTTTAATGAATAATCTAAGATTCAAAGTGATAATTTATGATATAGGATATGTAGAATTTTTTTTGGTTTGGCTATGGAGAAAATAGAGCAAAAGAAGAAAAAAAGATAATTTGAAGTTTCATTTTTGTCTGTGGGCATGGTCTCCCTAAGGAAAAATTCACCTTTTGAAGTCTAAATAATTGGAATTGAGGCTTGTTGTATTGAGAACCAAGTCAAAATTGAGTAGGTTTTTTTTTTTTTGGTTTTTCGTTTTGTTCCTCATGTGGGTCCTAGAATGGTAAATAAATAGAAAAATAAAAAAAATTGAGTTCATAGCTTTATGTATCTACGCTATTATAATAAGACAACATCCAGGTTTAGTGAAGCCTTGATTTGAAGTTGGTGCAGATTATTGTATTCTCATATTTGCCCTGAACTACCAACTCATTCAAGGGTTGTGTTAAAGTAAAAATGTAAATTTAATGCCTTCAAAAAACCACTACTAGCACAAATTTCATTAGTGGAGCTACTCAACCCCATGTCTAGTATATATATTGGGTTATCATGTTTTGCGGCTGTGAAACTGATTGTTTTCATTTCAAATTGGTTGTGGATTCTGTTAAGGCTTGAACAAGAGTCAGGATTTTTCTTCAATATGAAATACTTTGAGGAGAAAGTACAAGCTGGTGAGTGGGAAGAAGTTGAGAAGTACCTATCTGGATTCACTAAGGTTGATGATAATAGATACTTCGTGAAGATATTCTTTGAAATCAGGAAGCAGAAGTATCTGGAAGCTCTTGATCGGTATTTATATATTCTGTCTGTTTCTATTTTTGAGACTGTTGTCATTGTTCGCAAAGAGTTTAATTGTCATTATGTGTTTGGCTGATATTATTAGGCAAGACAAAGCGAAAGACGTTGAGATATTAGTGAATGATTTGAGAGTGTTCTCGACATTCAATGAAGAATTATATAAAGAAATCACTCAGCTTTTAACACTTGGCAATTTTAGGTAAATGATTTTTGTCGTTACCTAAAAGGTATGTTAATGCATGTGAAGTTGAAAATTGGGAAGTCATTCTTTCGTATCCTCTGTTTAATTGATGAGAAGATTTGAGAAAACAAAATAATTTGAGATTTTGAATCATCAAATTGTCGTTATTCAGGAAACCGCAAGACAAGAGCCCCACTTTAATGAGCTTATCAAAATTGATTGGCTTAGTTGTTAATTCTTGCATTTTACATTGCATTTTTATTTTTTAGTCATCTTATCGCTTTTGTGAACCAAATGAAGATTTATCTTCCTTAATTTCTTATTTCCAACTTGGAAAATTAAGTATTGAGGATTTCATGTAATTTCAATTTGTACTAGACTCAGGGTATGTTAATGCATGCGAAGTTGAAAATTGGGAAGTCATTTTTTTTGTATTCTTTGTTTAATTGATGAGAAGATGTGAAAAAGAAAATGATGTGAGATTCTGAATTGTCAAATTGTCATTATTCACGAAACCTCAAGACATGAGGCCCACTTAAATTGATGCGGATAGCACAGTAGAAGATTACTTGGAGATCCGGAGGTGTTGTTATGCTTGCGCGGCGCGTGCACCGGTGGTCAGTAAACTTCAATCGGCCATAACTTTTAATCCGTAACTCCGTTTTCTTATTATAATATATTTTCGCAAAAGCTAGCGACGAGCTGGAGAAAGGGAAAAATATGATTTTGGGCCTGTTTAATGTTTTGGGCGTTATGTTTTTTTGGGTTTTCATTAGTTTTCTTATTAACCCGGTTTGTTTTGGGCCCTAGGGTTTCGTACCGCTTATTTATACTCTTGTTTAAGGCATTTTCAGCATCTTTTGGAGGTTAATACATTTTGCGTGCGATTTGCACCTTTTTACCAATCGTTCCGTATTTTCTGCGAATCAACGAGCGTTTGATACCCTTAAGCCTGGTATTCGTGGTGAATCAACAAGTTAGAGGAGGAATCTTGACCCGGTATTCGTGGTGAATCAACGGGTTAGGGTTGATTATCTTGTTCTTGTAACCCGTTGTATCATAAATGAACCTATCCAAATTGGTTGGCCTAGTAATTAATTCTTTGATTTTACATTGCATTTTCATTTTTAGTCATCTTGTTGCTTTCATGAACCATCGAAGATTTATCTCCCTTAATTTCTTATTGCTAAATTGGAACCTTAACTTTAGCCAAAAGTGAAATTTGAGAAATAGCCGATTATTCTGGCAGTTAATTCTTGTCCTTTGAATACCAGGGAAAACGAGCAGCTATCGAAGTATGGTGACGCCAAAACAGCTCATAGCATAATGTTGATAGAGCTTAAAAAACTTATAGAAGCAAATCCCCTTTTCCATGAAAAGCTTGTTTTTCCTACTTTAAAGTTGTCGAGGTTGCGGACTCTAATCAATCAAAGGTAAAGTTAGTTTCATAATGCACGGATAAGCAAACTATGATGCTTTTATAGTTTATTTCTTATGCTTTATCATAACATCCTTGTTCTTGTTGGCTACCCTATGGAGGTAGCTATTACTAAGGCCACCTAATTGCTACTTTACCTGTTTTCGTGAGGAAGGTCTTTGAAAATATGTCCTCTTTTTCATTAATAGTTGTGCTATTTTCTCAATTGTTGGGTGGATATTGTTTTTTACTTACCATTTGTTTATGGATCTTTCAGCATAGTCATGCCTAGTGGTTTTTACAACAAAAAAAATCGTTTGCATGGATTTATATGGCACTTATTTTTGCTTGCACTTAAGAAATTCTGGGAATCTCTCAATGTTCATTTTTTTGTCATTCTCACATATACTACCATAGAAATGTAGATAATTGTGCTATTCAATGTGTATGTTTAACCTCACAAATTTGATTTTTTTGTTGATCCAGTCTGAACTGGCAGCACTAACTCTGTAAGAATCCAAGGCCAAACCCAGACATAAAGACTTTATTCACAGACCATACCTGCACACCTCCAAATGGGGCTCTTGCACCTGCTCTTGTCACTCTTCTGCCTGCTGCAGTTGCAAAGCCTACTGCTTATACATCACTTGGAGTGCATGGTGTATGTTACCATTTATCTCACAAAATTTAATTCCCCCCATCCCTCTCCTCTTTCCAAATTAAATACGCACTTCTTTTTTTATAGTGTTAGTGATGAGAGTCTTGCTTCTATTTGTTTTGTGTAGCCCTTTCCACCAGCTACAGCAACTGCTAATGCTAATGCCTTAGCAGGTTGGATGGCGAACGCTGCTGCTTCTTCATTTGTTCAAGCAGCTGTTGCTACTGCATCTTCCTTACCTGTTCCACCAAATCAAGGTCAGAGGTTTGCTTCAACTAGAGGCACTGAAACAATTGCCTTTTCTTGGAAATTGATCGTAATTGAAAAAAGAGGCTATTTTTGTGGAACCTTGTTTATACAGACTTTCCTCATAAGTCTTTTTTCATAACATTTGTGAAAAAAAATTTCAATCTTTTAGTGCTTTAAATTAACATTCATGTTTATAATTTTTCTTAATTTGTGTGTGGGTATGTGGGTGTTTGGGTAGGGGGTTAAGATTTTTTTGGTATTCATTGTTACTCTTTCCTAATCATGGAGGTAATTCTGATCATTCCCAAAAGAACCATTGAGAAGTTTATAATTTCTTAATTGTAACTTATAGGAATATTTTAGTGTTTTAGATGCAATGCTGGTGGATGGTTTGTTGCGTATTTTGCTCTGCTACAACAAGTGGCAGTAGAGCATACATTCACTTGATTGCATGGCCTATAATCCAACATATTTGATCCTTGTTGAGTTGTCAAGTTGACTTTTGCTTATTTATGCATATCTTATTGAATGTGTGGTTGAAGTGATTCACTTATTCCTTTCAACAATTCCAATCTTGAAACGTCCAATAACGTCACCACCCACTGTGGGTATGGTTGATTATCAGAGTGCCAATCATGAACAATTGATGAAACGCCTGTCGCCAGCACCGTCTGTTGAGGAGGTAATCTTGAAGGAGTTACTGTCTGTTATATGCTTTCTTGGATATTTGTGATGCCTTTTGTCATTCTGTTGTTGAACTATTTCCCACAAGTTCCTCTCTCTAACATAATTCAATATAATGGTGCATCTTTCTCTCGTCAGGTTATGTATCCGACAGCTCGGCAACATGCTACTTGGTCCCTAGATGACTTGCCAAGGACAGTAGCTTGTACCATGCATCAAGGATCTACTGTCACAAGCATGGATTTTCATCCTTCTCATCACACATTGCTTCTTGGTATGATGGTCTCCAATCGATGATTTGTCCATATCTATTATGATTTTTATGGCTGAGCTCCTGCTAAATGAAAATACTACTTCGCTTCTTGATATTCTTTTTTTCCTTTTATTTGACAAATAGTCTCTTTTAACCAGTTGGTTCTGCTAGTGGTGAAATAATGCTTTTGGAAGTTAGGATGTCGGAGAAACTGGTTTTGAAGCCATTCAAGATATGGGACATAACAAAATGTTCATTAACATTTCAGGTTCCTGTATCATCTTTCTGTGGTGCTTCCATTTTGTATACATTTTCTTATTGGAAAGTACTTTGTTACTTGTTATCTTAGCTTTCTATGATGTTCTGTAAATATATGAGATATGTATGTTGTAAGCTGTGTATGAATTAAATTCTCACAAGATTTAGTGCTTCCTGGTTTTGAGGATATTCATAAAATTAAAATATTTATCAACTAGCTGTGGCCTAGTATTCATGGCTAGAAGTGATAATTTGGAAACTAAGTCTCCAAGGGATGATAAATTAGATACCAACATTGTGGAGACCCTGTTCCTGGTGTGTTGGATACCCTCCAGTGTCTTGCTTTAATAGTTGAAGTAAGTACTTTGTTATGAAGTCTTAATTGTTAAGGGTGCAAACAGGCTTCCATTGTCAAAGATGCACCAGTATCTATTACTCATGTTACATGGAGTCCAGACGGAAACTTTATGGGTATGTGCACTTCAACATCTGCTAGCTTTTAGAAGGTAAATGTGAGCATTTCTTATTGTTTTTCGTGCTGCAGGGGTAGCTTTTACAAAGCATTTGATCCATTTGTATGCTTATGGTTGGTTAAATGATTTACGCCAACATTTAGAGGTCAGTTGGGAGATTGTTCCCTTTCCAACAAGTAAAATTCTTTAACTGCTAATTGATTGATATCCCTTTGTGTTTACAGATTGAAGCCCATAATGGTCAAGTTAATGACTTGGCTTTTGCTCATCCAAACAAACAGCTATGTATAGTAACCTACAGAGATGATAAGATGATAAAGGTGCAACATAATTTTAGATGTATTTTCTGAAAAAATTTAATTGATTGGTTTATATTTACTTCTTAACTGAAGGAAAGAATTGAAACAGGTTTGGGATTTAACTGGCCGCATGCTATTTATCTTTGAATGGCAAGAAGCACCTGTATATTCTATATGTCCTCATCAGAAAGAGAATATTCAGGTATCTAAGATAAAGGGAAATAATTTGTTTGTTGGTAACCTGTTTACTTGCTAATGGATTTAGGAGAAAATTTGTTTTAAGTTTCAGTTTACATCTATTAAATTTAGCAGAAATAATAGTTTAAGCTTCCTTACTATGTGCCTCCTGTAGCCTTCTTTATGAGTTAAATCATTTATTTTTTACTGGGACACTCCTTGGATCAATTGGGTTAACTGATCTTCTTTCTTTTTCCATGTTTTCTAGTAATTTCAGTTCCTTTAGCCTTGGATGATATCTTTAAGAAGATTCCTTTGTTAAATGTCCAAAGCACCTCAATAATAAAGACGACAACATCAGTTAAGATTTTTTGATATTCATTGTTACTCTTTCCTAATCATGGAGGTAATTCTGATCATTCCCAAAAGAACCATTGAGAAGTTTATAATTTCTTAATTGTAACTTATAGGAATATTTTAGTGTTTTAGATGCAATTGCACAAATATACTATATAATGTTCATTCAAGTCATATGCAGCTTAGGTTTGTACTCTAGTCTCTATATTTCTCAGAACTAATGTCACAGGCTGAACATTGTTTTCCTTTTGCTTTTGTGATAAAATATTGTTTGATCGCTTCAGTTGCGCACTTACAAAGTTGCCTTAGGCAATATCATTCTTATTCTGTACTCAATTACTATGAATTTACTAAACCTTTTCAATATTTTGTTTTTCCATCTTCCTGCAAATCATATATTAGGATTCTAATATTTTGCCATTGTCCTATCCGTCATATACATCAGTATTTATTAGAATGTGCCTCTTTGTGGTTTTTCAATGCATGTTCAATTATTTAAAAAGTGAAAACTGTACATGACTTCAAGTATATTGAGGAACCAATGTCACGAGACAGATTTTAGTTGGACACCTTCAACGATTGAGGAAAGTAAAATCGTTGGTGGTTTAAATTTCTAGTTGTGACATAGGTGCAAAAACATTAAGATAAATAGTTGGAAGCACCTTGGACCTGCATTCCCTTTTTTTTTTTTTTTTTTAAATGGGTTCATGCATTCGCAATTTAATGGGGGACTGAGCATTTGTGAAGGATTATGCCCATTTTGGAAGGATCCAACGAGAAGGTATCTCTTAAGGCAGTATTTTTTAGGTTGTTTTGTCTCATTTTGTTTTTGTCATTACTGTCAGGTGGTCCTCCCTTTCAATTTCCTTTTTAGCCTTGCCAAGCCTTGTGATTGCCATATGCTTGAACCTTTGCTTGATGCTAGCAGATATTTGGTCTCTAGGGAAGAATCGTACTACTATTCCATCTAGTTTAATTTTCTGTAGCAAATCCTAAGTAGTGTTGTAGTGCTGTTGGGTACTAAAATAGCACGTTTTTTTTTTTTTAGCAAATCCTATGTATTGATATCAGTGAAGTGTTCTCTTTTTTAAAGTTTATCTATATTTTGTTTTAGCTTCTAGTTTATTAGTTTGCCATTACTCCTATTTTTGTTCTAATTCTTATATCTTATCTTATGTGCAGATTGTTGATTGAGGTACGACTCAACCTTTTGCAGGACATAGATTGATGAAGTATTAGATGACAAATAAATTTAATTCTGAATTTGTTTTTGTGTTTTTAGATAATGGATTATTATTGTTACAATTTTGTGCTTCTTGGATGACAGAAGCTCACAATTGAATCTTTTTTGGGGTATTTTGTCTCTATTCATTTACTTCCTGAGTATAATTTTGTGGATTTGAACTTCAGATGTTGGAAATATTTGTAAACTTCACAAGTATTTTTATGATATTCTTTAGAACTTCTTTATATTTTTTTTAATGGGTGTATGCTTGGAAATATAGTATGGTTGTGAATGCACAGCAAGGGAATCTAATTAAAAGAGTAAATAGTAGCAGTAGCCACTTTTAGCAAGAAATAAACCATTATTGCAAGTTAGATATTGTGTATTTAGCAAGAAAAAATTCTATTAGCAATGAAACAACTATGCCACAAATATGTGTGGTGGTTTTATCGTATGTCTTCTAGCAAGGAGAAATTCGTCGCCAAAATTAATATTTAGTAACCAGAAACTATTTTCACTAAATTTTTAATATTTTTTTACGACAACATGCTAGCAACCAAAACTCATGGTTGTTAAATGTCTAATATTCATTTGCGACAACGTGCTAGCAACCAGAACTCATGGTCGCCAAACGTCTAATATGTTTTTGCGACAACAAGCTAGCAACCAGAACACATCGTCGCTAAATGTCTAATATTTTTTTGCGACGATATGCTAACAACTAAAAGACATCATCGCTAAATGTCAAATATTCTTTTGCGACGACAAGCTTGCTGCTAAAGTTTTTCTTAAATAATTTTCATAATAGCCTTTTGAGCGAGGAAATACAGATATTTAGCATCGAAACTTAGGCGAGGAATCATTGCGTTGCAAAATAAATAAGTTTTGGTGTCAAACCAATTTTGTTGCTAAATATGTATTATTGGCCAGGAATCGGATGTTCGTCGCAAAATAGAATCCGAGACGACCCTTTTACAACAACCTGGCGAGGAGTAATATTTCCTTGCAAAAAGGTTTTAGCAACAGATATGTGACTTTTAGCGACGGATCGTTTCCTCACTAAAAGACCAATTTCTTGTAGTGGCTCTTCACGCCCTGAGCAAGGCTTACCTTCATTAAGCTCACCTTCCAGCGAGGCTCGCCCTTCAATAAGGCTCTTCACGCCTTGAGCAAGGCTCACCTTCATTGGGCTCACCTTCCAGCGAGGCTCACCCCTCAGTGAGACTCTTCACTCTATGAGTGAGGCTCGCCCTTAGTCGGGCTCTCCTTTGAGCAAGGCTCGCCCTTTGCCAGACTCCTCCTTGAGAGAGGCTCTCGATCAGCGAGGCTCTCCCTCCATACACTCCGTTCCTTTAGACTCATGCTCCAAGGGGCACTCTGCTCATGAACACTCCAGATAAACTCATACAACCTAGGTTAGGAGCAGGATTGAGGGACCCCCTCGAGGTCACCCTCGCACGGGATCACTAGGAGACTCGTGGATTGGAAGCTAGAGTTAAAGGTTCGTCAGAGCAGCTCGCCTCACCCCCTCGAGGGACTTGCCCTTTGACCGGTCTTAGAGAGAGACAGATCTCCACTAGAAGACAAAAGACATTAATGATACTTACCCACCTCTATAGCCTTGAGCCACCCACTTCTAACAGGTTCAACGCTGCAGAGGTCACATCAAACTAGTGAACCAAGGAGGATGAGCCATCTGTCCCTCTCATGAGTGGGCTATCCCTCCAAGGTCTGGCCCTCTATAAATAGGAGGTCTCCACCTTCATACACAAGAATAACAAGGGATGATGTCATAGCCATGACGATTCTCCCTCATCAAGTTCCTGTGCTCTACACTGCCAAACTCTCTCTCTACTAAGACCGCCTCGGCTCTTTCACTCCTCCACCTTCGATGGCCTTCGCCTTTGCAGCGCCTGCCATAATTCCCAAAGGGGCCCGTTGTGGCCTACTCTACACTCCATTGCCCAGAAAGGCCCCATGTAAGTCAATCTTACACCCATCGGTCAACGATACAAACAATACTCCACTGGGGAAGAGTGGTGCTCGCTATTCATGGCCCCTCCAAAAAAAAGTGGAGCTTAGTTGGAGAGTAAGAGGGTTTTAGATATCTACTTTATTGTTCTCCACCGAAGGAATACGCTTATCAACAGATCAATTGGAGCTTTTCTTTTGAACCAAGGAAATCACAAAGCTATCAAACGATCAAACATGGATTTTCTTCCCAAAAGTGAAGTGTGCATCACATATTTCTCCACAACAAGATAAGATCTTACCTCTTGAGTCTTTACATACTGAGATTCGTTCATGCTACTCCATCATATTCATGATTTGCACTTTATTTCATTATCTTTTGTTCTTGCTCGCACTCGCAATTTTCATACTTGAAAGGGACTCGATTTCCATATGTCTCATAAATTTATAAGCTTTAACATTCAGTCTTGAGCTTGCCGCCTGTAAATCTGTTAATTTATATACGTTGATGCCTCGAGTTTATGGAGCCACAGACCTCCTTTATATACTTTGGTAAAGGGCATTTAGTGGCTTGGGTCTAGTGTCAAGATATTTGTTAGATTCAAAATGATAAGTGCATACAGCAGTAAGTTGACTATGCCTGCGCATTCTTGTGCATAAAAAGCTCTTTCGCATGTTCTTTGTACTCATTGTCATGTCAAATCATGAATAATTCATTATGTATATTTTCAAAAGCTGATTCTTTTGCATGGTCTAAGACAAAGGCATTAATTGAGCACATTTCAATCTTTGTCCATTTGCTTTCTCAATGCCTGGTTGATAGAAACCCGAAAGTATCATATTCTATAAACCATTTTTGTACATATTCACTATTCCAGGTTACACATAAAAAGCAGTTGGACAATCTGGTCCATTTTGGGGAAGAGATTTGTTTGTTCCTTCTCACGTTTATAACAACTCGTGTTTTATCAGTACAATATAGGCCTAAGCTTGGGAATTACCTCAAGTCAGACCATCGGTGACTCACTTGGCCAAAGCCAGCTGCTGTCTATTATTTTTTAGGTGGTGTTAGCTGTTGTCCTCACTATTGAGTTCCATTCTTGCATCCTTTGGTCCACCAAGTTGGCCGCGACCTTCACATGGCATTCCCGATCACACGAGCTTCCACCCTAGTCACTCGAGCATTTGCATTCTCTACGGCAGCAATCACATCAATTTTCAAAGCCGGCGTTTCTCGCTCTCACGGCAAGTTAGCGCCCCTCGTGCCCCCTCGCCCTTGTGGCAGCTCAGTGCCTCTCATTTGGCGCTTCATCTCAAAACTCACTCTTGGCATTGGCGTGCCTCCTTTCTTGACTTGACCATTCATGGATCTTATTTTCAAAAGCCAAGTCTATGTCATTCCTTTCTCCATACAAGATAAGATCTGAACTTTTACATTCTCGGTTCAAGGGAACATCACTGACTTTCAAAGTCACTTGGCAACACCTCGAAGACTGGATAAAGCTCAATAATCAAACCAGCCCACTGCACCAAAGCATTTCAACGTGCAGATATATCAATCGCTGAGCTCAAGTGCTCGCTTCGCGGCATCCCGCACGCCAACCTTCTTCACTATTAGCATTAACACCAACTGTCTTCGCCATTCAGAACTTCACATACCTGACACCACTTCTTGACTCAGTGAGATGAAAGACTTCACCGTGGACTCCTCGAGCGGTTGCCCATGCCCTCGTTACTGAATGGCTACGGTTTGACCACACTTTTTCAGAAGCATGCCCATGTAGCACTTGGGTTGGCTGAAGCAGTTCTGCACGAGGCACTTCATTTTTCCACACAATTGTAAGAGTTGGCAATAGACTCGTGAAAAGCATTATGCTCCCGCAGATAAGACAACTTGCTTCCTCGTGATCTTCAATCATCACTTCAAGCTACTAGTTGATTCCTTGAGCCACTCGATTGCTCACTATTAAACAGCACACGATAGTTCCTCGCTTGCTCACTAGCAATCTGGGGGTCGGCCCATAGTCACTCGCTCGTGGCCATATTATATTTGCACTTCGAGCTAGAGTTCCTTATTCACTGATTGGATGTCACAAGCCCAGTGATATGCTATAGCAGGCACACATTTTTGTCTCTCTCAAGACTATTTGCTAGAATATTGGCAGTCTACTTCACATACCAAGGCACACAACTTATGCTCCAGTCACTGTGCTCCACCAATAAAAGTGTAGCTCACGCTTACCTTTCGCTGCTTCTCTATAATTGTTGGGCCAAGAACTAACGTCCACACATGCAAATCTCCAAATCGCCAAACTAAACTAAGGCTCCGCGCCTGAGCCTTTATAAGGCTCCACGCCTTATCCTTGACTAGCTCTGTGCTTAAACCTTTATAGGCCCGTTGCCTAGTACTTGACAGGCTCCGCCCCTAAACCTTTACCGGTTCCACGCCTATCTCTCTAATAAGGCTCCGCGCCTTATCCCTTTTTTTTGTATGATATGCAAACTTTGGCTGAACATTGCTTAACCAACATGGCCACACACAAGCTAAGGCAAACAACCATCTTGTTGGAGCTCGCCCTCAGTCAGGCTCACCCTTATGTGAAACTCGCATTTAGCAAGAGCCTCCTCTTCAGGGGCAACGCTTGTATCAACACTTGGGGCCAACTATTCATATAGAACTTCTCGTCTATCAAAGTTTCAGCCTCTTGAAAAAATCTTTATCAACTAGTATGCATGCGCACTCTCATTTGCTCATAAGAGCATGTGCACAAGGGAGCTAATGTAAGTACCTAGGTCCACATGCCCATGTACCGTCTACGTGGCACATGGGTCGCGTGCCATATCACCTCCACGTGGCACTCTATGGAGCCTCACAAGGGTGCACTTGGGGCTCCTCCCTCAGTGAGGCTCTTCACTCCATGAGCAAGGCTCACCTTCCACCGAGGCTCGTCCCTCAGTGAGGCTCTTCACACCCTGAACAAGGCTCACCTTCATTAGGCTCACCTTCTCACCCCTTAGTGAGGCTCTTCACTCCATGAGCGAGGCTCGCCCTCAACAAGGCTCACCCTCACTAAGCTCACCTTCCGGCGAGGCTCGCCCTCAGTCGGGCTCTCCTTTGAGCAAGGCTCGCCCTTTGCCAGACTCCTCCTTGAGAGACGCTCTTGATCAGTGAAGTTCTCTCTCCATATACTCCTTTCCTTCAGACTCGTGCTCCAAGGGGTGCTCCGCTCATGAACACTCAAGATAAACTCACACAACCTAAGTTGGGAGCAAGACTTAGGGACCCCTTCAAGGTCACCCTCACACGGGACCATCAGGAGACTTGTGGATTAGAGGCTAGAGGTGAAGGCTCGTTAGAGCGACTCGCCTCACCCCCTCGAGAAGCTTGCCCTTTGACCGGTTTTAGAGAGAGAGAGAGACTTCCACTAGAAGACAAAAGACATTAATGATGCTCACTCACCTCTGTAGCCTTGAGCCAACCACTTCTAATAAGTTCGGTGCTGCAGAGGTCACATCAAATTAGCGGACTAAGGAGGATGAGCCCACTGTCCCTCTCATGAGTGGGCTCTCCCTCCAAGGTCTGGCCCTCCTATAAATAGGAGGTCTCCATCTCCATACACATGAACAATAAGGGATGATGTCTCAGCCATGAGGATCCTCCCTCATCAAGATCATGTGCTCTCCACTGCCAACCTCTCTCTTTACTAGGACCGTCTTGGCTCTCTCACTCCTCCACCTCCGATGGCCTTCGCCGTTGCAGCGCCTGCCATAATTTCCAAAGGGGCCCGTCGTGGCCCGCTCTACACTCCGTTGCCCGGAAGGGCCCCATGTAAGTCAACCTTATGGCCATCAGTCAATGATACAAATAATAAGTTATCGATATATTAGGCCAATGTTATCTAAATCACACGCTTATGTATGGTGTATCATACATTGCATCATAGGAAATATTACATTTCAGTGGTGGTGTATTCTTCAGTGGTTATTTATTATTCATTCTTTATGTGTTTAAATATCTTTGTGAGCACGTTAATATATAGTTCACACGCACACAAATTGTTTTGGCAGGTGAGATAGAGATAGATGTCTAGTTCACTGTAAACTTTGTTGATGTTGTTGTAGCTATTGTGGTTATTGTTGATGTTGAGTTGGAGAGGTTTGAGCAGCTCCTATTGTTGTGTTGTTGGTATATGTATATCTTATATGTTGGATGATAGTTCATGAAGTTTATTTACAGTTGGTTTGTAATTATTATGAGTTTAATTTGATAGTCTTTTTATTATGTATTCGGTGGAGGATTATGGAATTATTTATTTATATATAATATTGGTAATCCTCTTAAAATTTTAATCTTTGAGGCATATTATGAGGTTTCGCTTACAGGATGGTGACTTGTGCGATCACACTCACCCTAAGATGGTGTTAATGATACCTGATTAAACGTGGGGTATGACAAACCTGGTACACAAGTCACATGCCTTGTACAAATCCTCCAATGTCAGATCAATCATATACCCATAAATAGCACAATCTAGAAGTTGATGCATGGTTGTGAAACGACGAGTCTACAAAGTGAAGCATAAATTTTATGGCCCTTTACCAAATGATATTTGCTTTGACAAAACTATATTACATAAATGCATTACTAACAGCAATCCCTATTGTAGAGCCCACTTCCAGGTAGCCTTGATCAGGGCGGTGAGCTGGATTGCCCACCAATAGGCGTGTGATACTGCGATACCACTCCATATGTGGATCATCATATCGCATGTCTCCAGCTATAGGAACCCCAACTACAATATGATCACGCCGTTACTGTCATTGCTGCATGTACTGTCCATAAACGTGGCTCCAATTAGTCTTATGTCTTCCATGCCCATCTAGAACATGTAAGTCAGCCAATCTGTTATGAGACTGTGGAATAACCTGTCTTAAACCGATTTGTCGATAGACACAATCAGGTGGATGCCACTCCATGACCTCGTGGCTTAATACTAGGGATCGAGTCAGCCATATATCGATGCCAGCTCGACAATAATCTGGAAGTGAATCTACAATGGTATCGTATGGCTCCATATGAATTACAAACATGTACAAATGTGGTACCCATTAGTAATAAAAATTTATCAATAAATACAAAATACCATGGAGTATTCATACCTCGTAAGGCCTCAAGCGGTCCAACTGATCTCTATATACACGAACATCATGGGTGGATACTGTATTGGTGTGATATCTCAATTTCCATTTAACATATATGTGAATATAATATCTAAACTATATTTAAGGAGTCAAGATTTAAAGATAAATAATGGTACTTAACTAGTAAATACCTAATTCCCCAAGGTTCACCGGGTAACTGTACCCTAGCTATAAGTAAGGGATGCTGGCTATCAGTAGGCCGATCTCTATGACTAGGGCACACGCATGAGAATATCTCCCAGGCTTATATCTGTACAAAGTGGTGTGGTGGTGCACAATTTACTAAATGCAGTAAACAAAAACACTACCAAACTTTAGTTTTAATTTCACTGTCATTTAACCTGCAACAAAACTAAAGCTCCTGCTATCTGCTTTCCATCGGGGTTCGTCGCCTGGCACATTGACCTATAAAGCATAGTTAAGGCAGCACTGCCCCAGCTATATCTTCCTGCCGTATCTAAGTCTGCTAGAAAGGGGAGGTATGACAGTCTCACAAGAATTTGAGAATAATCTGTCATCAGTACCCCCCCCCCCCAAAATAAGGCAAAGTATGTATGCACATGCGTGCCACAATACAGTAGCCTTATCAGCTCCATCTGGAAGTGCCTCAAAAGTGCTACAAAGCCATGCAATCCTAAGGTAGCCTCTATCGAACTGCTCTGGGGGTGGGGCATGCCTAACAACTGTACACACAGCTCCTTATCCCGAACCTCCCATTGAATGATAGGCTCCCCATCAATAGGTAGTCTTAATAGTATGGAAACATCTTGTAAAGTGATGCTGGCCTCCCTGATAGTAAGATGGAAGGTATATGTCTCCTACCGCCAACACTCTAGCAATGCCATGATCAAATGATGCTCCAAATGGATCATCCCAACTCGGTAGACACTGTAGAAACCAGCACGTAGTACGTACTGCAAAACATGCAGGTATAGCTGTACATCGTATATACCTATGGTGGCACGTCTACATTTAAGTGGATCCATACCTTGCATGAATATGTAGTATACATCAGTAAACCTATGAAATCCTATAAAATATATGCATTAATATAAAACATGTTATATTTGTGCATACCCCATGCTCCCATATTTTGGTCGATCGATGATGGCCCTATAACGTCAACACACAACCATCGATAGGCTCAGGAAGAGCTGTATCCATAAGACCTACAATTGACATATGAATGCCCAAATAAATAAATAAATAAATTATGTAAACCCTAACTTGCTTAGCATTATTTTTAGCTTAATTGCATATGTTGTTGAGCATGATTACACTAATTGAGAAGCTTGATTAGCATATTTTAATAAGAGCATGCCATAGAGGGATTATCAAATTTTTAAGCCTGATTAGTGGGCTTAGTCTATAATTAATTAGCATGATTAATCTCTATACTTAACTTATGTTAATCATGATTAATTATTATAAGTGTAATTAATTATATTAGTTATATAGATTAAGTGGATTAGTGAAGCAAGAAGGTGTAGGTGTGTGCTTCACTTAAGTGAGGTGTGTGCATAAGTGTGTGTGTGTGTGTGTGTGTGTGTGTGTGTGTGTGTGATGTGTGCTTGTTGCTAGCAAGTGTGTATGTATATGACATGTGTGATGTTAGATACAACTTGTATCTATCATGGCTTTCAAGTCAAAGGGGAGAGAGAGAAAAGAGGAGCTTGTGTAGTAAAAGTGTTTGGTGATGAAGAAAGTGAAAGAAAAGAGAGAAAAAGAAGAGGGAAGAAGAGAAGTGGAGGAATTTGAAGGGAAAGCTTGTGATTTCATTGTTGAAGGTGAGAGATCTCATGTTTATATTTGTTTCATTGCATATTTCTTGATTGTGCATGTTAACATATCAATTTATGTCATGAAGTTGAGAATTAAAGTGTGAGGGCTTTCATGATAAAAGCCTTGATTCATCTTGGTGAATATGTTTTTGGGTGTCTTTGATCTCACTTCTAGCTTGGTATTTCATTTTGGAGTCTTTGGTAAGCTTATGTGAAGTGTTGGGGTGGATTAGAGTGGAGAAATCTTAGGTTGGGAAGCTATTTCGAGCCATGTCCAGCAGATCTCGTTAAGGTATCGCTAGACTCTCACTCCAACGAGATATTAGACCAACCCATCCAGCAAGTCTCGCTAGTTTCTCGCCTCAATGAGCTTATCCAGTGAGTCTCACTACCTTCTCGCTGGCTTATCGCTCCAGCGAACTCCTTCTGACAACTTTGACACTCTTTAGTAAAATGACCATAACTTTCTCTAGGAAACTCGGATTGATGCACCCTTTAAAGTATCGAAAAGTAGATTCATAGTCCACTGTTGGTGTTGATTTTGGTGTTGAGTTGGAGAGTTTTAAGAAGCTCTTTAGTTGAGTTATTAGTCATGTACATTATTGTACACTGTATTAAAGTCTTGTTAGAGTTTGTTTATTTTGTGATTTTGTAAATATTCATAAGTGTGGATTAGTAGTTCTCTTTATGATATATGTTGGAGGATTATGAGATGGTTTTTATTTATTTATATAATGATATTTATTCCTATAAGATTTTTATCTTTGGAATTATGTTGAGATTTCGCTTACAGTTAGGTGACCTGTGCAATCACATTCGTTCTAAGACAGTGTTAATAATGTTTAATTAGGAGCGGGCGTGACAAATTATATTAAACATGTTAAGTCTATGTTATTATGATCTAAACAAATGCCCACTCCATCTATAAATACAAGTAACGGGGAGGCCATTTCGATTATATCTCTCAATTTCAGACCTATCTCTTGTTTGGCTCGCACAATGGCAATTGGAGGTCCATACAGTTTGGCCAATCGGCAACACCCTCGAGTGTGGTTATTGCCTCCATTTGAAGATGAGCACTAGAGAGAAAAATAATCGAGCCCTAAGGATTACTATGCTAGTTTACGGCAAGAGTGGATGGTTAAAGTTGAGGAACAATGTAGATTAGTAAATGATCTGCATAAGCTAGGGGTTAAAATTCCTTGACGTAGGTCTCAAATAATGCAGAGGAGGAACATGGACGATTATAAAGAAGCAGTAGCAATGATAAAAAGGGAGAGCAATAAAATGCTTATGAGGCGATGCTAATACTTCATGCTCTAACTTACCACCAAGATGACAGAGGCTAGTAGGAGACAACTCACAACCGAGGAGCGCACTAAGGCTCTAAACAATGAAAAGTACCTATCTGATTATGAAATGTCAGATGAGGATGGAGAGTTTGGTTATGTACTCTGTTATTTAGTCTACTATTTCCCATTCATATGTTTAATTACTATTTAATCAGTCCATCTACTAAACTATATCTTCTATGTATCTATTATTTTCACTTGGAACAACAAATTTAGTAATGAGAAGTTGGTATCCATATTATTAGCAATATCGCAATGAACTGCAACAACACCCATACAAACATAGGTAATATATAAGCTACTTAAAAAAAAACAAAGGATACCAACTACAAATACAAACATAACCACTACTAATAATATGCAAAGTGTAAGTATCCCATTTTTGCCCGCTCGGTAATCTCCGGTCTGGTCGGACTTATGTTCAAACTGATACAGACACATTCAAGTCAAAACTAGCTTTCCAGACCTAATCTAATCAATCAGTCGCTTTGTCGGCCCATTAGGCCCAACACAGGCAAAATGATCAAAATGCCCTTGTGGCATTGCTCGATCCTATTCCAATTGGCAGGTCTTCCTAGAGACGGAAAGTCCCCTTTTTGATCTCAAATCCAATTTCAAGTCTAACTCCAATTCAAATCAAATCCGACATGCCTTTCAAGAAAGTTGATCCCTCAGGAGATAAGTCCATCCAATATGGCATGTTTTTTGAGAAAACTCTTTGGAATGGTAAGTCCCTTTAAACCCCTCGACCGGGACAAAATCCAAGTCCCCAAGATGATGGAATGGTCTACCTTTGGTGCTTGCTAGCCCGCCATTGAAGAATGTCTATTATTCGGCATGTCTTTTGAGAAAGTTAATTCCTTAGACAATAAGTCCACTTAACAGCTTTCTGAGATCAGGTAGTCTCCGGAATGAATGCACACCGTCAGAGTGGCAAAAACACTCACAAACATCGCAACCGTCAAAGTGGCAGAAGCACTCGCAAACAGGTCAACATTGAAAATTCCTAACAAAACTCCTAAGTCACGAGACCCAATTCACCTCTTGGTCGTGACATGTTTACCAAAAGACGAGATAACTTTGGAAACCAACTCGTCATAGACTGTCAGAGGGATGGAAACACTCAAAACCCGGGTCAACACTAGTGCCTGCTAGCCCACTCTGGTGAAAAATGACCAAACTGCCCCTTAGGTCTTTTCCGGTATGCTTCTCGAGAAAGTACCTAAGTCCTCAGAGCGATAAGCTTATCCTTTCAAGATCATCCCAAAGATGATTCGAGATGTTCAAATGCCTTCTAGTCGGTTCCATACCAATTCTAAGATCATTCAGTCAAAATTACCATTTTGCCTTAGG
The DNA here is from genome assembly GCA_033060915.1 of Euryodendron excelsum. Taxonomy (NCBI): domain Eukaryota; kingdom Viridiplantae; phylum Streptophyta; class Magnoliopsida; order Ericales; family Pentaphylacaceae; genus Euryodendron; species Euryodendron excelsum. The sequence continues at coordinate 39,117,465 of CM065388.1, forward strand.
CGTTCGAGCACTTCCGGGAACCACAACGGCTCTGGGTATCAAACCGGTTACCTTTTGATAATGCTTCTAATAATGTTCTCAATCTTCTAGCACCTTTGTGGAACATTCTGAGTCTATTTCGGCAAACCAGAAGCAAAATGACCGTTTTACCCCTAGTAGGCCGGTCGCTTTTACCAACCAGACCAGATCTGGGTATCAAACCAAAAACTCCTCAAAACATTCTAAATAGTGTTTTGAAACTTCAAGTCCTCTCATAAGACCTTCCAAGCCCATTCTGGTAGTTTTTTGGTCTAATTAACCGTTTTGCCCCTAATGGCTAGACTGACTACTTTGACAATCCCGACCTTGTTTTTCAATTCTGTTACCTTCGGAACACTATTTCAAGGGTTTCTACCCATTTTCGGCCTTTGGGACTATTCTTGATCTCCCTAAACAGTCCCAGATCTTCTGGAGTCACTCCTAGTAAAATTAAGCCAAAAATTGCATGGTAGTCACTAATACAGGCGCTTAAATCTTTTGCCTTGTGTATCAAGGGTCGAAAGATACGTTGCTTTCCGCTCTAAGGACTTTTCTAAGTGGCTAGTGGCGCCACGCCAAAATTTGGCCTGGCGCCACTCTTAGTGGCGCCAATAGGATTTTTACCCAAGTGCCACTGTAATAGGCACCAGGCTAGTCTTGTGTCTATAAATACAAAGTCTTCCCTTGTGTGAAAAGGGTCAACAAACTCAATCCAAAAACTCTACTTTTCAAATTACAAAGCTCAAAGTCTCTCCAAACCCTAGCTCTCTTTAGTTTCCTCAAACCTTAACCTCATACACTTAACCCTAACACTTATACACACTCCATACACTTAACCCTAACACTTATACACACTCCATACACTCATACACAAGCCTCCAAAGCCTCCATTGAAGACTTAAGTGCTGCAACTTGGAAGCTCTTAAGGATCAAGCAAAGTAAAGCAATTAAAGCAAGCAAAACAAGAAGAAGGTAAGGTAGGCTCTCTCTTTATGTTTATGTACTAACCCCCTTCTCTTCTTCCTTCTAACACACTTGGGTTTTTTGCTTTTTTAATTCTCTATCTTCCACCTCCCTTTCTTGCATGCTTGAAACAAGGGTTTTCCCAATTCATGTGTAGGAATGATTGTTGAAAGTCACCGTGTCAAAGGCTTTCTTCTAATTTAACCTTTAACCACGTGGATTCGACCCCGTTGATTATGTGGTGAAGTCGACCTTCTATATTCACGACTCTACTTGCATTGTGCATATCATGTTCATTCATCCACTCAAAATTGTTTTCAAAAGTTATTTTCAAAGTTTGCATTAAAATCCTTTTTCAAACTTGTTTTTAAATCACAATCTTAAAGTAATTCTAGCATATTCATAGTTAGGGTTACTTTAGGAAAGTGTTATATTCATTGTGACCATCAAGGTCCATATTTTGGGTGTAAACCCTAAATTATTTTTCATCAAAACTACAACCTTAAGATGATTCTAGCCATTCCATAGTTAAGAGTTGTTTTAGACAAGTGTGATATTCATTGTGATCAGATTGGTTCGTATTTCAAATCTATGTTGTTTTCCAAAACCACCAACTTAGAATAGTTTTAATCTCTGCATGGTTAGAATCGTTTTAGGAAAGTGAGACCTCCAAAAGATTTTAAAATTCCATATTTAAACCCTTTCAAAATTGCTTTTCAAAATACTTTCTAAAAACTTTCTTAAAAAATTCACTTTTCAAAAACACCTTCCTAAAAGCTCCCTTTAAAAATCTATTTTTCAAAAAGCTCTTTTCAAATTTCTTTCCAAAAGTTTTCTTCAAAAATTCATTTTCTAAAAACTATCTTCAAGTCTCCGTCCTAGAAACTCTCTTCAAAAGGTTTATTTTCCAAAAACACTTTCTTAGAGTCTAAGTCAAGCCTTAGGTTCCATGATTAGGAAACCTAATTCTCTTTCCTAAAAACATGACTTCTTCTTTTGTTTCAAATCGTAGGTTTCCAAAAATTATCCTCTACATCAAATCATAGATTTCCAAAATCTTTTTTTTAACGTAAAATCATAGATTTTTAAATCCTAGATTTTTAAAATTCAACATTTTCAATTCCATGCCGAATCCAATCTTCCGAATTAGCAAATTAGATCAAATCTTCCAACTTAGGAAACTAGATCGAATCTGTCAATTTTGAAAACAAGATCAAATAATCTATTTTTTGAAATAAAATATAATCTTTAACTTTAGAAAATAGGATTCAAATCTTTTCTAATTTCAAACCTTTCCAAATTTCAACTTTCTAAATCTCAACTTTTCAAATCTTTCTAAAATCAAAACTTTCCTAAATTAAAATCTTGCCAAAACCAACTCTTTCCTAATTTGAAAACTTTCCTAAAATGAAAACTTTTCTAAATGAAACTTTTTTAATTTGATGCTTTCCTAAGATGGAACTTTCCTATTTTCAAACATTCGTAATTCAAAACTTTCTAAAGTCCAATCTTTCTTAAACCCTAATCTTTCCAACCATTCCAAGTCAAGTCATTCTAAATCTAATCAAATCTCTTTTTAAATCTTCTTTAAATTCCACTTTCCTAATTCGAACATTTTCTAGTTCGAACCTTTCCTAAATCCAACTTTCTAAAATCAAACTTTTCAAATCTAAATCAAATCTTTCCAAAACTCCTTTCAAAACCAGATGGTTTTCCAATTTCAATCTAAGTTAAGATATTTTCAAATCTCAATCTTTCTAAATCAAGTCCAAGTTCTTTTTCCAAGTTCCATCTTTTCAAATCAAAGTCAATTCTAAGGTCAATTATAAATCTTAGTTTCAATTTCAAATCTTCTAGTTCAAGTTCAAATCAAATCATTTTTCAAACCAAACTCTTTTCTAATCAAATCTTTTCAAATCAAACTGTCAAAAACCTAAAAGTGTTTATGTTCAATTGGACTCTTGTCCGAACTACGAATAACCTGATTTTCAAAAAGGGATACGTAGGCAACCCTCATGGATGTGGTCACAACCTTTTTCAAACTTTGAATTCCATGATCCACTTCAAGTTTTAATTCTAAAGTCTATTTCCAATCTCTAATTTCTAAAACCTTCTTTCAAAAATCAAATCTATCTTTTCAAATATATTTTTAAAATTAAATCAAGTCTTTTCAAATCTTTTTTCAAAAATTAAAACATTTTTCTTGTATTTACATATCATACATCATCTAGTTCTTTTCTAAAGTGGATAGTTTTGGACATTTATTAATCAAAGATTCCGAATGAGTGAACCTAAGGTGAATAGACATGAAGGTACTGCAAGGGCGGGATAGGGTGATGGCTTAGTGCATCTTCCGTACATATAACCAACCTCCGAACCTAGATCACTATTTTCAAAGACCAAATGGAGTTATTTTCAAAAAAGGTTTAAATTTTTTCAAAGGTTGCCAAACAACCTGTTTTCTTAAAAACCCTCTCTTGAGGAAGTTTTCAAAATCTTTTCAAAAATTCTAAGTGTAATATTTGGATTGTGCTTAGTTTTAGGTGACCTAACTCACCTTAATTAAGTTAGGTAGTGACTCCAAATATTTTCCAAAAGCCCTTATTCAAAATCAATTTTCAATTCAAACCTAGTCATACTCGTCCTTCTAGGAGGATGAATTCTAACGAGAGAGTACTATATTTTTTCCTCTTGTTTGTATTTTTCCTCGAGCGAAAAATCGAGGCACAATAGCTGGCGACTCTATTGGGGAACACTTAGAGGATTAGGCCAATGTCATATCTCTTCACCCTCACTCATCTGAAGTCTTTGATTAATTTGTCCGAATCTATCCACTTCAAAACTTTCAAAATCAAACTTTTCAAAGTTATTTTCAAAAAACATGTCATTGTTTGCACTCATATTCATTCTATCTTGCATTAAGTTCGTCATTCATGTACTAACTTTTTGCATCTTTATTTTTATAGGTGGACCTTTGTTTACATATTTATTTCATGTTATATTAATTGTCATGTATGTTATGAATGTATGGATGGACAGGATGGATGGGAGTTGTTGGACCCTTTCCTCTACTTTTCAAAAATTCACACACACACTACATTATGCACAAGCATTTGCATATTTGCATTCTTTACTTGATTATGTCCCTTCTAGTTAGAAAAAGGAACTGTATATTAGTTGTGGGCAAGATGTTGTATCAGTTTCTTCGCCTACGGCCTCTTAATGGTTCCCTCGCTCAAATCACCAACCGATAATGACACCACCTTGGGGAATGGGCCTAGGTTTAAAGATCTGGGAACCAAGCCTTCTTAGGAAACATTAGTAAACCTTAACCTCATGCTCATGTAGAAATCATGCATAACCGAACCTTTACTGGATTTAAGACACGCACGTTGATTTCAAAACCATGGAAGAAAGGGCGACTACTTTAGTTTCCTTTAAACTTATCTATTCATGTTGTTATAATGCTTGTATTATTGTTGTTATAATGCATGTATAACTGTTCATGCATTCATGTTTACTTTACAAATACATTCTCTCTTTCGCTCTACTTTATACATTCATGCTCATGCATTCAATATTCCATGTCAAGATAAGAGTCCCAAAGTAACACAAGTCTTTGCATCTTCATGCATATGATCAACCCAAAGAGAGTGACACCAAGTTCACTCTCCCTTGCATTAAACCTAGCAAAATCCTAAGGGTTCCCATGTAACCCTAAGGAATCATAGCACGCATTTTAAGTCATTCCATAAGAGGGGCCCCAATCCCTCTATGTTCACAGAAATAGGATTGCCAATGACCTCGTAAACATCAACATCAAAGAAGATAAATTCAAAGACTCAAGAGTAGTTTAGGATCTCAAATGTAAAAGTAGATAGATGGAAGTCCCAAGGAAATTGTTCACTCTCCCCTATTAAAATGTATTTCAATTCTGTTGTATTTAAACTCTAAAATTCAATGTACTTCTTTATTTTTCATATATGATTCAATGAATGAATGAATGTTCCCACTCAAACGGTAAGGTATTTACATACAGGGGCAAACCCCCTATCTCCAAAAAGTGAGTCAAATCCATCATGTTTAGTCTCCCTCTTAAGATGGGACATTCCTAAGACCTGCATTGCATAAAACTTTCCAAATATCATAAACTAACTTGTGGCTTGTGTCCTTGTTTTCTTTTCTTTCCTTTTTCCTTTACAGAAATTACGCCATAGAAAGTCATCATTGCTCCTAAGAAAAATCGACATCCACCTAGAGACCCCATTATGGCCGCCAATCCTGATGAGTTATCATTTGTTTCTTGTGAAGAAGTCAATGAAATGATAACCAAGATCAATGAGATGTTCAAGCTCATCCAGTCCGTGGCCATAAAGGAAGCTGTTTTAGCCCCCGTCATCATCTACTGTTTTTCCTAAGCACCCCGAACCTGCTAACCCAAGGGGTTGTGCTACAATCTAACAATACTGGAAAAAACAAGGAAGACGCTAAGGGGGCCAATATTGAAGAAGAAGAAACCATACTGCTCTCACCTATTGTGAAAAGAACTTCCCTCGACCCTTTTAGTCTGAAAATTCAAGGGTTAGAGGACCCACTGCGAAGCCTCCACGGCCATGACTACTTTGGGCTTGCATCATATGACGAGTTATGTTTCTTCCCAGACCATCCGAAACTTGCCAAGTTTAAAATGCTTGACTTTCAAAATTATGATGGCACTAGTAATCCTATTGCCCACCTTCGCCTTTATGTTGGGGCATTAAGTGGCCATAGAAACTATCTAAAACTCATCATGTAACTATTCCAACATAATCTCACTAGATCTGCCTTACAATGGTTTGCTTGACTCGACTTGAGGAAGATCACAACTTGGATCGAGCTGGTCAATGCGTTCAAAGCCCAATATTGCCACAAGATAGACCTCACTTTTGACCGATGGTCCTTGATGACGATGAGCAAAGGTGAGAAGAAAAGCTTTAAGAGCTATGCCCTTAGAAAGAGAGAAACAGCTGCACAAGTCAATCCCCCATTGAAAGAAAAGAAGTATGTACAATTGTTCGTACATACTTTACAAGGCATATACTATGAAAGGCTCTGCACGAGTATGGGGAAAAGTTTTTCCGAGCTCATCATGCAAGTAAAAATGATAGAAAACAAACTCAAGACAAGGAGGATTACGGACCCTTATGCAAAAATTGGAGAAAGTTCTGACAATATAACCAAAAAATTGGCTACTACAAGGGGAGTAATCAAGAAGGAAAGTGAGGTGTCTACCATCTCACCTGTTCAACCACCTCAATACCGTCCACCACTTCAATCTCACCCTGTCTTACACATGCCCACTCTAAACATGCCTACCCAAGCATCCAACTTTAGCCCTACTGGGGCACGACCTAATTTCAATAGGCCAGCCCGATGCTTCTGTAACTTTGATGCCTTAGCATGCACCCAAACCGAAGCCTACCATAACCTCTTGAAGAACAACATCCTAAAACCCATACCGGCCCATCCATTTTCAAGTCCTCTACGTCCAAACTTTAATGGCGCCCTCACCTGTAAGTATCATACGGGTAGCCAAGGGCATGACATTGAGAGTTGCTTTTCCCTCAAACATAAAATCCAAACCTTGATAGACAATAAAACCATCAATCTACAACTGGTGAACCCTACCCCTGCCTCTAATGGAACCACAAACCCTCTACCGAATCACGTTGTCAACTTGATATTAGAGGAAATAGAAGAAGGGGAGGAACTGGATGTGATTGTGGTCGAAGACTATGATGGGGATTGGGAGACTAATGAAGAAAGTGATTTGGAAAAAGAGTTCTACCATGCCCAATCTATCTCTATGATCCTGACAAAGTACATGATCCCTTTAAATGGCCAGTGGAAGAAACCGCGCTTATGAAGGGGCCCCCTTCCAAAGAAATGGTCGCTGATGGTTAGGGAGCTGAATTTCTACACCCTAGGTATGTCGCAGTTGAATGCCATTTATTGGAAAACCCCTAGCCCGCAACTGAGTTTAACTATGAAGACATGGGCTGAGAACTGGAAGAGTCAAAAACACAGACAGAGTCGTTCAAGTTGGAGGGAGGCGAGCTAGCCACCCTGTTTATGGAAGAACCTGCTGCCAAGGACAATAAGGGGGTCAATGAAGCTGACAACTGCACTGTCATTGTCAACACACCCGAAGCTCTAGAAGAAGCCTTTGCCTGCCTTGCCTTGGCTAGAGATCGAAATCATGGATGGAGTGTTGGAAATATGGGCATCATCCCAAAACCATACTAAGAAAAGGAATCTCGTCAAAAAGCGTACAAGAGATGGGTATTTTCACCCACTTTCTTTGTATCCCCTTTTATTTTTTGTCTTTAAATTGATGTTTGCATTTCCACTCTGCTTAAAAACTCTATGATTTTTACTACAATAATAAAATGATAGTCTTTTCATTCATCATTGTTATCTTATGTTTTTCTTATGAATGGTGAATGCTTCCTACATAAAGGGCATGGTCTATCTTATGGAGGACCTGACTTAAAGGGTATGATAGCATGAGTTCACCACTCGCTAAAGGATCAACTTCTCAAAAAGAGAGAGAGAATGAGGATGAGTGAGGAAACTACCCCAAAAGCAACACTTGCAAGACACCAAATCTAAGCGATGTGTGGCCAAACTATGAAAAGGAAGAGGAGCCATCTTTCATATCCCCACAAAAAAAAGTGTTGTGTATCTGCCTTTGCTTAACCCACTAGTGCCTCACAGAAAGTGAAGATTTCTTGTCAACCTTGATCCAACACTATTCCCCCCATACTGAGGCAAACATATAACTGAGAACTCCAAAAAGCATGTCATTCATCCTCCATAAAGCTAAAGCAACGTTAAAGGCCCTATGGATCAAGCAATCTAGTTCAAAGTGAAGAGAGGTCCTCATTTCATTTCCCATACAATCAAAAGCAACCATTTTCAAACCTTTTGAGCCGGTCACTTTCCCTTTCAAGAAAACCCCAACCTAGGGATCACCACCCACAATGGGTTAGATTGAAGTGCTAAGGAAAAGATCTGGAAAAAAAAAGTTGTAAAGATGTTCGTCTTGTAAAAAGAAAAGAAGAAGAAATGGAAGAAAAAGAAAAGCAAAGAGAAAGAGTCGCCAAGGGGCAAGAGGCCAAAAAAAAAATGGCCAGAAGAAAAATCATTTTGTGCCATACAGTAAAAGCCAGAAGAGAAAAAAGTCATTTCATGGGATCCTGAGAAATATACAGTAAAGGCAAGAAAAAAGTTCCAAAGGTGATCCTAGGTGATAAAGAAGCCCCAATAGAAGCTCTAGATTCGAGCCTTTACCTTTTCTTATTAAACCCAAAACTATGGCCTACACTACACCCTATTAAAGTCCACTCTGATTGAAAAATGGATTGTTTGATCTAAATGAGCTAGACGTGTTGCCAAAGCTGAAGAATAATGCTAACCTTACTGGAAAAACAATCAAGGATGGAATGGATCTAAACCCTACCGAAAGTGACATTAAACTTGAGCCTGCATGTCCCGTTGTTTTAAAACCCCATAACTTAGCCTACATTATGGTCCTACAACAAAGTTTCCTCAAATTGAAAGACTGGCTACTCATCGCTATGCCAAACGTCAGGTAATTAGTTGCTAAAGCCACGAGGGTTAAGAGTTCAAGCCAAATGATCCCATACACTAATCCAAGATAGAAAATTAGAGTCGGTCAAAGGGTTGAGAAAGGTACAAAATGCTATCATCCGGTCAAAGCAAGGTCGAACTGAAAGAAAGACCAGACTCATGACACGAAAGGAGTTGTCATTTCAAGGATGTATAATTTGATAGCGCTACATTCATTATATTAACTTTTACATCCCTAACATGTGTATATATTTTGATAAAATTTTGGTATGAGCTTCGCATACATAGGATATAACTCCTTATAGAAACAGAAGTCACCAAAGCAGTTTAATATCATTTCCTGTAATAAATAAACATCATCCTTATCCCTGTACATGCATCTGTCCATATACCTAGTTATGCAAATCACAAATATCCCTGCTTGTCCATGCATTAATACATATATCTAACTATCTAAATCGTAAATATCTATTTATGCAAAATTTACAAAATAAACTGTCTAACAATAAAACTAAATACATCTCCAAGATGGAATACAGGAAAAATCTGAGTGTATAGCAAGGCAAAGGAGTAACTAAGTATTGTCAAAACAAAAAGAGGGAAAGGATAACATACCCCGCCACCTCCCATTTGAGCCAACCGTGCTGTCAAGGAAGCTACCTCTGCCTAAAAATAATCCCTCTCTATCTAGAACTGGTCCCGCTCAGTCTAGTATCGGTCCCTCTGATCTCTCACGGTAGTGAACTGAGCCTGGGGCACGTATCCTCCAGCTCGACGCCATAAATCCACCACCTCCTGGCCAACAGCATACCCACCGACTACCACCCCAAACTAAATGAAGGCACCTATAGAATGAGCTCTAAAATATACGGCGTAATAAGTCTCTAGAGGAAGCAAGAACCCGACACCTGGCTGACGCTCCTCATATGGAATGGGGACTCCCTTAACCAAGGCTCCGAACATGTACTTTGGCAGATCCCTTGCTAACCGGAACTCCTCACGAAACTAACTCTAATGCCGATCTCCTAGATAAGACTCCCAGGAATCATTGTTGAAAAAGGAAACTCTTGATAGGGACAACAGGACCAAGTACCTGACCGCCTTATAATGAACCGATCTGACAAAAGGCCGCCAAGTCACATCCCTCGCCTTGATGAGCTCTAGGTTAGCCCGTATCATCACAAAGTCAGTAATCTCAGATTGTTGGGCTACCTGATCACGAGGCCACCTCAAGGCTCAGGGATAAAGATCAGCCTCAATAACCTTAGGGCTGCGGATCGGTAAGTACTCATAGCTCCACCAGACAAGAAAGGGCCAAAAACTAGTCACACTACCCCAGCTGGAGGTAGTCCAAACTCACATGGATTGAAGGAAGCAGCCAAAGGAAAAAGACCCCCAGTCCAACTCAGATAAAGCTCCAAGATCGGCTACTATGCTCACCAATCAAAAAGGGACGAGCAACTTATTGTTGTTGCAGAAGCAGCTGAAAATGATGTACAAAATAAGTCATCGCCTCATGATATCTCATTGTGCTGGAGATGACTTAACAGCAAAGGTACTCTCGTCCTAATTAAGCTAAGAAACTGGAAAATCAGAACGCTTAGGAGGAGGCAAGTCCAACAAAGCACACGCATCAGCCTTGCTGACTGACTGTAGGGTGATCCGTCGACTAACAAAAAAAGGCCCTATAATAATGGCCTAATCCAATAGAGTAGGACCCAGCTCGAAGCCCACAAAGTGAAAAATACCCGTCTTACCAAACCACCTCTCAATCAAGGCCAACACCAAATATCTGTTCAGGCGGTTAGCATGTAATCCCATGAAGGCTCCAAACCTAATCTCCGCCAAGAAGGCCCAGCAAGATGGAGCCGCCCACTGCATAGTGCTGAAGACAAGATGAACAGCCCCTCTGAACGATGCGTGTACTTGTGGATGAGGCAAGTGCTACCGAGAGTATACACTAGGGTGATAAGCTAAATCCCCTAGCGGAGGAATATCTGGTATCTCCAAATCACCAAGATCAGCATTTGTCTGCCTATGTCTAAAGGAGGCCCTCCCATAGCCGGTCACACGATCACCAAGGCCCGGTTCCTCCTTATCTGCATCTATCTCCTCTTTAAAGGCCTACTCGACTAGAAGGAAGGGGTCGACTGGAGGTCTACTCCCCCTTCTTCTCTGACTAGAGGATGCCCGGCTAACAGATCTTCGAATACCCCTGGAGTGGCTAGAACTACCAGTAGAATCCGTGCAGGCACCTTTCCCAGATCGGCGCCTCCTCTCCAAACTGTCATCGCTCGGGTCAACCATCTTGAAAGCCAAATCAAGGTAAGAATCTCGACATATGGTAAGTATAGCTCAAAAAGGTAAAAGAGATGAAAAACAAGAAGGAAAAAAGAAGAAAGAAAAAAAGTGAAAAAGATTTCAAATATTAAGTCAAAAATGAATTTCCTACACATTTTGATTTTAAAAGTCTAGTTTCAAGTCAAAATGAATTTTCTATACATTTTTCTTTCAAAAGATTTTCAATTTCGAGTCAAAATGAATTTTATACACATTTTACCTTCAAAATTTTCAGTTTTAATTCAAAATGATTTTTTGATTGTACTTTAAAAAAGTATAATCAGAGTCTCTAATTGTAAGCTATTTGTAGGAATTATTTACACATTATTTATTATTTTAATATAATTTTGGTATTTCTTTATGTTTTCATGTCTTCTATAAATTCACAGTTAAAATTGAATTAAATGTAGCAGGCATGCATACAGATCATAATTAATACTAAAAATATATATAGATATATGTAGGTGATATTATTGTGTGTATGTATTATATGTATATGTATGAGTATATGTATAGTAAATATGATATTATAAGTATAATATATATATATATATATATATTTGTGTGTGTGTGTGTACAGGTGAAAGCAAAGAAAGAAAAAAATAAAAACAAATAAACATGTTGTCGGCAATCAAATGGAGTGAATTGAATGAAATGCAAGTGGATGCATTATGGAATGCAAGTAGGTGTATTATAAAATGCATTATGGAATGCAAGTGAATGTATTATGAAATGCATTATAGAATGCAAGTTGATGCATGATGCCTATAAAAAGCTTCACTTGGCAGAAGGGAAAAAAAGAGTTTTTGATAGGGAGTTGGAGAGAAAGCTCTTTCTTTCTCTTTCATTTAATCAGTTAATTGTTAATAGTTGTTCAACCAGTTAAATTTTTCTTCTTGTTATTCTACTGTAATAAATTCTTTTATTTATGAAATTTTTTTTTTTCACATTGAGTATTTTCAATACTATGAGTACCTAGTTTAATTCTTGGAGCCAATTGTGAAGATCATCTGGAAATCTTAGAATATCAATGGAGGTAATTGAGTTTTCATTATTTATATTTAAAATCTTTCAATTCTTAGTAATTAAATTCTAGATCTTTGAGAAAACTTAAATTCTTGACTAAGTTTGGTAATTTCTATGCACGAATATTATTTTGGTATAGTTATTACACAAATCGATGGTATGAATTTATGACTTTAATTTTATTATTCTAGATTTAATTATTATAGAATTTTTGTTTTAAAAGCTAAATATTCCGAATCAAAGGCTCAAAACGAAGCCAATGATTTGAGTTATGAACCTCCGTTGAAATTTTGGGTGAATTAGGTGAATCTAAGACCGTTTTATTAAATTCTATTTAAATTCTAGTTCCATAATCATCAAATCTTCCAAAGCAAAATATTTTTCTTTTGGTTACTATTTTTCTGCACCAACTGTCCAAATTTCAACGGTACTATTCTTAGTAGAATTCAAACAAGTTGGCTTAGGTTCCAACTGAAGCCATTGCAATACTACAGTTTCGATATCAACTTATCAAGTTATTACTACATCACAACCGCACACTGGCGGATTTTAATCACATTATTTACAAGTGACTAGTTTTTGGCGCCGTTGTGGGGGAATGGCTTTTGAAAAAATAATGCAAAAATAAAAATAAAAAAATAAAAAAAATAAAAAATAAAAATAATAATAATAATACCTTTGCTGGAATTTAAGGATAATTGATTGTTTTTCTACCTCAATGAAGGAGTTGGACTGTATATAAATGTATTTTTTTTCTTTAAGTGGATAACCCTGAGCGGATAATTTCTGGGGTTACCATTACTAATATTTTACTTTTTGCACTTTAATTTCAGCCTTGTACATTTTTTTTTTCCTTGTGGTTAACTTCTTTGATTAGCATACTCGCCTACTGCTGGACGAAGCCAGTCAAGTTGGTTACCATATTTTCTATTTTCATTTTTCATCTAACCTATCTAATTCATCTAAATTACTAACTATTTTTCTTTTATTTAGTGGATAACCAATGTTGGTTACCATTCTAACATTTTATTTTCTGCACTTTATTTTAACTCTTTTTGTTTTTCTTTGTGGTTTACCTTTCGAGTTGATTCACCGTCTATTTAGGTCGACGCCGCTCACTAAGGTTACCATAACTTTGTTACTAACTTGTCTAACATTATTTTCGTTTGTTATTTTTGTGTGCAGGTATTTTAGTATATTGTTGTAATTTGTTATTTTTATTTTTATTATTATTAGTATCTTATTGTTAGCCAACTTCAAAAGTACTTTGGTCTAGTCATTACTCTACCCATATCCCTTCAGGTAGGTGACCTTCCATTTCCTCAATGCTGAGAGCCTTCAATATTGTTTCTCTTCTCATCCCCGTTTTGTTGGGGACCCACTTAGATTTTTAGCCCGACATTTTGACTTGTAAGGTTTGTATCAATGGTTCGGGAAGGATTAATTTATATCCTCATAAGGTACGTACACTTTTATGAAGTATTTCATTAGAGATGTGCATGGATGATTGGTAAGCGTTGACTCTTCTAGTGATCTTTCTCCCATTTTCCGTACTCTTTCCCCATTAAGGACTTCTGTTCCAAATATTCAGTTAGTTAACCGAGCTCCTAGTTCTATCCCAATGGCCGAAGAATTTGATCCTCAACCACCTGTGAATCCTAATCCACCAAATCCAAATAATGGACCTGAAGGTGGGAGTGTACATGGTGATCCTCCCCATAGGTCTTTTAGGGATTATCTGAATCCTGCTAGGCAAGCACCTACCTCTTGCATTGTTCTTCTTGCGCATCACGCAGCGATGACTTTAAAACCGAGAATGATCCAGCTGATAAATCCATTTCATGGTTTGGATTCTGGAAAACTATATCAGCACATAAAAGATTTTGAGGATGTATGTTCTATGTTCTTCGATAATTCTTACCCAAGGGAAATGGTACTTTTAAAACTCTTCCCGTTTTCTCTCAAAGACAAGGCCAAGACATGGTTCAATTCATTAAGGCCTAGGTCTATTCTTGGCAAGATCTTTAGACAGAATTCTTGAAAAAATTCTTCACTGAGCATAAAACTGAGGCGATTTGTTGCCAAATCTCTCAATTTGCCCCTATGTCTAATGAATCGTTCTTCTAATGTTGGGAGAGATTCAAAGATTTGTTGAGTACTTGTCCACATCATGGTTTCACCAATTGGCATATCATAAATACTTTCTATTTATCATTAACTCCATAAATAAAGCAATTCATTGAGTCTATGTGCGTAGGGACTTTGTATGACAAAGACCCATCTGAAGCGTATGACTTTTTTGATTACATAGCGAATTTGGCTAGAGATTAGGCCACAACTGGGACCCAAAATCCTGAGTCTAAGCCAAGGGTAACATTTCAACTTAATCAAGTGGATGATCTAAATGCTAGAGTTGCTACACTTACCCAAAAGATAGAAGCCTTAGAGACAAGTAAGGTCAATATTGTGAAAACTGAGTCTCCCAGGGAAGAGAGCTATTTAATGTGTGGTACAATGGAACATGACACTGTTGCATGTCCAATTATACCAGGATTCAAGGAGGCTTTACATGGCCAAGCCAATGCGGTTGGCCAACATCAGGGTATATATAGTGATCAACGAGTTGGGGGGAACTTTTTCTCAAACACATATAACCCTAGATGGAGAAATCACCCAAACTTTGGGTGGAGAAATGAGGGTCCTTCGAATCCTCAAGTATTCCAAGGAGGGCCTCAAAACCCTCAACCTTTTCAATCCCAACCTATTCAAGCTCAACAATCCATGCCTTTCCAACTCCAACCTAATGCATACCAACCCCCTCATAGGAAACCATTAGAAGATAATGTTCATCAATTAACAAATGATATGAGAGGAGTCAATAATAGGGTGGATAGGCAGGACAAAGTGTTAGACCAACACACTAGGATGTTGGAGGACATAGCAAAGCAAATGTCAACTTTGACACAAGCTTTGACCCATCAAGTGTCAGGAAGATTTCCATCTCAACCCCAACCAAATCCAATTCCCAATAAGCAAGTGAACATGACCGAAGCGAGGACTGATCCTCAATCCAGTCATGAACAAGTTCAATCCATCACAACCTTGAGGAGCGGAAAAATTATTGATAAAACCATTCACCCTAGAAAGGAAACTCTTAAGGTTAGTGATGAAGAGAAGGGAGATGTGAGAGAACAAGACAGAGAAAAAGATGAGAGTGGGAAAGAAAAAGAACAAGTTGAGCCAGTCTTAGAGCCAACCAAAGTATCTAAGGATGAAGGCATTAATGCTGTGAAATATGCCCCGTTTCCTCATAGATTGACCAAACCAAAACATGAGCTTCAGAATTCTGAAATTTATGAAGTGTTTAAGCAGGTCAAGGTCAACATTCCAATCTTAGATGCTATCAAGCAAATTCCCTCCTATACCAAGTTCTTGAAAGACTAGTGTACTGTGAAAAGGAGGTTGCATGTCAAATAAACTGCCTTCATGAATGAGAGCCAAAGTGCGATTTTGCAATATAAGTCCCCACCGAAGTATAAGGAGAAGTATATTGCATTGAGTCTATTGTGCAAGAGTATTTTGAGAGTGAATTATT
Organism: Euryodendron excelsum; assembly: GCA_033060915.1. Classification (NCBI taxonomy): domain Eukaryota; kingdom Viridiplantae; phylum Streptophyta; class Magnoliopsida; order Ericales; family Pentaphylacaceae; genus Euryodendron; species Euryodendron excelsum. The sequence continues at coordinate 39,133,039 of CM065388.1, forward strand.
TGAGGATCCTATTGAAAAAGCTCTTATTTCGAGCAAGCCACATGACCAGTTAGATTGTTATTGTGTCAAGTCTAGGGATACAATTCCTGGAGCGGTAGAGAGAGAATAATGTATACAAGTGGGTCACTGGACTCCAACATTTGAGCCTTTAATTCCTAGTGTCATAAAGTCTGTCCCTTTTGAACAAAAAGCACCTACTCCGGAAAGAAAACCTTTATCATCTACATTGAAGTATGCATTCCTTGGTGAAGGTGTGTCTTATCCTGTTGTTATATCCTCTAGCCTATCTGAAGGCCAAGAGAAGAGCCTTGTGCAAGTGTTTAAGAATCATAGAAAAGCCTTAGGTTAGACCATTGCAGGCCTTTACGGTATTAGTTCTCTTGCATGTACACATTGTATATATTTTGAGGAAGAGTCTAAACCAGTGCGTCAAATGCAAAGACGTCTAAATCCTAACATGAAGGAAATTGTGAGAGGAGAAGTACTGAAGCTTCTCAATGTGGGTATCATATACCCCATCTCTGATTCAAAATGGGTTAGTCCAACCCAAGTTGTTCCTAAGAAATCTGGAGTTACGGTAATTCAAAATGAGAAAAATGAACTAGGGCCCACTAGGATTCAAACTGGGTGGCGCATGTGTATTGATTACCGTCAACTAAATGCTGTTACTAGAAAAGACCACTTCCCACTCCCATTCTTGGACCAAGTCTTAGAACGAGTGGCAGGACGAGCCTTTTACTATTTTTTATATGGGTACTCTGGGTACAACCCAATTGAAATTGCCTTAGAATACCAAGATAAGACAACTTTCACATGTCCTTTTGGTACTTATGCTTACAAAAGAATGCCCTTCGGCTTGTGTAATGCACCGGCCACCTTTCAAAGGTGCATGATGAGTATCTTTAGTGATACAGTGGAGAGATTTTTGGAGGTGTTCATGGATGATTTTTTGTGTATGGAGATACCTATGAGAGTTGTTTGGAACACCTCGAGAAGGTGTTAGAAAGATGTAAGGAGAGTAACCTTGTCCTAAACTAGGAAAAGTGCCACTTTATGGTGACACATGGTATAGTGCTTGGACACATCGTGTCTAGCAAAGGGATTGAGGTAGATAAAGCCAAAGTTGAACTGATCCAGAAACTACCTACTCCTAGAACTATGAAAGACATTCGATCTCTCCTTGGGCATGTTGGTTTCTATCGGCGATTTATAGCAGGATTTAGTCCCATCTCTCATCTAATATGCCATCTATTGTCAAACGACGTTTCATTTGAATAGACGTCTGAATGCCAAGAAGCTTTCGACAAACTTAAAGGGTTGTTGACAACTGCACCTATCATTCGGTCACCCGATTGGTCTTTACCTTTTGAGTTAATGTGTGATGCTAGTGATTATGCTGTAGGAGCAATTTTAGGGTAGAGAGTGGACAAGAAACCCTATATGATCTATTATGCAAGCAAAACCTTGAATGAAGCCCAAATGAACTATACCATAACCGAAAAGGAACTCCTTGTTGTCGTGTTTGCATTAGATAAATTTCGATCATACTTAGTGGTCATTAGTCATCATATACACTGACCATTATGCACTAAAGTACTTGCTCACCAAGCCTAATGCAAAATCACGCCTCATCTGTTAGATTCTTTTGTTACAAGAGTTCCATATTGAAATTCGAGACAAGAAAGGGGTAGAGAATGTAGTTGCTGACCACTTGTCAAGGCTCCCTACTGATGGGAAGCCAAAGATACTGTTCCTATCAATGAGTATTTTCCGGACGAGCACCTTTTCCAAATCCAAGCACTTTCTCAAGCAACTGTTTCATGGTTTGCTGATATAGCCAACTTTTTGGCTACTAGCAAGATACCATCACATTGGTTTTACTTAGATAAACGAAACTTCTTTAAAAATGTGAGGTATTTCTTCTGGGATGATCCATACTTATTCAAGTATTGTTCTGACAGATAATTCATCAGTGTATCCCCGACAATGAGTTTCATTCTGTCATGGATTTCTATCACTCCTATGCTTGTGGTGGGCACTTTAGTTCGAAAAAGACTGTTGCAAAGATTCTGTAATTTGGCTTATATTAGCCCACCATGTTTCGTGATGTTCACACTTTTTGCACATCCTGTGATAGGTGTCAATGATTTGGAAGTCTGACTAGAAGGCACATGATGCCCCTCAACCCTATTCTTACTCTTGAGATATTTGATTATTGGAGTATTGATTTCATGGGACCATTCCCTAACTCGTTTGGATTCCTTTACATTCTTGTGGCCATTAATTATCTGTCTAAATGGGTGGAGGCCGTTGCTTCTCGTACCAATGATCACCGCGTTGTGGTCAAGTTCTTAAAGGAGAATATCTTTTCTCGCTTTGGTATGCCTCGTGCTCTCATTAGTGATGGTGGCACTTATTTTTGTAATAAACCTATTGGAATGTTAATGCGAAAGTATGGGGTCGTTCACAAAGTTAGTACATCTTATCATCCCCAAACTAGTGGTCAAGTTGAGTTAGCTAACCAAGAGATTAAGCACATTCTTGAGAAAACTGTTAATCCTAATCGTACGAACCAGTCCTTAAGGTTAGTAGATACACTTTGGGCTTATAGAACTGCTTACAAAACTATATTAGATGCTTCTCCATACAGGCTTGTGTATGGGAAATCATGTCACCTTCCAGTAGAAATTGAGCACAAAGCTTATTGGGTCATTCGCCACTTCAATGAAAACATAGATGCAGCTGGCCAAACTAGGAAGCTACAACTCAATGAACTTGAGGAACTCTGAAATGATGCCTATGAGAATGCAAAGATCTCTAAGCCAAGATGAAAACATTCCATGACGAGCACATCCTTCGTAAGTCTTTTCATGTCGGTTAAAAAGTATTGCTTTACAATTCCTGATTACACTTGTTTTTGGGCAAATTGAAGAGTAAGTGGTCTGGACCTTATCAGGTAAGAGATGTGTCACCGCATGGAACGGTAGAAATTGAGAATTCCAACAATGGGAATATTTTTAAAGTCAATGGGCAAAGACTGAAGCCCTACTTGGAGAATTTTGTAAGTTTGATTAAAAGTGTGGATCTTATGGATCCACCATTTCTTGAGTAAAAGCAACACCCAATCAATTTGTATAATTAGTTTAGTTTATGTATTTGGTTTAGTAGCTAGTTTATCTTTAGTTAGAGGGAAGGGACCTTTCTTCCCACCCGTGTTTGTCTCCCACCCTTTCCTTTACATTTTCGCCTCGCAGTCGTGGCTGCTATCTGGTTTGGGGGAGGGGACACGTTCGTTTTTCTAATATTTGTGTTATTATTGTTTTATCTTTGTGACTAGTAGACATTAAAGAACTGGATAGTGTTATGTCTTCTCGTATAGATGGTTGAGTGCTTACATTTGCATGTTGCATCTTTCGGATATTTCCATTTCATATCAAGGGCGAGATAATTCGTCGCGCAAAGATGGTGAGAAGAGTTGAGCTCCAAGAGAAACAACCTCAACCTCTTACTGGTCGCAATACTCTGGCCAAAGAAAAGAGCAAAGAGACTAAATAAGTGTCATTGTTGTGCTAGACACACGTGTGTAGATAAAAATTGCAAAGGGAGTCACCAACTAATGTTAGGGAATCAGATGGTTTACCGAGATATTATTAAAGGGCGAGTAAATGCTGAGGCAATGAGACACTTTGGAATCACCAGAACGATGGACTATTTTGATTTTGATGTCAAAAGTCTTGCTTGACTTTGTAATGATTATTCTTCTTAGAGTGTGTTATATTTAAGTATTTTATTTACGTGTTTATCTTTATTTGTAAATATGATTAATATTTATTTTGCATATGTATTTTTAAAAAAAAATCAAAAATCAAAAGTATGCGCAAGGTCGAGAAGTGTACAATTTGAAGAGGTTTGTGTATCTTTTATCATTTTATACAGTTTTATGTGAAATGCAAATATAGATTTTGGGGATTTGTTGAAACATGTTTTCATTCACCTTAGTATAATTTTTGTTTTATCCTTTCTTTTTAATATAATTGCAAGAATTTATCTTAACACATAAACAGAAGCTATCTTACATCACTCATTATCATATCATGATAAGTTTAGTATTTGTACATGTTGTATAGTTTCATCTGTACAAAAGTGGAGATTATTCACCAAGTGAATTTTAAAGCCAATCACGCCTTTTAGAGTGTTTACAATTACTCTTGATGAATTTCTTTTATATCACTCATTCAATAGCTCCATTATACCTGTATTTGACTTGATTGTTTTAATTGCTTAGGTAATTAAATATGTTGAATTCTTATAACATTTAGTTGTTGTGCACTTTCAAAAATGAATCGAGGCCATCTTTGATCTTTTAAGCCACATATATATATTTTTTTTTTTGGTTAAAATAATTCCCTTGGAACCATCTCTAAGCCTATTTCTTTATCTCTTACTACATATATCATTGCTAAAATTTTGTCTCTAAATACGAAAACACAAGTATCTTCACTTGTGCAAATTGAATTGAGAAAGGGAGTGATTTATTTATAATATAAAATTTTAGAAACGAAGGAAAGAAAAAAAAAAAAGGAAAAAAGGGAACTACAAAAAAAAAAGAAGAAATAAGAGGTTGGCTGTTGAAAAAAATATATATATCTCATCAAATGAAATAGGGAAAGTGAAGGTATGTATTCATTGATCAATTCATGTCTCGATCACATATGTTTTGAGACTTTTATCCTTTCTTTCTCTATACCTTAAACCTCATGACCAAGTTACAACCTGAAAAAAGTCCTCAATAATTTGATGTGCACATTGCTTGTTCATTAACTCATTAAAGAATTCACATATCAATTGCTTTTGTAGTTTTAATATTAAATATTCTTTCATGGAGCTATGTCAAGTTGTCTCTCACTTTTTATTTTCACGTCATTTTTTTATGGTTGTCTCTTTTGATTTTACATTACATTACTCTTTTGCAAGAACAACTAGTGTGAGATGCCTATATTCTTTCTTTCTGAGAGAATATCCAGTGAGGCTGAATCAAAGCTTAAAGGATGTATCTGTATTTTAATGTTGTAATACTTTTCTTATCATGTAATGATCACATACACACAAAATCTTCTCATATATTATTTCAAGATATTATCTTGCTTGTGTATTAAAAAGTAGGATAGACAGAATATGGTTGTGTCTTGATATATGTCATACTCTATCCTCATTATCCTCACTTGCAGGCCACATTTTGATATTTGTGGATATCATTACTGGAAACTCTCACGAGACACCACTCGTCCACTAGGGGAAACCTAGGGGTTTAAAGACTTAGTGCATATGCTAAATGCACTCGTAATTCCTACGAAAATGGAGCCTATATTTTTAAGTGTATTAATTGTTTTGCTAGGAATTGGCAAAAGTTTAGTTAGGGAGTGTGATTGTACTCTAAAAAAGTATATTCAGAGTTCCTAATTGTAAGCTATTGGTAGAAATTATTTACACATTATTTATAATTTTAATATAATTTTGGTATTTCTTTATGTTTTTTGTGTTTTCTATAAATTCACAGTTAAAATTGAATTAAATGGAGCAGGCATGCATACGGATCCTAGTTAATACTGAAAATATATATAGATATATGTAGGTGATATTATTGTGTGTATGTATTATATGTATATGTATGTGTATATGTATAGTAAATATGATATTATAAATATATAATATATATGTGTGTGTGTGTGTGTGTGTGTGTGTGTACAGGTGAAAGCAAAGAAAGAAAAAAACAAAAACAAAGAAACATGTTGCCAACAGTCAAATAGAGTGAATTGAATGAAATGCAAGTGGATGCATTATGGAATGCAAGTGGATGTATTATAAAATGCATTATGGAATGCCAGTGAATGTATTATGAAATGCACTATAGAATGCAAGTTGATGCATGATGCCTATAAAAAGCATCACTCAGCAGAAGGGACAAAAAAAAAAAAGAAAGGAGTTTTTTATAGGGAGTTGGAGAGAAAGCTCTTTCTTTTTCTTTCATTTAGTCATTTAATTGTTAATAATTGTTTAGCCAGTTAAAATTTTCTTCTTGTTATTCTACTGTAATAAATCATTTTATTTATGAAGTTTTTTTTTTCACGTTGAGTATTTTCAATACTATGAGTACCTAGTTTAATTCTTGGAGCCAATTGTGAAGATCATTTGAGAATCTCAGAATATCAACGGAGGTAATTGAGTTTTCATTATTTATATTTAAAATCTTTCAATTCATGGTAATTAAATTCTAGATCTTTGAGAAAACTTAAATTCTTGATTAAGTTTGGTAATTTCTATACACAAATCTTATTTTGGTATAGTTATTGCACAAATCGATGGTATGAATTTATGGTTTTAATTTTATTGTTCTAGATTTAATTATTATAGAATTTTTGTTCTAAAAGCTAAATCTTCCAAATCAAATACTCAAGACGAAGCCAATGATTTGAGTTATGAACCTTCGTTGAAATTTTGGGTGAATCAGGTGATCGAATCAATTAAATCCAATACTATTTTATTAAATTCTATTTAAAGTCTAGTTCCATAATCATCAAACCTTCCAAAACAAAATATTTTTCTTTTGGTTACCATTTTTCTGCACCAACTGTCCAAATTTCAGCGGTACTATTCTTAGTGGAATTCAAACAGGTTGGCTTAGGTTCTAACTGAAGTCATTGTAATACTACAGTATTTAGCACGGCTTAGTCGATATCTAATCTTTTACCGTGGGTGAATTAATCATTTACTGTGGGTAAATTTTTCTTTTACCATGGGTGAATTTTCATCTCCAATTTGCATGATTTGTTGACCGTTCCCTGTGGATTCAATATCGACTTATCAAGTTATTGCTGCATCACAACCGCACGCTGTCGGATTTTAATAACATTAATTACAAGTGACCAATTTTCTAAATATTTTGCCTTCAAGAAGTCAAATTTCAAGTCAAAGCAAATTTTCTACACGTTTTGTCCAAATTTCAAAATGGTTGGCGCCACTAGCAGTGGTGCCGAGCCAAATGCTAGTGGCGCTGAGCCAAAATTTGGCCTGGCGCCACTCCTAGTGGTACCATAAGCGTTTTTACCTTAGCGCCACTACAATAAGTGGCAGGCCAGTCTTGTGTGTATATATACAAAGCCTACCCCTGCGTGAAAAGGGTCTGCAAACTTAGTCCATAAACTCTGCTTTTTGAATTACAGAGCTTAAAGTCTCTCAAAATGCTAGCTCTCTTTAGTTTCCTCAAACCCTAGCCTCCATACACGTAACCCTAACACTTTTCAAAATACTTTCTGAAAGCTCTCTTCAAAAATCTACTTTATAAAAACTCCCTTCAAAATTTTATTTTTCAAAAAGCTCTTTTCAAATTCTTTTCCAAAAGTTCTCTTCAAAAATTCACTTTCTAAAAACTATCTTCAAGTCTCCTTCCTAGAAACTCTCTTTAAAAGGTCTATTTTCCAAAAACTCTTTCTTGGAGTCCAAGTCACGCCCTAAGTTTCATGATTAGGAAACCCTAATTCTCTTTCATAAAAACATGACTTCCTCTTTTATTTTAAATCTAGGTTTCAAAAAATTATTCTCTACATTAAATCATAGATTTACAAAATCCTTTTTTCTACGTAAAATCATATATTTCCAAATCCTAGATTTTCAAAATTCAACATTTCCAATTCCATGCCGAATCCAATCTTCCGAATTAGGAAATTAGATCAAATCTTCCAATTTAGGAAACTATATCGAATTTGTCAATTTTGGAAACAAGATCAAATAATCTATTTTTTGAAATAAAATCTAATATTTAACTTTATTAAATAGGATTCAAATCTTTCCTAATTCTAACATTTCCTAATTTCTAACCTTTCCAAATTTCAACTTTCTAAATCTCAACTTTTCAAATCTTTCTAAATTCAAAACTTTCCTAAATTAAAATCTTTCCAAAACTAACTCTTTCTTAATTTGATGCTTTCCTAAGATGGAACTTTTCTATTTCGAAACATTTCTAATTCAAAGGTTTCTAAAGTCCAATCTTTCTTAAATTCTAATCTTTCCAACCATTCCAAGTCAAGTCCTTCTAAATCTAATCAAATCTCTTTTTAAATCTTCTTTAAATCTCACTTCCCTAATTTGAATCTTTTCTAATTTGAACCTTTCCTAAATCCAACTTTCTAAAATTGAACTTTTCAAATCTAAATTAAATCTTTTCTAATGCAATTACATGCTCCAACCTTAGGTTACCTAAACCCTAGGATACCTAAACTCTAGTTCAATCATAATCCTAAGTTAGGAAGTTTCAACTCTTTTCCAAAACTCCTTTAGAAACCAAGCTGGTTTTCCAATTTCAATCTAAGTTAAGATGTTTTCAAATCTCAATTTTTCTAAATCAAGTCCAAGTTCTTTTTCCAAGTTCCATCCTTTCAAATCAAAGTCAATTCTAAGGTCAATTCTAAATTCAAGTTTCAATTTCAAATCTTCTATTTCAAGTTCAAATCAAATACTTTTTCAAACCAAACTCTTTTTTAATCAAATCTTTCCAATTCAAACTTTTCAAAAACCTAAAAGTGTTTATGTTCACTCGGACTCTTGTCCAAACTACGACTGACTTGATTTTCAAAAAGGGATACGTAGGCTACCCTCATGGGTGCGGTCACAACCTTTCTCAAACTTCCAATTCCATAACCTTTTTCAAACTTTCAATTCCAAGATCTAATTTAAGTTTCTAATTCTAAAGTCTATTTCCGATCTCTAATTTCTAAAACCTTCTTTTAAAAATCAAATCTATCTTTTTAAATCTATTTTTAAAATCAAATTAAGTCTTTTCAAATCTATTTTCAAAAATCAAAACCTTTTTCTTGCATTTACATATCATACATCATTTAATTCTTTTCTAAAGTGGATAGTTTTGGACATTTATTAATCAAAGATTCTGAATTAGTGAACGTAGGGTGAATAGACATGTAGATACTGCAAGGGTAGGGTAGGGTAATAGCTTAGTGTGTCTTCCGTACACGTAACCAACCTTCGAACCTATATCGCTGTTTTCAAAGACCAAATGGAGTTATTTTCAAAAACGGTTTAAATTTTTTCGAAGGTTGTTTGCTAAACAACCTGTTTTCTTAAAAAAAAACTCTCTCTTGAGGAAGTTTTCGAAATCTTTTCAAAAAGCCTAAGTGTAATCTTTGGATTGTGCTTAGTTTTAAGTGACCTAACTCATCTTAATCAAGTTAGGTCACAACTCCAAATCTTTTCCAAAAGTCCTTATTCAAAATCAGCTTCCAATTCAAACCTGGTCGCACTCGTCCTTCTAGGAGGATGAGTTCTAACAAGAGAGTACTGTATTTTTTTTACTTGTGTGTATTTTTCCTTGAGTGCGAAAAATCGGGGCGTGATACAAAGCCCATGTTTTAAACATTCTCTTCATCTGACATCTTGATGTCTGATTGATATTTCTCATCATTAGCGGCTTCTATATACATTTCTCATTCACCTATAAATCCATCTTTTTTCTTCTTAGTTGCAAACTGAATAAATGACCGTCATTGGTGACACTTTGACATTCTGTTAAGTTCTTCACAGAAACGTTGTAACGCCATTTGTAACAATTGTTGGTATGTTCGCATCTTGACAAACCTCTACCAAACATCAGCCTCCTTCATATGATATTGATACTCATCGTACATTATGTTCACAGTGTTATGTGAGTATTGTTTTTTAGGGTCCAAAGGGTACTCTCATTCATCATACCCAACCCAATGATGACCCATTGCCTAAAAAATATCACTCACTGTGTAATTCATATTTGAGTTTTACGATAATGTAAAAAAATAACTTTGAGACCCATTTCATATATAGAGTCAGGGGATATGATTCTGATCTGTCTATTCATGTAAAGTTTGCCACTGGGTCACCTCAAGCAATCACTGGTTCACACTACGACAAATGATGGGGCTTGGCTCCGTTGCCTTCATGTGAAGTCTGCCACTATGTCACCTCAAGTAGTAACGGGTTCACACTATATATTTTGAACCATGACCAATCACAATAGTTTTCTGAATCAACTAATGCGAAAGCTCGGGGAAAAATGTTATTCCTAACAGTTCTCATTGTAGTAATCAATATAACTCCTGTATATGTTCCATAAACATAGGTACCGTCGATACCTATCATTGGAGGGCATTGCTGGAAGCCTTCAATGCATGGGCGAAATGATAAAAATATTCTTTCTAGCGCAACTTTGATCAGCGTACATGTCACGCCGCGCTCCAAATTAGGTGTCATTAACGCCATCTTAGGGTGAGTACAATCACACAGGTCACCATTCTATAAGCTAAACCTCATAATATGTCTCAAAAATAGAAATCTTAAGAGGATAACCAACATTATATATAAATAAACTATCCCATAATCCTCCACTAAATACATAATAAAAAGACTATCAAATTAAATTCATAATAATTACAAACAAATTGTAAACAAACTCCATGAACTATCATCTAACATACAACATATGTAATATCCCAAACCCCTATTATCGAAATTAATGTGAATTTTTTTAAATTTTGCATTATTCTAATGTGCCTTTGGGTCAAATGACTATTGGTAATATATGTTGTACCGTATGCTCCTACTGTGAAACACATGGGTTTAATTTCCATATGTATCTCCTAATGAGACACACACCCGTAACACATACACACACACCTACCATAGAAGAGGAAGAGAAGAAGAAGAAGAAGAAGAAGAAGAGAAGAGATTGAAGAGTTTAACACAAGCTTGGAAGCCATTGAGAGAGAAATGTATGAAATCCAAACCTTGTGTATGCTTGAGTGTATATGTGTTGTAGTTGTGTCAGGTGACTCATTTGAGTCCCAATTAGTTGGATTTTGAGAATTTGTAAGCTTCCATAGATGGATTAGGAGTTAGGGTTAAAAACCCTCAAATTTGTGCATGTTGGGTTTGAAGATTCAAACTCTAGATCCCTTTGATTTACTTGTTGGTTTAGCTTCATTATGAGATATTGTAGTCTTCTTGGGTTGACCTTTGAACCCAAGAAATATTGATAGAGTTTGGGGTGGTTTGAATTTGAAAATCTAGGGCTTAGAAAATTCATTTTCAAACCAAAATGTGTAAAGTTCAGGGGTGGCCACGGGTTGTTTGGATGGGTGTTCGGACCGGTTGCTGACAGGTCGTTCGGACAGGTTGTTAACAGCAGAGTTTGGGGTGGCTACAGGTTGCGCGTAGCTTTAACACTGTTTAGTAAAACTGGCATAACTTGCTCTAGAAAACTCAAATTGATGCACCGTTTAAAGCATTAGAAAGTAGACTCAAAGACCTTTCTACCCGTATAAAATTTGTACTCTAATTCCTTATATAGTGGGAGATATTGAATTTTAAAATTGATCTAAAATTTCTGTTAGCAACATTATTTTTTAGAATTTTAGTCTATTTTTCATGAGACATAACTTCTTAATCCGAAATGTATTTTTGACCCATGACCTACCAAATTAAAGGTCTTTAAACCTATTTTCAAGTGAAATTGACCTAGAATGTAGTCTTATTTTTTTTATAAGAATGAGATGCATTGAATGAATCGGTATTGAGGAATCAATGTTTTAAACCTTAACTTTTATGTTATTGCATTGCATCGAAGTCTCGTGTTTGATGCTTCTATGTACTCTATGCGTAGGAACACCCTTGTTTAGCACCAATCCTTAAGGATAGAGGCGAGCAACGTTATGCTATGAGTAAAACCCTATTACTTTCCAAATGTTTTAAGTTCAACTCCATATCATGCAACGTTTTCCATATGATTTCAATGCATTACTGTTTATGCTCAATTATAAATGTCATGCTTTTAAATGCATGCAAGTTATACTTATGTTATGAATCAAAACTCATGGACTATAATGTTTAAATTAAAGAAATGCAAAGTTTCTAATGTATGGTGCCAACTCGAGGTATTTTTGATGACAATACCTTAAACTTGCCCGATAGTCCTACGATAGGGGACGTGAAATAAACTATCAACATATTGGGAGACGTCCATTGGGCTAAAGAGCCTTTGCGTGACCTAAGAGGGTTACTATGGAGCCTAGCTCATATGTCGAGTCATAGCACACTTATGTTTTAGAACAATAACGATGATATGTTCAAATGTTTATGACAAGTTATGTTATGCTTTATCACGAGCAAAGATAGGTCGCATCTTTCTTTTATGATACCATATTTTGAAATGATAGAATATTTCAATATAATGCTAATGCTACCTATGATTTCAAACCTATGCTTTTTCGTTTTTAAGTTCATGCTCTATATGCATAAATGTTTATCTATTGTTTTATACATTAGATATAAATACTAATCCATGGTATTTTTATGCTCGTGCATCATTGTTATTCACTAAGCGTTAGCTTACGTTTTCTCAAATGTTTCAGGTAGCCAATCCAGGAGGCCATAGGAGGAGACCATATGTGGATTTTTAGTTACGACCCACAGGCCTATATTATGTTGTGTGTATTTGAGCTAGACCCTAATATTTTGATAATATTATAAATGATATGAATATGGCGGCCTCGAATAGGCCTGTATGTACGTTTATGTTTTGGATTATTCACAGCTCTACCATGTATGACGCAAGTTATGTTTTAAGCTATAAAAATCATATTTCTGCATTTATGTATCATTTTAAATGATTATGCATAGGTGTTCAACCAGTTTATGTAATGCAGCCTTGGGTAGCCATGCTAATGGCTGTCATATACCCTAAATCCGCATAGGCCGAGTTATGGGGCGTTACAGCATGGTATCAGAGCATTAGGTTGACACTATAAGATTGAGTCATGTCTAAATATAATTCTAGGTTAACTTGTATATGTGCTACATGTGTGTATATATATATATATATATATGTCTATGTATATGTATGCTACATGTGTAATGACGTGCCAAGGTGTATTACTTGTCATAATATGTTATTTGATTAACTGTTTGATGATTTCGTAGAGCTAATCATGCTACCAAAAAGAAGAGGTCGTCGAGGAGCCAGAAAGCCCAAAGATTGTATGAACCGTATTGAAAAGATCTTGGTCAGACTTGTTCAAGTGGCCCAAGATACTTATAGTAAGACCACCAACATGCTAGAGCCGCCTATGGCTCAAGCACCAAGGGTGGTAGCGATGGCCTGTGTCACCATTAAACAGTTTAAACAGTTGAAGCCCTTAACCTTTCATGGGACTCCCGATCCCATGGCCACAAAGTCTTGGCTTTTGGGAATCAAGAGGGTGTTCGCAGTGTCTTGATTTTTGCCACCTTTACCTTCAAAGGCACCGCACTAGCCTGGTAAACGCTGAAGAAGGCATCGAAACCACAGTGGTTGTGGCCTAGATTCTTGGAAGTGTTCAATGAAGAATATTTCTCCGAGACTGTTAGAGATCTGAAAACCATCGAATTCCTTAACTTGACGCAAGAAGATATGACGGTAGCATAGTACAATGCCAAGTTCATGAAGTTATCACGATATGCCCCACACATTGTATCATCAAAGAACCGCAAGGCAAGGAAGTTTGAGGCGGATTGTGATAGAACATTAGCAGTAAAGTGGACATCTTATAGCTTAAGACTCATCAAGAAGTTGTGCAACAGGCTGTGATTGCCAAGAGGGCCTTTTACTGAAGTAACTCAATATCGGGAGAAACATAAGAAGAGAACTAGAGGTGACCAAAATAAAGGATAATGTTCAAAGAGACAGAGTTTGGGATCTTCTGGTGGGAATTTATCTACACCATGGGGAAACACGAAGGGCCGACATGACGACACGGCCAATGAAACATCGACGTGCCCTACTTGTCAGAAGAAGCATTGGGGCACATGTCTTTTGGGAAGCAAAGCTTGTTATGGGTGCAGCTAAGTTGGGCACCAAGTGAGGGACTGTCCGAAGAAGAGTAGAGCACAAGGATCTGGGGTATCAGCATCAGCCTCAGTTTAGCAGACTATGGCTAATAGGAGGAAAAATCAGCTATGGTAAGGCTGAGCTTTCGCACTTACCCAGGGAAACACCCTAGCCACCGACTCTGTAGTGTCAGCTATACTTCCTATTTATGGTCGATCTGCACACATCCTTATTGATTCTGGTTCCACACATTCATTTGTCTCGTACCTTTTCACTGAATACTTGCATACATCTCCAGTACCTCTTAATTATGTTTTGACTATATTGTTGCCATTTGGGGATTCTATGTTATGTGACAGGATTTACAATTCTTGTGAGATTCTTGTTAACGATGTGCCCATGTTTGTAAATCTTATACCTCTAGAAATGCGCAACTTTGATATCATCTTAGGAATGGATTGGTTATCCTCTCACTGTGCTATCATTAATTGTGAACTTAAACGAGTCGTGTTTTATTCTTCTACCCCTTTGGGGCTTGTATTTGAAGGAGTTGGTGTAGTGCCTCCACCCTATCTCATTTCATCCATGCAAGCACACCGTTTAATTCAAAAAGGGAATAGTGCATTCTTGTGTAGTCTTGTTGACATACACGTTTCTCCGCCATTCTTGAAAGATATCCATGTTGTCCAGGAATTTTCTGATGTCTTCCCTGATGAGTTACCTAGTTCCTTAGTGGATTGAGAAATTGAGTTTAATATTGATCTTAATTTGGGTACTAGACCTATCTCCAAAGCTCCCTACCATATGTCCCCTTTAGAGTTGAAAGAGTTAAAGGTTTAACTCCAAGACTCGTTAGAAAAAGGATTTATTCATCCTAGTGTCTCACATTGGGGTGCTCCCCGTGTTATTTGTGAAAAAAAAAAATGGAACCATAAGATTGTGTATCGACTACAAGGAATTGAACAAGGTCACCATCAAGAACAAATACCCATTACCAAGAGTGGATGATTTATTTGATCAGCTTCAGGGGGCCCAAGTATTTTTGAAGATTGACCTAAGGTCAGGTTATCACTAGCTAAAGGTCAAGGCTAACGATGTGGAAAAGACGGCTTTTCGAACCAGATATGGTCACCATAAATTTCTGGTTATGCCATTTGGAGTTACTAATACACCTGCTGCATTTATAGATTTGATGAATTGGGTGTTCAAACCCATCCTTGATTGACATTGTGTTTATTGACAATATTCTGGTGTACTCTAAGAGCCTTGTAGATCATAAGCACCACTCAGGAATGGTCCTCTAAACTTTGCAAGACAGGAAGCTGTATAGCAAATTGAAGAAGTGTGATATCAGCATCAGCATGGATGGAGTGTCTATTGATCCTTTAAAGGTTGAAGCCGTTGTGGATTGGCCAAAACTGACGAACGTGACCAAAGTCAGAAGTTTCATAGGTTTAGCTGGGTACTACCGAAGATTTGTGAAGAACTTCTCCAAGATTGGAACTCTTTCAATGCATCTCACCCGGAAAAACACACCATTCGAATGAAACGAGAAGAAGGAATGGAGTTTCTAAGAATTGAAAGGCTGACTGGTGTCTGCACCAATTCTAGCCTTGCCTTCTAGGACTGATGGGTTTTCCATCTACAGTGACGCTTTGCATAGAGGACTGGGATGTGTGTTGATGCAGCACAACAAGGTGATTGCATATGCCACAAGATAGATAAGATTGCATAAGGAAAACTACCCGACCCATGATCTTAAATTAGCAGTTGTAATGTTTGCTTTGAAGATTTGGTGCCACTATTTGTACAGTCACACGTGAGATCTTCACCAACCACAAGAGTTTGAAGTATCTTTTCATACAGAAGGAGCTGAACATAAGACAGGGAAGATGGCTCAAGTTGATCAAGGACTACGACGTTCTCATTCAGTACCATCCGGATAAGGCCAATGTTGTGGTCGATGATTTGAGTTGGAAGACTACCTCCAACCTAGCATGCACGGTTACATCGCAACAACCCTTGTTCATCGAATTGGAGAGAGAGGAGATTGAGATTGTCACACCAGGCACAGATATGATACTCACTGGCATGATCGCCCAACCAATATTAATTGAGGTTGTAAAGCAAAGACAACCTGAAGATCCATACTTATGGAAGATTTATGAAGAGTTGGGAACAAAATTGAAGCCCGACTTCACCTTGCAGAATGGAGCTTTAAAGTTTAAGGACCGCTTATGTGTGCCAGACATAATCGAGGTCAAGAGGCGAGTTTTAGAGGAAGCTCATAACACGAGGTTCACTACGCATCCAGGAGGCTCGAAGATGTATTGGGATTTGAAAGAACATTTTGGTGGCCAGGAATAAAGAGAGAGATAGCCGAATTCGTGACATGATGCCTACATTGTCAACAAGTCAAGACAGAATATCAAAGGCCAGTGGGACTGTTGCAACCTTTACCGATACCGAAATGGAAGTGAGAGCATATCACCATGGATTTCGTCATGGGACTGCCAAGATCACTGTGAGATTGTGATGCTATTTGGGTTATTATTGATCGCCTTACCAAGTCTACACATTTATTGTCAGTGAAAACTACATACTCTTTATCAAACTATGCGACCCTTTACATTGTGGAGATTGTTCAACTGCACGATACACCAGTTTCAATAGTGTCAGATCGAGACTCGAGATTTGTGTCAAAATTTTGGATGAGTTTGCAAAGGGCTTTAAACCGATGAGCAATCAAAAAGGACCATTCAGACCTTAGAAGACATGCTGCGGTTATGTGTCCTTGACTTTCAGGGAAGTTGGGAAGATCATCTGTCATTAGTGGAATTCACATATAACAACAATTTCCAAGTGAGCATTAGGATGCCACCTTATGAAGTGCTTTACGAGAGGAAGTGTAGATCTCTAATTTGTTGGGCCGAGGTCGGAGAGAGAAAGATTCTTAGGCCAGAGATTGTGCAACTGACCACTGACAAGATCAAGATAATTTAGTAACGACTGCAAACTGCTCAAAGTTGCCAAAAAGAGTTATGTGGACATGCAAAAACGAGACTTAGAGTTTGAAGAAAGGAGCCACGTGTTCTTGAAACTATCTCCTGCTAAGGGGATAAATCATTTCAGCAAAAAGGGAAAGCTTAGTCCAAGGTACATTGGGTCATTTGAAGTTTTTGAACGGGTTAGAGCTATTGCTTACTATATTGTTCTTCCACCAGAACTTTTGCAAGTTCATGACGTATTTCACGTTTTAATGTTATGGAGGTATGTTCACGACCCAACACACGTGATTGATCACTATCCTTTGGCCATGAATGAAGATTTAAGCTAAGTTGAAAGACCGATCAAGATTCTTGATCGCCGTGACAAGTTCTTAGGAACAAGGTCATTCCTTTGGTGTGAGTTTTGTGGCACAACCACACGTGGGAAGAGTCTACATGGGAATGCGAAGACAAGATTAGGGAATGTTATCGCTTTTTATTTGAATTATGGTTTGTATCAAGTTTGGAGACCAAATTTCTTTAAGGGGGGAATGATGTAATATCCTAAACCTCTATTATCTGAATTAATGTGAATTTTTCTAAATTATGTATTATTCTAATGTGCCTTTGGATCAAATGACCAATGGTAATGCATGGTGTAACATATACTCCTAGTATGAAACACATGGGATTACTTCCTATATGTATCTCCTAATTGTAACCACCCCATTTTTTACCGCTCGGCGGTCTCCACTCCGTCCAGACTTGTGTTCAAGTTAATGTGGGCATATTTCGAGTCAAATCAACTTTCTAAGTCTAATCCCGTTAATTCATTGCTTCGCAGGTCCCACCAAGCCCAAATAGAGGCAAAATAACCAAAATGCCCCTAGGGGCATCATTCATTCTAATTACAATAGGCACATCTTTCCAAAGACGGTAAGTCCCCTTTCCAATTCTAAATCAGGCGCGTCTTTCTGAAGACGGTAAGTCCCCTTTCCAATTCCAAATCAGGCACGTCTTTTCGAAGATGATAAGACCCCTTTTCCAATACCAATCCCTCTCTCGAGGCAGTTGATTCCTCGAGATGGTAAATCTACT
Source organism: Euryodendron excelsum (assembly GCA_033060915.1). Taxonomy (NCBI): domain Eukaryota; kingdom Viridiplantae; phylum Streptophyta; class Magnoliopsida; order Ericales; family Pentaphylacaceae; genus Euryodendron; species Euryodendron excelsum. The sequence goes on from CM065388.1 coordinate 39,151,027, forward strand.
CTAATTAGGCACGTCTTTCTGAAGACGATAAGACCCCTTTCCAATCCCTCTCTCGAGACAGTTTATTCCTCGAGACGGTAAATCTACTCCAATTAGACGCGTCTTTCCAAAGACGATAAGACCCCTTTGCAATTCCAAACCCTATCTCGAGACAATTTATTCCTTGAGATGGTAAATCTACTCCAATCAGGCGCGTCTTTCCGAAGACGATAAGACCCCTTTCTAATTCCAATCCCTCTCTCGAGACAGTTGATTCCTCGAGATGGTAAATCTACTCCAATCAGGCGCTTCTTTCCGAAGACGATAAGACCCATTTCCAATTCCAATCCCTCTCTCGAGACAGTTGATTCCTCAAGACGATAAATCTACTCTAATTAGGCGCGTCTTTCTGAAGACAATAAGACCGCTTTCCAATCCCTCTCTCGAGACAATTTATTCCTCGAGACGGTAAATCTACTCCAATCAGACGCGTTTTTTTGAATACGATAAGACCCCTTTTCAATTCCAATCCCTCTCTCGAGACAGTTGATTCCTCGAGATGGTAAATCTACTCCAATCAGGCGCATTTTTCCAAAGACGATAAGACCCCTTTCCAATTCCAATGCCTCTCTTGAGACAGTTGATTCCTCAAGACGGTAAATCTACTCTAATCAGGCGCGTCTTTACGAAGACGATAAGACCCCTTTCCAATTCCAATCCCTCTCTCGAGATAGTTTATTCCTCGAGATGGTCCGATGCATTTTTTAAAGAAAATCTCTTCAAAACGGTAAGTCCCTTTAAACCTGTCGACCGGGACAAGACCCCAAGTCCCCTAGATGGTTGAACGGTCCACCTAGCCCGCCAATGCAGAAATGTCTGTTTAGGCATGCCTTTCGAGAAAGTTGATTCTCAGGCTCTAAGTCTCTTTAGCAGCTTCCCAAAATCAAGCAGTCTCGGGAATGATCACGAATCATCAAAGTAGCAGAAATACTCACAAATATCACAACCGTTAGAGTAGCGGAAATACTCACAAGCAGGTCGATAGAGAAAATTGCCAACAAACCCCTGTATCACATGACCGCCGTCAGAGTGGTGGAAACACTCAAAACCCAGGTGAACACCAGTGCCTGCAAGCCCACGTCGGTGAAAAATGACCAAACTGCCCATTGGGCCTTTTCTAGCACGTTTCTTGAGAACACATTTGAGTCTTCAGAACGGTAAGTCCAACCTTCCAAGATTGTCTTAAAGGCAATCTGGCATGATTCTGTGTCTTCTAGTCAGTTTCGGGCCAATTCTGAGACATTTTGGTTAAGATAACCATTTCGCCCCTAGTCATCCGAACGCCCCTGGAACCACACCAGCTCTGGGTATCAAACCGGTAACCTCCCGAGAATGCTTCTTATAGTATTCTCAACTTTCCTCAATCTTTCCGGATCAATCCGATTCAATTCCGGTAAACCTGGTGCAAAATGACTGTTTTGCCCCTAGTGGGCCAGTCGCCTTTTCCGACCATACCGGCTCTGGGTATCAAACTGGTAACTTCCTGAGATTGCTTCTTATAATATTCTCAACCTTCCTCTACCTTCCCGGATCATTCCGAGTCAATTCCGGCAAACCCGGTACAAAATGACCGTTTTGCCCCTAGAGGCCGGTCGCCTTTTCCGACCACACCGACTCTGGGTATCAAATCGGCAACCTTTGGGAACATTCTGAATAAAGTTTCCAAATCTCGAGTCTTCTTCCGGGACAGTCCGAGTCCGTCTTGGCAACTTTCTGACCCGATTGACCGTTTTGCCCCTAATAGCCCGGTCAAATCCTTCCAATACATCCTATCTTTATGTTTCAAGTCAAATACCTCCGGGACACTATTCTAAGTGTTCCTGCCCTTTTCCGGCCTTCCGGGTCATTCCCGGTCTCTCAAACTCCTTCCCGGACTTTCCGGAGTCATTCCTAGTGAAACCAGGCTAAAAATTGCATAGTAGTCACTAGTACAGGCGACCAAATTTAGTCAAAGATACATTGCTTGCTAACCTTAATAGTTTCCTAATTGGCTAGCGCCACTCCTAGTGGCGCCAGAAGCATTTTTGGCCTGGTGCCACTACAACAGGTGCCTGGTCTATCCCATCTCTATAAATACAAAGCCTCTTCCAGCGTGAAAGTGGTCCGCAAACTCAGTTTAAAAACCCTAATTTTCGATACACAGAGCTCATACACTCCCAAAATCCTAGCTTCCTTAGGTTTTCCAAACCCTAGCCACCATACACAAACCCTACCCTTAGATACACTCATACACACCCTTACACACTTATACACTAGCCTCCAACCCTCCATTGAAGACTTAGATTGCTATAACCACGAAGATTTGAAAATCGAAGATGAGCCCTCGAAGATCAAGACTGAAGTGAAGCGAAGACCAAAGAAAGCAAGGTGCGTAAAGCCAAGCAAAATAAAGAAGACACAAGGTAGGCTTCATATTTAAATTTTCACACTTTCCCCTCTCTCTTCTCTCTCCTAACCCACTTAGATTTTCTCTATTTTAATCCCTCATCTCTTTCCCCCCCTTTCTTTGCATGCTTGAAACAAGGGGACTCCCTGTCCATGTGTAGGATTAGACTATTGGAGGGTCACCGTGTCGGGGACTTTCCTTTAGGCTAACCGTAGACCACGTGGGTTCAACCCCCTTGATTATCTGGTGAAGCCTTAACCTTGTATGTTCACGACCCCAAACTTGCATTGTGCATATCATGATCTTGCATCTTCCAAAAATTATTTTCAAACCCGTTTTCAAAGTTTGCATTAAACTTGTTTTCAAAATTGCATCAAAATCTCCTTTTTCAAAACTTATTTTCAAAATCACAATCCTAAAGTGATTCTAGCCTTTCTATGGCTAGGGTTGCTTTAGGAAAGTGTTACATTTAAAAGTAACTTTCATGGTCCATATTTTCAAACCTTTGTTATTTTCAAAACCACTTTCCTAAAGTGGTTCTAGCCTTCTTATAGTTAGAATTGCTTTAGGAAAGTATGACATTTTTATACCTTCTAAAAACTGTCTTTTCAAAAGTCTCTTTTCCTAAAAATCTCTTTTTCAACATACTTTCCTAAAACTCTCTTTTCCAAAGTTGTTTTCAAAAACTCCCTCCAAAAATCTGTTTTTTCAAAACTCCCTTTTTCAACTCCTTTCCAAAATCCTCTCCCCAAAATTCACTTTCTAAAAACGCTCCCTAAAAATCTTTTCAAAAACTCTCTCCAACCATCTTCTACCAAAAATCTTTCTAAAAACTCTCTTCCCAAAATCTTTCTTATAGAAACTCCCCTCTAGGATTTTCTTTCTAAGATCTTTGTTTTCAAAAACGTACTTTCCAAAAATCCCTTTTCTTGATGCCCAAATCAAGCCTTAGAGCTAATAATTAGGAAACCCTAATTTTCTTTCCAAAAACATGGTTTTCAAACTTGCCTTAAAACCTAGGTTCCCAAAACCTCCTATTTTCTACATCAAAACTATACACTTCCAAATCTAGGGTTTCTAAAACTCCCTTTTCCAAATCCTTGTCAAATCAAAATCTTCCCTCTAGAAAAACAAATCCAATCTTCCCGTTTAGGAAACTAGATCCAATCTTTCGTTTTTGGAAACAAAATCAAACACTTCTTCTTAGAAACAAAATTCAATCCCTTCCTAATCCAACTCTTTCCTAACTCAACTCCTTCCTAATCTCTTACTTTCCTAAATCTTAACTTTCCAAAACTTGAACACAAAAATCTTTCCCAAATTTTAAAATTCAACTTTCAAATCTTTCCTAATTCAACCCTTTCCTAATTCTACCCCTTTCCAAATCTTAACTTTCCAAATCCAAGTTTTCAAATCTTTCCTAAACTCAACCTTTCCTAATCTTAAGATTTTCTAAAACTCAAACTCTAAAACTTTCTAAATCCTAAACTTTCTAAATTCGAAGCTTTCTAAATCTAAAACTTTCTAGATCTTAAACCTTCTAAATTTCAAATCTTTCCTAAACCTAAAACTTTCCTAAGTTGAAACTTCCTTAATTTAAAACTTTCCTAAATTGAAACTTCCTTAATTCAAGACTTTCCTAAGTTGAAATTTTCTTAATTTAAAACTCTTCCTAATTCCAAAACTTTCCTAATTTGAAAATTTTCCTAAAACAGAACTTTCCTAATTCGAACTTTTCCTAAATCGAATCTTCCTAAATCTAGTCTTTCTTATTTTTTCCAAATCCAATTTTTGAGTCAAATCTTTTCTAAAATCCTTCCAAGTCAAGTCAAATCAAATCTTTTCTAAGTCTCAAGTCTTTTTAGGTTTCCGAAAACCAAGTCATTCAAAACTAATCTTTTAAAATCTTCCAATCAAGGTTCAATCTCTCAATTTTCCAATCTAATTTCCAATCTTCTAATCTAAATTCAAATCAAATCCTTTTTCCAATCAAAATCTCTTTCTTCCAATCAAACCTTCTATCTTCTATCGAACTCTTGTCCGAACTACGACTAACCTGATTCCTCCAAAAGGATACGTAGGCAACCCTCATGGATGCGGTCTCCATATTTTTCAAATCTCAAATTTCACAATCTTTTCAAATCTCCAATCTATTTTCAAACTTCCAATTTCAAATTTCTATTTCCAAGTCTCTATTTCTAATTTTTCAAACTTTCCACTTTCAAATCTTTCTTCTAAAATCAAATCAAATTCTTCTTTTCAAATCTATTTCCAAATCAACTCTCTTTTCTTGCATTTGCATATCATGCATCATGTTTTTGTAAACATTATTTTCTAAAGTGGATAGGATTGAACATTTCTTAGTTGAAGACTCTCATAGGTGAATCTAGAGTGAATAGACATGTAGGTACCAAAAGGGCGGGGTAGGGTGATGGCTTAGTGTGTCTTCCCTACACATAACCAACCTCCGAACCTAGATCACTGATTTCAAAGACCAAAAATAGAGTTATTTTCAAAAAAAGGCTAAATGTTTTTCAAAGGTTGCCAAACAACCTGTTTTCTTAAAAACCCTCTCTTGAGGAGATATTTTTAAAATCGTTTTCCAAAATCCTAAGTGTAGTTTTCGGATTATGCTTAGTTTTTAGGTGACCTAACTCACCTTAAACAAGTTAGGTGGCGACTCCAAATCTTTTCTAAAAGCCCTTTATTCAAATATATTTTCAATTCAAACCTAGTCACACTCATTCTTCTAGGAGGGTGAGTTATAATGAGAGAGTACAGTATTTTTTCCGTTTGTGTGTGTATTCCTCGAGTGCAAAAAATCTGGGCGCAACAGCTGACGACTCCACTGGGAACACTTAGAGGGTTAGGCCATAGTCATGTCTCTTTACCCTTCACCCATGTAGAGTCTTTGATTAACTTGTCCACTTTTATCCACTTTCAATTTTCAAAATCAAATTTTCAAAGTTATTTTCAACCAAAAAAAAAAAACATACATTTATTCATATTATCTTCTATTAAGTTTGTCATCCACATACTAACTCTTACATCTTTATTTTGTAGGTACGCTTTTTGTTTAAATTTTAACTGCCATGCATGAATGTGATGAACAGGATGAATGGGGGTTGTTGGGCTCTTTCCTCCGCTTTCAAAGATCACACAGACACTACATATGCACCTGCATTCTGCATACTTGCATATTACCCTGATATGTCCTTTCTAGTTAGAAAGGGGAACGGTATATTGGTTATGGGCAAGATGTTGTGCCAGTTTCTTCGCCTACAGCCTCTTGATGGTTCTCTTGCTCGGATCACCAACTGATCATGGCACCACCTCGGGGAGTGGTGATTACACCGTAAAAGTGAAATTATTGACAATTAATTCGCACTTTGTTAGAGTTAAATTACTGTTAATTACTTTATTTTAGTAAGATATATGTTTTATTATGCTTTGTATGTGTTTTGTAGGTTATAGAGCTAATAATGGCAAATAGATACAAAGAATGATCAAGATGCGTTCAAAGCGAACAATAGGTAATGAAAATTCAAACCTGTCTTGGTATTTTGGTCATAACTTTTTACTCCAATATCCGATTGAGCTAATTTATACGTCATTGGAAAGAAGACTTCAAGCTCTACAACTTTGCGTCTAATGTGCATCGGCTGAATCAAACTCTAGGATGGTCAAATAATGCTTCAAAGTTTCTGCAGTTGAACAGTGTGAATAGTATCCGTCCGGACGGGTACTGTTCACCGTTCGGACGGTTACTGTTCGAACGGACTGTTCGAACGGTATTCTGACGGTTACTATTCATCCAGATTGTATTTTTTACATCCGAAGCGGTATTTTTTAGGATTTTTTGTATAGTTTTTTAGTAGTAAGGGTTAGTTTGGAGCAAGGGGTGGCGGGAGAGCTCCTCCAAGGTTAGTTTCTTCTATTTTTCTTCATTTTTAGCTTAGATTTAGCTTTGTAATATTGATGTAGGTATAAAACTTGTAATTTTCTTCATTGTATTGTATTTTCTTTCACTTTCTTACACTTTCTTGCATTTTCTCTCATTTTCCTTGTAACCAAACAGTCCTATTATTGTAGTTAATTTTAGATTTAACTCCCTTTATGCTTCTCTTTTCATTTTTACAAGTTTTTATGATGTATTCAAGTAGCTAATAATTTAAATTCGGTTTAAATGTGAAAATCACCCAAATAATCCAAGGAATTTAACGGAGGTGTCTCATGAATTAATGGCCATATTTTCCTAGAATTCGAATTTCTAGTAATTAGATGTTGAAATTTAGAAAACTTGAATTATTGACTAAGTTTGGGGATTTTGATCACCCAAATCGATGATATTAATTTAGGACCCTTGACTAGACAAAAACTCCACAATTTCTAAAAATTCATTCCCAATAATTGATTGAAGATGCCTTAGAAAGCCTAGGTTATTGACTATATTTGACTAATCAATGCACAAACCACAAATTTGGTATTGACTAAGTTAAATCGATGGTATTAACCTTTGATTCCCCATCGAACATGTATCTTATTTCAATTGCTTGAGAATAATCGGTTTTCAAAGCTAAATTCTCCGAATCAAACACACTTAAATGTTGTGTTTGATTTGAGTTATAAATCCCATTGGAAACCTTGGATGAAATTGAGTGATTGGATCATTTGAGCCCAATTCCCCTTTAATTGCTTTAATTCTATTTTCATTTTGTTTTACTTTAATTGTCTAGTGTTAATTGTTTTTATTTTCATTTTAATAGGTTAGTAATTCAAAACCATCATCAAAACCCAAAATATTTTCGGTCTTTCTATTTTCTCTATTTATTTTAGATCCAATTCCCTCTTTAATTGCAATTCGATCCTAGGTTAGGTTAGTGTGAGTTGAGTGCTAGAGCATATATTGGGCTAGGTCCCTTGGGAGAGAACGATACCAGATCTTCCGGTTTATACTTCATCGCGACCCCCGTGCTCTTAGGGGTGCTAACTTCATTTGTAGGAATACCGCATCTGGGGGCGAGTCAAGTGGGCCTAGGTTTGATGATCCAGGGACCGAGCCTTTTTAGGACGCATTAGTCAACCCTCAACCTCATGCTCATAGACACACCATGCATAGCCGAACCTCTGCCGGATTTAAGACACGCGCACCGTTTTCATAACCATAGAGGAAAGGGCGACTACTCTTATTTTTATTTATACCTATTTATTCCTATTGTTATAATGACTGTATTCATACTGTTATAATGCCTGTTTAACTACTCGTGCATACACGTTTGCCTTGCTATTGCATTCTCTTTCCTTATACTCTTTGCATATCTATGTTCAGGCATTCAATATCCCATGTTAAGACAAAAGTTCCAAGCGACTCAAGTCACTGCATTCTCATGCATATGGTCAACCAATTGAGAGTGACACCAAAAGTCACTCTCCCTTGCATTAAACCTACCTAAACCCTAAGACTTCCCACGTAACTCTAAGGACTCATGGTATGCACCTCAATTCATTCCATAAGAGGGGCCCCAATCCCTCTACACTCACGGAGATAGGGTTGCCAAGAAGACAAGGGGCAATCGATCAACAAGGTCTCTCAGCGACATCCTCGACATCAAATCCAAAGAAGGCGAATCCAAAAGCTCAAGAGTAGTTTAGGTTTTTCCTTTGTAAAACTAGATAGGTGGAACCCCAAGGAAAAGTGTTCCCCCTCCCCTCTATTAAAATGTATGTCAATTCGTTTGTATTTCGAACCTACAGTTAAATGTATTTCTTTAATTTCCTCGAATGAATGGATAGATGATTGTATGAATGAATGAAAGTTCCCACTCAACAGTAAGGTACCTGCATACAGGGGCAAACCCCCTATCTCCAAAAGTGAGCCAATATATCATGTTTAGTCTCCCTCTCAAGCAGGGGCACCCCTAAGACATGCATTGCATAAAAATGTTCAAATCAAGGCACTAACTTCTCTTTTGTTTCTTGTCTTCTGTCCTCCCCCTCCTCATCTCCAAATATCAAGAGAATCGAAGGCAAAAGCAAGACAAGAAGGGAGTTTTCTAAATCACTCACTTATTGTCATCATATTACTTACATGTTCCCTTCTATTATGCTCATGCATTCATATCTGTTCTGAGACAAGAGTTCCAAGAAACTCAAGTCATTTCATTTTCATACATCTAATCAACCGTGGAGAAAAAGGAGCAATCCGATCTCATGTTAATCAAACCTACCAAAACTCCTACGGGTTCTTAAACCCTAAGAATTCATGGCATACATAGAACCATATCTCGAGAGAGACCCAAATCTCTCTCAGTCCATGGAGGTGGGATTGCCCAAATAAGGAAACATCAACCGGCTCACGTCGAAGAGGTATTGTATTGCATAATAGGGGCAAACCCCACCTCCAAAATGAACTTGTCATCATGCCTAGTTTCCCTCAAAGAAGGGACCTTCATAGGACATGCATCGCATAGAACCTCCAACTCCACATGCTGACTGCATTATGTTTTTCTTTTTCTTTTTGTAAGTTAGAGAGCACAACTGAATTCATGGAATCCCTCTAGCACCTCACTAGATTCAAGCTCATGGGAGGATAAGCCTGGTTGTTAGAAGAGGCCGAACCTACGTCAAGGAGAAAGAAGAACTAACCATCCATCTGCAAGACGTTACCTCCCCATCATGCCACGACAATCACCGTCCATGTAAAAAAAATAAAAAAAAAACTTCATCGTTTGCAAAGTTCTATCAAACACTTGCATTACTACAAAAGAATCTCTTAACTTCTGAATGCATGCCAAACACAGCAAGAGATCTATCAATCCGCCCTCCGTTGTTTGGTGATACACCCGAAGAATAAAATGCCAAAGAAATTGACACAGTTTTAAAACCCTGATGGGGGTTCTCACCAAGAGGTCCACTAGAAAAGGGAGGTTTTCATAAAATTCGTTTATTCTCCTTTCGTCTTTCTAGTTCTTGCATATCTTCTTTAAATAAACACTGCATGTTATGTAATCATGTTTTTAAATGAAAATAGGTAGTCCCCAGTTTATTCCCTTTGCCTTATACTCTTGTGGACGATTGTTGCGTTTAGGGATTCTTTCCCATTTGGTAAATGACTCGACTTGAAGGATGGGATAGCATGGGCAACCCATTCAAAAAGGGGTTAAAACCTTTGAGAGACATAAAGAGAGTGAGAGATAGGAAGAAAACAATCGCAATAAAGAAATGCAAATTTTATTGAAAAGGCAACACTTGCATGATATCCTGGCTAGGCAATGGGCAGCCGAGTCCCCAAAATGACGAGAAGCTATTGTTCTATTTATCCCAAATAAACACTACCCTTTGCTTAGCCCGCTAGAGCCGTACATAATTTCTTCTTAGATATCCCAAAACCAAGAACCATGCCCCACCTTGGGGTAAGCACAAAATAGTTGATTTGATAGAACATGTAGGGGTTCACTGACAGAAACACATCATCCCTAGGAATATTGTCTAAATTTTATACAAAGGCTTTATGGACTAAGCAATTCAATTTGAAATGATTAGAGACTCTCAATTCTACTGCCATACACAAAAATAATCCCTTTGCTTAATCCATTAATGCCTCGCAGAAAGCGGAAGACTTTTCTTGTCAACCCCGATCCGAAACCATCCCCCACACTGGGGCAGACAGGTTGCAGAAGATCAGGCAGAGAATGTCATCGACCATCAAACTGAAGTAACGTGAAGGCTCTATGGATAAAGCAATCTTGTTCAAAATGAAGAGAGACCCTCATTTCATTTCCCATACAGTTAAAAGCAACCCTTGTCAAACTTGTTGAGCCAGTTACCTTTTTCTCTAGAAAGAAACTCCAACCTAGGGATCACCGCCCACAATGAGTTAGATTGAGTTGTTAAGAAAAAGGTCAAAGGAGAAAAAGGGTTGCAGAATTGTTCGTTTCATAAAAAGAAGGAAAATAGATGAAAAATAACAGCAAAGAAAAAGAGTTGCCAAGGGGCAAGAGGTCGAAGAGAAAAAATATTTGAAGAACATATTGAAAGGCCAAAAGTTAGGGGACAAATGTCAAACAACTCTGTTACAAGGTCAAGAATTAGACTACAAGAAAGGTGAACTCTTTAAAGAATTTATGTTCAAAGGCGATCCTAGGTAACAAAGAAGCCTAGTAGAAGCAATAGGTTCGAGCCTTTATCATTTCTTATAAAAACATGAAACAGTGGCCTACATTACAACCCTACTAAAGTCCTCTTTGATTGAAAAAATGATTGCTTGATCTAGATGAACCAGACGTGTTACCGAAGCTCAAGGGGGAAATTAGGGGACCAAACCCTACTAGAAGACCAACCAAGGATGGTGCGGATCTAAACCCTACTGAAAGCAACATCAAATTTGAGCCTACATATCCCATGCATTTATAAACCCCTTAACCTAGCTTACGTTACGGTCCAAATTAAAGTCCTCTTTGATTAAAGAAAATTGCTTAGTCCAAATAAACCTGAACAATACTAGGACAACTAAGATGAGAAAGGAGAATTGGAAGGGAATGCAAGGGACAATCTCATGCTCCAAGGTGTGCTTAGATGGTTTCGATTTAAACAACCCACTAAAAGAAGATCTTTGAGCCTAAATATCCCTTTATTTCTTACAACCCCTAAACCCAGTCTACATTACAGTCCTAAAAGAAGTCTTCTCGGATTGAGAGCTTAGCTGTTTATCGCTCTGCAAAGGGCATGCGAGTTGTCGCTCTACCCATGGTGGCATCTTGGAAATCTGAGAGAGAAAAACTAAGTAAGATCAGAAAAACCCCCAACAACAACCCTGTAGAAAGTAGGGATAGGATAGCAAACCAAAAGGTTAAGATCCCTGGAGAATGGTGCAAATGCTATCCCACCCCGATAAGAATAAGACAAAACTGAATGGGGCAGAATTCTGGAAAGAAAACGGAATCTCGAGAGTATGGCCCCTAGGGCAATTCTGGGACATTCTTTGTAAATAGCTTATATACATGTAGCACTAATGCAACCATGATATGTATGACTTGTACATCCATTAAATTTCTGTGTAGTTTGTATCTATTCACGCATTCATTAAAAAGCCTAGCATGCATTTAATTCCATTCTTGTAGGGGCATTCATCCAAAAGTATAACACACATTAAACTCCATTCTTGTATGAATCTATGCACTCATAAATAAATAAATAAAAAGGTAAGACATGCAAAATAAGTCATGCATCTAATTCTATATGCATTCATAGAAAAAAATAATAATAATAAAAAGGAAGAGGAGTATAACATGCATTCATCCCTCTACATTTTTAGAATTGACATAAGTGAACTGTTTTGGTACAAAAACTAACTCTATATCTTTCTCTCTCTCTCTCTCAAATAGGAAATAGGGAATGAGGCAAAACATAAAAAGGAGCTAAAGCCACCCCTCAGATATCTCTAATACTGGCACACACCTCAGAAAGTTCAGATTTCCATGACCGACAAGAAAAAAAGAATGGGACAATGACCCACCCTCGACCTCCCCAATCAAACGACTTCGAAAGAGGGGTAGTGAATAAGTGTCCGATCACTCAAAGCTAGAATAATGAAGCACATCCCCAACAATGAGCATCGACCCCCTGCCAAAGTCCAGTAAGGCTCGCGAAGGTCTGTCCCACAACCATAGGAGCATATGAGTGTCCTTCACGAATCCTGGCGAGCAACGCATAAGATCAACTGCCGACCGAGTCATCCCCTTATGGAAACATCAACAAGTTCAAGAGAAACACAACTAGGGCTATCATGGAGAAATGGACCAATATTGAGAAGTATGTCAATCTCCTGAGTGAGCTCTCCTATGCATTGCAAACTCAAAATGTGAGAACAAGAGCTTCACTGGGACATAAGGAAACTAGGGGCAGGAGATTAGAAGAAAAAACTGCACACGGAATTCAAGCTGAGACGAGACAACTATGATGCGGCCATAAAGAAAAATGGGTCCCGTAATGCCAGCCAAATCTTCTCAAGGATTTAGGAGGAAACCATACTTGTGATCAGAGGGAGCGAGCTCACGGAAAAAAGACAAGTCAGGTTGCCAGAAGGGAACCATTGCCGAAAATAAGCTGCACCAATAGGAGAGAAACAATACAACCAAAGGACTAGCAAAAAATGTCTTGCTCATCTCGAGGATACCTGTCATACCAAATCCGCAGTCGACTCAAAATAATGTCGGCCATCCTAAAGGACAAAAGTGGAAAACCTCGGCGCCCATTTCCTCTTTAAATGTTCGCTTGACTGAAGGGAAGGGATCGATTGGAGGCCTACATCCCCTTCCATTTTGGCTAGAGGATGCCCTACTAGTTGATTTGCGACTACCCCTGGAGCGACTGGAGCTGCCAACAAGAGTCTGTTCGGGCCATCTTTCCGAAGCGGTGTCTCTTCTCAGAACCATCATCGCCTGCGTCCACCATCCTGAAAGGTAAGTTAAGGTAAGAGGTATTAGTATTCAGTATATGCAGTTCAAAAGATAAGAAATAAAAGCAAGAAAAAAATAATAATGATAATAACCAAAGGTAAAACATAAATAAAAATGAATGACACAACTTTCATATATATCCTATTCAAACCAACCTAAAAGGTTTCTTAAACTTTTTATTCAAAGTTTCTTTTCTAAAATCAACTTTCAAAGGTTCCTTAAAAATTTCTCGAAAGTTACTTAACTTCTTCCCTTCAAAAGTTCTTTTTCAAAAATCAGTTTCCCAATGGTTTCCTATTATTGTCCTCCAAAAGTTTTCAAAAATTCTTTTTTTCTAAAAGTTCTTTTCCAATATCAGTTTTCAAAAGGTTTTTCTGATTCTCTTTTCCAAAAGTTCATCTTCAAAATCATTTCTTAAAATCAAATTCTACCTCGAAAATCAGAGTCAAAAAATCATTTTCAAAATCGGATCTCAAATTTTTCAATCCTTCTCCAAGCTTTTCTAATTCAATTCTTCAAGAGAATCCCCTTTCCAATTAGGTTTAAGATTCCCCCCAAACATTTCTTTCAAAAGAGTCTTAGACAAAATAAATCCTTAAAAATTGTCAAGGTTTCACTCCAAAGATTCGTCCTTCCAAAATTTTTAAATCCAAAAGAGTTCTTAAATTCTTACCACCAAAATGTCTCCTAAAATGCTATTTTTCAAAATCTTCCCAAGTTTTCTGTCTAAGCAAGATTTCAAAACTCAAGTCTTAGGTCAAAATGAATTCCCTCCAAATTCGGGGCAGTTGGCCGTTTTTCCACCCAAAACTCGTTTTTGAAGGCCTTTTGGGCCTAGTATCCATTTCCGAACCCCGTTTTTCAAAATTCGTCCCTCCGACCGCCTCACGATCAATATGGGGCTCTTACTTTATCGTTTTCTATCTTTGACAAGCAAAAATAAAAAAAGAGGGGCAGCTGTAAACACCTCATTTTTGACCGCTCAGCGGTCTCCACTCCATCCAGACTTGTGTTCAAGTCAATGTGGGCATATTTCAAGTCAAATCAACTTTCTAAGTCTAATCCCGTCAATTCATCGCTTTGCGGGTCTCACCGGGCCCAAATAGAGGCAAAATAACTAAAATGCCCCTAGGGGCATCATTCATTCTAATTACAATAGGCACGTCTTTCCGAAAACGGTAAGTCCCCTTTCCAATTCCAAATCAGACGCGTCTTTCCAAAGACGGTAAGTCCCCTTTCCAATCCCAAATTAGGCGTGTCTTTCCGAAGACGATAAGTCCATTTTCCAATTCCAAATCAGGCACGTCTTTCTAAAGACGGTAAGACCCCTTTTCCAATTCCAATCCCTCTCTCGAGACAGTTGATTCCTCGAGACGGTAAATCTACTCCAATCAGGCGCATTTTTTCAAAGACGATAAGACCCCTTTCCAATCCCTCTCTCGAGACAATTTATTTCTCGAGACGGTAAATCTACTCCAATCAGGTGCGTCTTTCCGGAGACGATAAGACCCCTTTCCAATTTCAATCCCTATCTCGAGACAGTTTATTCCTCGAGACGGTAAATCTACTCCAATCAAGCGCGTCTTTCCGAAGATGATAAAACCCCTTTCCAATTCCAATCCCTCTCTCGAGATAGTTGATTCCTCGAGACGGTAAATCTACTCCACTCAGGTGCGTCTTTCCAAAGATGATAAGACCTCTTTTCAATTCCAATCCCTCTCTCAAGACAGTTGATTCCTCGAGACGGTAAATCTACTCCAATCAGGTGCGTCTTTCCGAAGACGATAAGACCCCTTTCCAATTCCAATCCCTCTCTCGAGACAGTTGATTCCTCGAGACGGTAAATCTACTCCAATCAGTAGCGTCTTTTCGAAGACGATAAGACCCCTTTCCAATTTCAATCCCTCTCTCAAGACAGTTTATTCCTCGAGACGGTCTAGCGCATTTTTTGAAGAAAATCTTTTTGAAACGGTAAGACCCTTTAAACCTGTCGACCAGGACGAGACTCCAAGTCCCCTAAATGGTAGAACAGTCCACCTTTGGTGCCTGCTAGCCCGCCAATGCAGAAATGTCCGTTTAGGCACACCTTTCGAGAAAGTTGATTCTCAGGCGCTAAGTCCCGTTAGCAGCTTCCCGGGATCAGGCAGTCTCGGGAATGATTGCGAACCGTCAGAGTAGCGAAAATACTCACAAACATCACAACCGTTAGAGTAGCAAAAATACTCACAAGCAGGTCGATAGAGGGAATTGCTAACAAACCCCTGTATCACATGACCGCCGTCAGAGTGGCGGAAACACTTAAAACCCAGGTGAACACCAGTGCCTGCTAGCCTATTTCAGTGAAAAATGACCAAACTACCCCTTGGACCTTTTCCAGCACGTTTCTTGAAAACACATTTGAGTCTTCAGAACGGTAAGTCCAACCTTCCAAGATTTTCTTAAAGGCAATCTGGCATGATTATGTGCCTTCTAGTCAGTTTCGGGCCAATTCTGAGACTTTTCGGTCAAGATGACCATTTCGCCCCCAAGCATCCAAACGCCCTGGGAACCACACCGGCTCTGGGTATCAAACCGGTAACCTCCCGAGAATGCTCCTTATAGTATTCTCAACTTTCCTCTATCTTTCCAGATCATTCCGAGTCAATTCCGGTAAACTCGGTGCAAAATGACCGTTTTGCCCCTAGTAGGCCGGTCGCCTTTTTCGACCATACCGGCTCTAGGTATCAAACAGGTAACTTCTCAAGATTGCTTCTTATAGTATTCTCAACCTTCCTCTACCTTCTTGGATCATTCCGAATCAATTTCGACAAACCCAGTACAAAATGACCGTTTTGCCCCTGGAGGGCCGGTCGTCTTTTCCAACCACACCGGCCCTGGGTATCAAACCGGCAACCTTTGGGAACATTCTGAATAATGTTTCCAAATCTTGAGTCTTCTTCCAAGACAATCCGAGTCCGTCCTGGTAACTTTTCGACCCGATTGACCGTTTTGCCCCTAATGGCCCGGTCAAATCCTTCCAATACATCCTATCTTCATGTTTCAAGTCAAATACCTCTGGGACACTATTCTAAGTATTCCTGCCCTTTTTTCGGCCTTTCGGGTCATTCCCGGTCTCTCAAACTCCTTCCCGGACTTTCCGGAGTCATTCCTAGTGAAGTCAGGCTAAAAATTGCATGGTAGTCACTAGTACAGGCGCCCAAATCTGGTCAAAAATACGTTGCTTGCTGACCTTAATAGTTTCCTAATTGGCTGGCGCTACTAGTAGTGGCGCCAAGCCAATATTTGGCCTGGCGCAACTCCTAGTGGCGTTAGAAGCATTTTTGGCCTGTCGCCACAACAACAGGCGCCAGGTCTATCCCATATCTATAAATACAGAGCCTCCTTCAGTGTGAAAGAGGTCCGCAAACTCAGTCTAAAAACCCTAATTTTCGATACACAGAGCTCGTACACTCCCAAAACCCTAGCTTCCTTAGGTTTTCCATATCCTAGCCACCATACACAAACCCTAGCCTTATATAAACTCATACACACCCATACACACTTATACACTAGCCTCCAACCCTCCATTGAAGACTTGGATTGTTGCAACTACGAAGATTTGAAGACTGAAGACGAGCCCTCGAAGATCAAGACTGAAGTGAAGCGAAGACCGAAGAAAGCAAGGCGCGCAAAGCCAAGCAAAATAAAGAAGACACAAGGTAGGCTTCTTATTTAAATTTTCGCACTTCCCCCTCTCTCTTCTCTCTCCTAACCTACTTGGGTTTTCTCTATTTTAATCCCTCATCTCTTTCCCCCCTTTCTTTTCATGATTGAAGCAAGGGGACTCCCGATCCATGTGTAGGATTAGACTATTGGAGGGTCACACTGTCGGGGACTTTCCTTTAAGCTAACCGGAGACCACGTGGGTTCAGCCTCCTTGATTATGTGGTGAAGCCTTAACCTTGCATGTTCACAACCCTAAACTTGTATTGTGCATATCATGATCTTGCATCTTCCAAAAATTGTTTTCAAACTCGTTTTCAAAGTTTGCATTAAACTTGTTTTCAAAATTGTATCAAAATCTCCTTTTTCAAAACATGTTTTCAAAATCACAATCCTAAAGTGATTCTAGCCTTTCCATGGCTAGGGTTGCTTTAGGAAAGTGTTATATTTAAAAGTGACTTTCATGGTCCATATTTTCAAACCTTTGTTATTTTCAAAACCACTTTCCTAAAATGGTTCTAGCCTTCTTTATGGTTAGAATTGCTTTAGGAAAGTATGACATTTTTATACCTTCTAAAAACTCTCTTTTCAAAACTCTCTTTTCCTAAAATCTCTTTTTCAACATACTTTCCTAAAACTCTCTTTTCCAAAGTTGTTTTCAAAAACTCCCTCCAAAAATCTGTTTTTTCAAAACTCCCTTTTTCAACTCCTTTCCAAAATCCTCTCCCCAAAATTCACTTTCTAAAAACGCTCCCTAAAAATCCTTTCAAAAACTCTCTCCAACCATCTTCTATCAAAAATCTTTCTAAAACTCTCTTCCCAAAATCTTCCTTCTAGAAACTCCCCTCTAGGATTTTCCTTCTAAAATCTTCGTTTCCAAAAACACACTTTCCAAAATTCCCTTTTCTTGATGCCCAAATCAAGCCTTAGAGCTAACAATTAGGAAACCCTAATTTTCTTTCCAAAAACATGGTTTTCAAACTTGCCTTAAAACTTAGGTTCCCAAAACCTCCTATTTTCTATGTCAAAACTATACACTTCCAAATCTAGGGTTTCTAAAACTCCTTTTTCCAAATCCTTGTCAAATCAAAATCTTCCCTCTAGAAAAACAAATCCAATCTTCCCGTTTAGGAAACTAGATCCAATCTTCCGTTTTTGGAAACAAAATCAAACACTTCTTAGAAACAAAATCTAATCCCTTCCTAATCCAACTCTTTCCTAACTCAACTCCTTCCTAATCTCTTACTTTCCTAAATCTTAACTTTCCAAAACTTGAACACAAAAATCTTTCCCAAATTTTAAAATTCAACTTTCAAATCTTTCCTAATTCAACCATTTCCTAATTCTACCCCTTTCTAAATCTTAACTTTCCAAATTCAAGTTTTCAAATCTTTCCTAAACTCAACTTTTCCTAATCTCAAGATTTTCTAAAACTCAAACTCTAAAACTTTCTAAATCCTAAACTTTCTAAATTCGAAACTTTCTAAATCTAAAACTTTCTAAATTTCAAATCTTTCCTAAACCTAAAACTTTCCTAAGTTGAAACTTCCTTAATTTAAAACTTTCCTAAGTTGAAACTTCCTTAATTCAAGACTTTCCTAAGTTGAAATTTTCTTAATTTAAAACTTTTCCTAATTCCAAAACTTTCCTAATTTGAAAACTTTTCTAAAACGGAATTTTCCTAATTCGAACTTTTCCCAAATCGAATCTTCCTAAATCTAGTCTTTCCTAATCTTTCCAAGTCCAACTTTTGAGTCAAATCTTTTCTAATATCCTTCCAAGTTAAGTCAAATCTTTTCTAAATCTCAAGTCTTTCTAGGTTTCCTAAAACCAAATCCTTCAAAACTAATCTCTTAAAATCTTCCAATCAAGGTTCAATCTCTCAATTTTTCAATCCAATTTCCAATCTTCTAGTCTAAATTCAAATCAAATCCTTTTTCCAATCAAAATCTCTTTCTTCCAATCAAACCTTCTATCTTCTATCAGACTCTTGTCCGAACTATGACTGACCTGATTCCTTCAAAAGGATACGTAGGCAACCCTCATGGGTGCGGTCTCTATATTTTCCAAATCTCAAATTCCACAATCTTTTCAAATCTCCAATCTATTTTCAAACTTTCAATTTCAAATTTCTATTTCCAAATCTCTATTTCTAATTTTTCAAACTTTCCAATTTCAAATCTATCCTTTCAAATCTTTCTTCTAAAATCAAATCAAATTCTTCTTTTCAAATCTATTTCTAAATCAACTCTCTTTTTTTGCACTTGCATATCATGCATCATGTTTTTGTAAACATTGTTTTCTAAAGTGGATAGGATTGAACATTTGTTAGTTGAAGACTCTCATAGGTAAATCTAGGGTGAATAGACATATAGGTACTGAAAGGGCGGGGTAGGGTGATGGCTTAGTGCGTCTTCCCTACACGTAACCAACCTCCAAACCTAGATCACTGATTTCAAAGACCAAAAACGAAGTTATTTTAAAAAAAGGGCTAAATGTTTTCAAACAGGTTGCCAAACAACCTGTTTTCTTAAAAACCCTCTCTTGAGGAGATATTTTCAAAATCATTTTCCAAAACCCTAAGTATAGTTTTTGGATTATGCTTAGTTTTTAGGTGACCTAACTCACCTTAATCAAGTTAGGTGGCGACTCCAAATCTTTTCTAAAAGCCCTTTATTCAAATCTATTTTCAATTTAAACCTAGTCGCACTCATTCTTCTAGGAGGATGAGTTCTAACGAGAGAGTACAGTATTTTTTCCGCTTATGTGTGTATTCCTCGAGTGCCAAAAATCTGGGCACGATTCTAATTACACACACCTGGAACACATACACACACACCTGCCATAGAAGAGGAAGAGAAGAAGAAGAAGAGAAGAGGTTGAAGAGCATAACACAAGCTTAGAAGCCATTGTTGGAGCTTAGAAAGCTTGAGAAAGAAAGGTATGAACTCCAAACTTTGTGTATGCTTGAGTGTATATGTGTTGTAGTTGTGTTGGGTGACTCCTTTAAGTCCCAATTGGTTGGATTTTGAGAGTTTGTAGGCTTCCATAAATAGATTGGGAGTTGGGGTTGAAAATTTTCAATTTTAGGCATGTTGGGTTTGGAGATTCAAACTCTAAATTCCTTTGATTTACCTGTTGATTTAGCTTCATTATGAGATTTTGTAGTCTTCTTGGGTAAACCTTTGAACCCTAGAAGCATTGGTAGAGTTTGGAGTGGTTTGGATTTGAAAATCTAGGGCTTAGAGAACCCATTTTTTAACCAAAATGTACAGAGATTGGGGGTGGCCACAAGTCGTTCGGACGAGTTAGTGACTGGTTGTTCGGACGGGTGTTTGGACGGGTTGTTGATAGCAGAGTTTTGGGTGGCTACGGGTCATTCAGACAGGTTGCACGTAGCTCCAACACTATTTAGTAAAATGGACATAACTTGCTCTAGAAAATTTGGATTGATGTATCGTTTAAAGTATTGAAAAGTAGACTCATAGACCTTTCTAGTCATATAAAGTTTGTACTCTAATTCCTTATATATTGGGAGATATGGAACTTTAAATTTGATCCAAAATTTCTGCTAGCAACATTGTTTTTCATAATTTTAGTCTATTTTCCATGAGGTATAACATCTTCATCCGAAATGTATTTTTGACCCATGACCTATCAAATTAAAGGTCTTTAAGTCTATTTTCAAGTAAAATTGACCTAGAATATAGTCTTATTTTTCTGATGAGAACAATATTATGAACCAGTGTTGAGGGATCAATGTTTTAAACCTCAACTTTTATGTTCTTGCATTGCATCGGAGTCTTGTGTTTGATACTTCTATGTACTTTATGTATAGAAACACCCTTATTTAGCACCAATTATCAAAGATAGAGGCAAGTAATGTTATGTCATGAGTAAAACCCTATTATTTTCTAAATGTTTTAAGTTCAACTCCATATCAGGCAACGTTTTCCATATGATTTCAATGCATTACTGTTTATGCTCACTTATAAATGTCATACTTTTAAATGCATGCAAGTTATACTTATATTATGAATCGAAACAAATAAACTAGAATGTTTAAATTAAAGAGATGCAAGATTTTCAATGTATGGTGCCAACTCGAGGTATTTTCGCGGCAAGACCTTAAACTCGCTCGATAGTTCTATGGTAGGGGACGTAAAATAAACTATTGACATGTTAGGAGACGTCCCTTAGGCTAAAAAGCCTTTGCGTGAGCTAAGAGGGTTACTATAGAGCCTAGCTTATATGTCGAGTTGTAGCACATCTATGTTTTAGAATGATAACAATGATATATTCAATTGTTTATGACAAGTTATGTTATGTTTTATCACAAGCAAAGATATGTCGCATCTCTCTTTTATGATACCATGTTTTGAAATGATAGAATGTTTTAATATGATTTCAAACCTCTGCTTTTACGCTTTCAAGTTCATGCTCTTTACGCATAAATGTTTATCTATAGTTTTATACATTAGATATAAATGCTAGTCCATGGTATTTTTATGCTCGTGCATCATTGTTATTCACTAAGCATTAGTTTACATTTTCTCAATTGTTTTCAGGTAGCCAATCTGAGAGGCCCTAAGAGGAGGCCATATGTGGATTTTGAGTTACGGCCCACTAGCATATGTTATGTTATGTGTATTTGGGTTGGACCCTAATATTTTGGTAATATTATAAATAATATAACTGTGGCGGTCTCAAATAGGCCCATATGTACGTGTATGTTTTGGATTAGGCACACCTTCGCCATATATGACGCAAGTTATGTTTTAAGCTATAAAAATTCTATTTCTGCATTTATGTATCATTTTAAATGATTATGCATAGGTGTTCAACCGGTTTATGTAATGCGGCCTTGGGTAGCCTTACTACTGGCCGGTCATGTACCCTAAATCGGCATAGGCCGAGTTACGAAGCTTGATAACATATACACCGACCAACGACACAACAACAAGAGCTTCTTGAAACTCTCCAACTCAACATCAATAATAACCATGATAGCCACAACCGCAGCGACAAAGATTGTAGTTAACTGGACCTCCATCTCTATCTCACTTGCTAAGACAATTTGTATGGGTGTGAACTATATATCAACGTGCTCACAAAGATATTCAAACACATAAAGAATGAATGATAAATAACCACTGAAGAATACACCACCATTGAAATGTAATATTTCATGTGATGCAATGTATGATACACCACAAATGAGCGCGCTATTTAGATAACATTGACTGAATATATCGATCGTTTGTTATCAAAGAATGTCCGTCATGACACCCTTTTAGGTTAGTTTACTGTGACTACCTTAGTTTAGCCTCACATCAACTAAACCTTCTTCTGTATAATGCAAGTTATGCACACAATAAGAGTTGTATGCAAATATCACCTTAAAAGCTAGCAATCACCATCAATATACATAAGAAGACATTCAATACAATATGAGTAAGAATATCTTAAACTTCTCACCTTATATCACTTACAACCAAAATAATGTCACTCCTTAGGTTGGACCGGAATGTCTTAAACTACTTCCACACCTAACACACATCACCATATCAAACTTGTGAAGTATATATTATATCATAATTTAGTAAGCATCAATATATGAAATAATACTCTTAATATCATACTAGAATAGAATATAAGTGTGCGAATGCATAACATGAGTACAATTGGGACATTAGTCCTTTAACACAGATTTACTCTTTGAATCACATTAACCTCACAATAATGAATTTACATTCTAAGTTAGTTTCATATGAAAATAGGATTAAATACATTTAATTTGATAGGTCATGGGTCAAAAATGCATTTTGAATAAAGAAGTTATGTCCAATGAAAGATGGACTAAAATTATCTGACAGCAATTTTTGGTCAACTTTAAACTATAATATCTCTCAATTTATAAAGATTTAGGTTTATAAACCTTATATCAATAGAAAGATCTATGAGTCTACTTTTCAACTCTTCAAACGGTGTGGCGTTTCGAGTTTTTTAGAGTGAGATATGACCATTTTACTAAAGTGCACTGTAGCTGTGGAGCGTACTAATGCGCCCCTGGAGCGCGCATTGGCGCCCCTCCTCTAGAGAAGCGCGACATCAGGCGCACTCTGGAGTCCTCTATCCAATGAGGTGCGCCATCAGGCGCCCCTGAACTCACTTAGTTCAACCTAAATGACACCAAAACTTGGTTTTAAGACTCCTATGCAATCTCCAACCCAATTCTAAGCCCTTTAAAGCCTATAATGAAGTTCTAAAGCCTCAAACTAGACTTCAACATCCAAAACATGCAAAACATGAAGAATTCAAGGCCTCTACTTGGGAACCATATGCAACCTCCCTCTCCTCACTCCAACTCTCATTTCCATGGCATGGAATGATATGCTATCATGCAACAATTAATAAAAATGTAATGAAACAAGCATAAACATGAGATTCTTCACCTTCACTAATGAAATCACAAGCTTCCCCTTGAATTCCTTTTCCCTTTTCTTTCTTTCTCTTTTTCTCTTTTCTTTTCTCTTACTTTCTCTTTTACCAAACACACAAGATACTAACAAGCTCCTCTCTCTCTCGCTCTCTCTCTCCCCCCTTAGCTTGAAGACAACTATAGATACAATTTGTATCTATAGCCACACATGTCACACACACACACACACAATGCTACTAACAAGCACACACCTCCCATTAGATGAAGCACACACCTTATGCACACGTCTACATCTCCTTGCTTCACTAATTCACATGATTAACAAAATTAATCTCACTTATGATAATTAATCACCATTAACATTAAGCTAAGTATAGATATTAATTAAGCTAATAAATCATGGATTAAACCCACTAATCATGCTAAAAAATCTGAAAATCCCCTCATGGCATGCTCTCATTAAAACATGCTAATCTAGTTCCTCAATTAGTATAATCACAAATCAGAATGTATAGAATTAAGCTAAACATGACATTAAGCAAGTTAGGTTTTCACAGTACAAGTGTCACATATTTCTAAAATCACAATCGTGTTCTTGAACTCTAATGTTCTCATGTACCTTGGAAGTTTTTCATAAGATTCATCCCAATCTCCAAATACCATCGAAATAGTCTTTGTTCTTCTAAGCCATGCTTTCTTATATGACGCAGTGAAACCAACATTATTTGTTATATTTTTTATTATAGATGCTATCTTTCAACCCAGGTCTTCTTGTACATCACAACAAATGAAGACTTAAACTTTACCATGGAAAAGCATATGTACATAATTTTATATATCTCAGTTTAAATTTAAAACTTATAGCAACTAACCGTAACTTGTGTCTTAATTAAGTGTGCAATGAATGTGGAAGTAAGATTGCGGTGATCCAAATTGTCCATCCTATGTAAACAGGTATAAGGCTCAGGGTATTGCGTGATCTCAAAGAAAGTATGTTCTTCTTTAAACATGTACACAAGTTCCACGAGCAATCATGAGTGCACCTGGGGTTCCAAACTTTTTTATTTGTTTTTACAACATAATAATGTTTGTTTTTCTTCACATGATACTAGTTACATGCACTGATCACTACATTCTTATTTTTAAAAACCATCTCTTTTACAAACTCTGGATTAGCATATAACCATGTCAGACCACGATTATATAAATCTCAACCAGCTATGATATCATCTACCCCATCTAGGTTCGTAAAAATGGGCACCGAAGTATCATTTAAGTCAGCAATGTTGACTAGTTTGTGTCAATCATTATTAGAGCTATAATTTACTTTATTTCTCAGTAAAATATCAACATCTTCATTTGATTATTCGGATTGAACAACATCTACATCTTCATGTAACCCAACAAGCCATTTCACGAGATCCATAATTGCACTGGAGCTCCCGCATCTACGCACCCCCTGGCCCAAAGCATTTTCTGGGTGAGATGTTGGTGGACTGTGAAAATCATGCAATTGTTCAATATTACTCCGGCCCTGCGAGGAATCCTCATTTAGGTTGAAAAGATTAGACATTCGTTGCCCCAATGCATACTCTGGTATTGCACTGTTACTATTCTATCCAAGTGTAAGCATTCTGGTAAATGTCTCCAAGGTTGATACATCAACACCCCCCCCCCCCCCCCAAAAAAAAATTACAAGAGTTCATCGTACAACTATACGTCTCCCCACATTACATCAAGATGATTAACACTAGTGGTCATTATGCTCCCCTCCTTGACAACATATATTTCAACACAATGCAAGTCAGGATATCTCGAAGAGAGATTTAAGATAGTTTGCAATGTTCTGTCCTCATTGGCCGGCAACTTCTTATATATCATTACTTTTCCATTTCGTTTATAAGGGTATCTACATATGAACTTTATATTCACATGTTCTCCATATTCATCCATTATAGTCATAATCATGTCCCGTAATCCAGCAAGTGAGGTTCCCAGTTCTACATCATAACATCCATTAGCCTCTACACATAGGCTATACCTTCTCGGCAATCTTGTACTATCTTCCCCCCAATAAAACATTACCATTGTCATCATTCTTTGAATAATTTTGAAATGAAACCTGCTTGAACATACAACTTTTATAGCATTATATAAAAGTCATATTCTACAAGCTATAGCCTATAGTTACTAAAGATTTTCTTGTTATTGGCATTATCCTCTCAGCATTCATGGTTTACAATAATGCATAATGTATAGATTCACACATCATTGCTGGCTTTAAGAAAGATCCATGTTCTTTATTCACTGTTTGTTTAATTTAATTTCCAAAGCCACACACCATATGTTTGCATATTTATTTATGTTAAAAATACCACCATTCTTGTGCATATATATATATATATATATACGTGTGAGATGCTTCAAATGGTTGTGTGATGGTAATCTCAAAATGCATATCCCTTGGATCAATACATAAATTACCAAATGCTTCCTTTGGCTATGGATAATCTTTGATAGACAGTGATTTAAGTATGAAATTATTATTATTGCTATTGAAAATGTATGAAAACTTTATATCAGTTCAGATTATGACCTTCTATAGCAAACACCCAAACTGTAGCCTCCTGTAGCAAATGCCCAAACCCTCCACAAGCTCGTAGCCTTTTGTAGCCCATGGCCTCCTATACCAAATGCCCACACCCTCCACCCAAACCCTAGAAAATGGGAGATCGATAGTGTGTGAGAGATAGAAATGAGAGTGAGCATGAAAGTGTGAGTGATCAGGAGTGATAGTGAAAGGAGAGACAATTGACCCAGAAAGAAATGAGAGAGTGGGTAAGAGTGAAAGAGATTGAGAGAAATGCAAGATTACAAAAAAAGCTTTTTGAAAAAGCACTATTCCAGAATGCGTTTTTAAAAAAAGCTTTTTCAAAAAGCTTTTATAGGGTGTTTTGTACACCATTTCTTTTGGGATTATTAGAATGAAATACGAACTATTTAGCACCATTTGAATTGGCGCTTTTAATAAAAGTGCGATTTCAAATGACGCTTAACTTTTGTTACCACATTAACTTAAAAACCAACATCGTGTTGGAATATTATTTAAAAAAGCTCTGTGTCACATTTGTACATATTTGTAGTTCATATGGAGGCCATATGACACTATCATGGATTCACTTCCAGATTATTGTCAAGCTGGGATCGATATATGGCTGACTCTAACCCCATTATTATGCTTCGAGGTCGCAGAGTGACATTTACCTGATTGTGTCTGTCGACAGTTCGGTTTGAGACAAGTCATTCCACAGTCTTATAACACATCGGTTGACTTACATGGTCTAGATGGGCATGGGAGACATAACACTAATTGGAGCCACGTTCATGGATAGTACATGTAGCAATGGCAGCAACGACTTAATTATTTCGTAGTTGGGGCTTCTGCCACTGGAGATATGCGATATGATGATCCATATATAGAGTGGTATCGTAATATCACACGCCCATTAGTGGGCAATCCAGCTCACCGCCCTGATCGAGGCTACTTGGAAGCAGGGTCTACGGTAAAGATTGCAGTTAGTAATGCATTTATGTAATATGATTTTTTTTCAAAGCAAATATCATTTGGTAAAAGGCCATAAAATTTATGCTTGATTTTGCAAACTTGTCATTTCACGACCGTGCATTAGCTTCTAGATCATGCTATTTATGGGTATAGGACTCATCCGACGAGCGCGTAACATGTGTACTAGGTCACTAGAGTTATTATGTGAGTAGCAGCGCATTGCACAGGCTCAGCCCTCATATTCAGCATTTCTAGCCGCTTCCCTTCCCATACCACCGCAGACAGGTCAAGGATCGTGGTTGCATCAGATGCCCTTCGGTTGTTACCACTCTGCCATCCACATTGCATGTGACGCCGACGATGCCAGCATATATATATCACAGCAACTCTCGATATGTACTTTCATCATCACATGTGACCAGTTGCGAGGTGAGACCTCATCACATCGCACCCCTCCAAGACGTTTCCCCTGTTTTTTATAACCAACGATCTGGGTTCTCGCCCATCGGAGATGACATAAGATTTGATGCATATGTGGATCCATTGTTAGCTGAAGGGGCAGCGTATAGAGACGTCTTTCATGCATACTGAGGGTGGCATTTCACCCACTATGTCATCCCATACTACACCTCCATGGCCACCATCACAGGCAGAGGGGCCATCTTAGATCACTGATGTTAGCAATGGGCCTTTGGTTGATCCAGTGGACGCAACCCCTGCCATTGACCTACATCAGCATATACCTCCTGAGGGCATTTCACAGGTCACCCAGGCAGAGCCATCTCAGTCGAGACTACATATTATCACACGTGTCTTTGTCCGTAAGTCAACGAGAGATAGGAGGCCACCCTGATGTGGTACAAGTGGTCATGTATAGTACTTGGGGTATGGGATTTATATTTGGTACATGTTGACTTAGTTGTGAGAAATTTCTGGATGTAATCGAATATTGTGGTTTTTTGTAAATCAGTAATTACAACGTAATTGAAATATAATTCATGTTCTATAGAGTTTTTGTATATTTATGTTATTTATAAAATATTATAATTTATGTCGTAGGTAAAGTTTCAAAAATTGAAAACTTAGGATTTCTGAACTAGGTCATATCAGCCTATTGGGGACCGAAATGGGTAAACGGGGTCCGGGTTGAGCGAAACTTGACGGGTGGCATCGGTGGACCACGAGTGACGTGCGGGAGAGCTGACAGCACGTCAATTGGAGTCCCGGTTAGGAAATTATGTGAAGTTTCAAAAATTGAGAACTTAGGTTTCCGAACTATGTCATATCGGCCTATTGGGGACTGAAATGGGCAAAAATGGTCTGAGGTGACCGAAACTTGACGGGCGGTACAAGTGGACCATGAGTGACATGCAGGATCTGACGGTACGTCAATCAGAGTCTCGGTTCTTAACTTATGTGGTGAACTACAATGTTTGGCAGCTTTTATTTTTTTTGAAGTTTTGTTGATAAAAATGTCATTTCAAAAGGCGTTTTTATTTGAAAAAGCATTTTGAAATGGTGTTTTTAGTTAAAAGCGATTTTTCAAATAGCATTTATATGATGCAGTTCTTTAATCCCTTACTCTGTAATACAATTTATTACTTTGCAAAATACAACCAAAAAGCGTCATTTGAAATTGTGTTTTCAATAAAAACACCATTTCAAATGACGCTAAATCTACTTTGCTTCAATAAGTTGAAACAACATCCTCCATCTGCATAAAGTCTCATTTCCTGTGTATCCAAACGTGATTTTGTGTTCTCATATGGTCCATCCATTTTGCACTTTAATCCAAATCTAAGTGAGCCATATGTTCAGAATGACAACACTAATGTGTTTTTGGGGGTCATGTCTTGAAAAAAGTAGGAACAAAGAGAAAAAAGGAGACGTGAAGGAGAGGAAATGAAAATTTTTGGCATTAACACCAGATGCATCTTCTGCGCATGTTATTTGACTGCAACCACCCAGCAGTAAGGTCAATCCTTTAGGACCGCAAATAAAGCCATAAAGAATCAAACCTCTTGTTTAATGTGCCAAGCTTGCAATAAATCAGAAACACTCGCCGATTACGATTCTGATCTCTCTCTTTCTCTCTTCACTCCCCTGGTTGGCACCTTTCCATAATTCACTGAAATTCCCATCGAATTTCTCATCGACTCTTAATGGTTTGACATCGACGACCTCTCTCCGCCATAACCGAAGCTTTCTCGCCGGCGAAAATGGATTCTCCGTCGCCGGCGGCGACGGGGGACTCACTCCTTCTGGAAGATTTCGGCCAGAAGGTCGATCTGACGAGGAGGATCCGGGAGGTATTGTTGAATTACCCTGAGGGGACGACAGTGTTGAAGGAGCTCATACAGAACGCAGACGACGCCGGCGCCACCAAGGTCTGCTTGTGCTTGGACCGCAGGGTCCATGGCTCCGACTCGCTCTTGTCGGAGAAGTTGGTCCAGTGGCAGGGACCTGCCTTGTTGGCTTACAACAATGCTGAGTTTACGGAGGATGATTTCGTCAGTATATCCAGGATCGGAGGGAGCACTAAGCACGCTCAAGCTTGGAAGACTGGTCGATTTGGGTAATTTCGGTAACTCCTTTGTATATCGTGTATATATGTATATATTATATGGTGATGAGAAAAGGCAGGGAAGGAGAAAAACTGGAATAAAGTCAACTGAATTAAGCCAAAACTAAGATTGAGCTTAGATTTGTGGAATTTTTATCTTTTTGTCCAATTTGTGTGCAAACTTTGAAAACCTATTGTTTGAAGTTTAGTTTAATTTATTTCCTATCTTGGGAAGTTGTTTTTTTTTTTTTTTTTGTTTCAATTCATTTCCCAGAATTTCATCACGAATCTCATATAAAATCGTGAAACAAAAAGGAGCCAGTTTTTCTTGAAACATCTTGAGTTCATAAATGTAGATTTTCTTCTTAAAGATAATTTCTGGAGGAAATCAGAAATGCATCTTGTTTTTGTGCTTGTTATGATAAGTTAAATTCAGGGAAGTTTCTTGCAAGTTGGAATAGCTGAAATTGAGAAATTTGATAAGAAGCCAAGATTCAAGCTGGTTGTGTCTTGCATAAAGTTATACTTTAGACTCTGGTTTTGATAGAAATATGTTACTCTGCTCTTCATTGGAATGTTCGAACTGTTCTAGTGCATCTCTTTGGCCAACAATCTTTTTTTCTTCTTCTTTGTCTAGGACAACAATCTTCTTCTTTTTTTTTCCCTTCTGTCTAGGGCAACAATCTTTGTCTAGGATCAACAATCTTTCCAGCAAACCTTCACCAGTTTGAACACAGGAAGATGGTTGTATCTGACTTATAACTAGTATCGAATTTTTAGTCATGTCCTCACAAATGTCAGTTTTGGAATTTGTGATTAGAGAATGGAAGTGACCTTGTACAAGAGATTGAGGTAATGTCCTTGCAGCCTGTATATTATGGTGTTTTTAAAAGTGCACATTGAAGTGACCTTGTGCATAAACTTTTTGGTGTCTTTAAATTTTAAAGTAGTTGTCATCAAATTGATCAAAGATCCAACTTTGAATGTTTTGCCTTTGTGGGGATGGGGAGTAAGAAGAGAATCATATCTATAAAGTCTAATGCAAGAGATGACAATAGGGTGGTTACGGGATGGGACCCCATGCTGACCTTGCATTGGTAGGGAGGAGCTTGCAACCTTGCCCCATCCCATACCTATATTGAGTTTCTTATGTTTGTCGCATCTCCAACCCTAAAGGAACTGCAGAAATGTGTTCTCACCCAACCCTGCCTTCTCCTCATTTCGCTTGGTTAAACTAGCAAGAATTTCCTCTATTTTCCTTGACTCAACAGCCAAACAAACCTAAAATGAAAATGCTCACATAATAGGTAATGCCTAAAGCAGGAAGTGACTAATATATGCATGTAAGTGTGTACAGATATTGTATATATATTAGTCATTGGATACACAAGAACTCTAAAATATTTGTGAGTTCATTTAATTATTTTAGGAATCAAAAACAAAAAATTAATAGGCAAGCAAAATATCTAAATTTCACAAAGAGGGCGAGCACAATGGGCGATAGCTATGGATGGAAGGTGATGAAATGGCAATGCACAACGTTGACAATAGTAGTTGCGATGGACTAGGTGGAGGAATGCTTTGGGTGGTTTGTGTGGTAGGTGCATACCTGTGAGATTAAAAGAATTTTATAAGACACTAAGACCAGCCATGCTATGTGGTATAGAGAGTCGGCAATTGGGAAACAAAGAGGTAGCAAAATGAATGTAGCTGAGAATAGAATGATAAGGTGGATGTGTGGTAAAATTAGTAGAGATAGGGTTATGAATGAATGAATTCGTGAGATGATGGAGGTAGCTTGTATTGAAGAGAAAATGAGGAAAAATCGATTATGATGGTTTGCACATCTACAATGAAGATCAATAAGTGGCCCAATTAGGATGAGTAACACAATCCATGTTGAGGGTAATGCTAAGGGACGAGGGAGGTCAAAATGAAATTTGGTAGAGATAATAAAGGAAGATATGCTATATTGCAGTTTAACTGAGATTATGGTCCTTGATAGAGCAGAATGGCAAAATAAAATCCAGTAACCGACCCTAAACAGACCCTAAACAGTTGAGAAACGGCTCAGTTGAGTTGTGATAGTTATGACTTATGAATTATGTGATATGGAAAGGGGGCAACCCAGTGTGCGGGGCTCCCGCCAGTCTGGGGTTTGGGGACGGTTAGTTGTATGCAACCTTACCCCCATGAGCAGAGAGACTTTTCCGTGTTTCAAATCTGTGACTTCCAGGATGCAAAAGAATAATCTTACTGTTGTACAAAAGCACACCCTCAACAAAGGATATCTAGAACAGTTAAAAATTATAAAGGAAACCTTAATATGATAGCCATCACTATCTTGCAATTTTGTCCTATCCACAACTAAAACCCAAATTAAGGAAGACTCTTTCACGTTAAGCCCAGCCCAGTCCTGTTTAAGTCCTCCCCAAACCTGTCCCAATAGCAGTGGGGAAGGGTGGGTAACTGAATTTGTTGGCTACATTGCCATCCCTATCTAGTACTGTTGGTTATCCTATGTGAGTAGGTTTTTTTTCAATCTTTTTTAGTTTGTAATGAGGTAGTAATACAAATTAGAGGCAATGCGTGTAGGCATTTTCAAGTTGACTGCATATTACTTAGGTGGCAATGCCTAAAAAATATGTACTCCTTAATTCAATTGAAGAGCATTTGAGGACATTAGAATGGATGGCATTGAAGGAAAGGCCACTTTTATAGTGTCTTTCTAATGTTGTGCATGATTGATATAAGGTTTACTACTCTCCTTTAAATAAATAAGCTTGAAATGGTAATATAATGAATTAGACTAGGGAATGTAATGTTGATGTTTTTTCTTCTGTTTTATTTTTCATCTCCTTTCTCTTTAATTTATTTGGAATACATCATCCTAAAGTTATTCTTTTAAGCCGATATTTTACCTGAAACTCAGTGGCTGTATTGATCTTATATATGCATGGCACAAGGAGGAAATGCATGTTGTTATTTGCCTAAGTAACTTATAGAATGTTATTACTCATAGAATAATAGAAATTCTTGTACTTATAGAATGTTATTAGTGTAAAAGTAGGGATTGAGTTTCTACAAATAAATTGCCTTTTTCTTCTATCTTTCTCTACATTCCCGATCCTTTCCTTTTGCTTCAGGTTTATATCAGAGTTTTTGTTATGTATTTCCCACCAGCTGATTTTGGAAAATTTTGCTGAACCGAATTTTATTTAAATAAGTTTTATCTGTTAACTAAAGATGTCTTAAACGCGGTGTACTATATACTTAAAATAACTAGTGCATACCCTATTAACTTCTGGAAATTGGTTTTTGTCTTACCATCTGGCAATGAATATATATTTTTCCTTGCTTGTCTTTTGTTTTTTGTGTTTTTTATTCTTTTTATTTTTGTGTATTTAATCCTTGACTGTGTATTGTTGCTCTGTTTTCTAGGGTTGGCTTCAACTCAGTGTACCATCTAACTGATTTGCCCTCTTTTGTAAGTGGTAAATATGTGGTACTGTTTGATCCTCAGGGTATTTACCTTCCAAATGTCTCTATAGCAAATCCTGGAAAGCGGATTGAGTATGTTACTTCTTCAGCTCTCTCATTGTATAAAGACCAGTTTCTTCCGTATTGTGCTTTCGGTTGTGACATGAAAATTCCTTTCCCTGGAACTTTATTTCGTTTCCCTTTGAGGAGTGCAGATCAGGCAGCTAATAGTAAGCTTTCAAAGCAAGTGTACTTGGACGAAGATATTTCTTCCATGTTTGTTCAGCTCTATGCAGAAGGAGTTTTCACACTACTTTTTCTAAAGAGTGTACTCTCTATTGAAATGTATATCTGGGATGTTGGGGTCCCTGAGCCAAGGAAGATATATTCATGCTCAATCAACTCAGCAAATGATGATACAGTTTGGCATCGCCAGGCACTTCTGAGATTATCAAAGACAACAAATTTTTCTGATCCTGTGATGGATGCTTTTTCGTTGGACTTCTTGAGTGAGGCAGTAATTGATACCCATTCTGAGAAGAGGATAGACACTTTCTATATAGTGCAAACCATGGCATCGGCAAAGAGTAGGATTGGTTCTTTTGCTGCAGCTGCATCCAAGGATTATGATATTCACCTGCTACCTTGGGCATCAGTTGCAGCATGCATATCAGATGATTCATCCCATGTAATTTGGAGTTTTTTACTGCTACTGTGACCCTCTTCTCTATCCCCACCCCCCTTTCCCCCATATGAGTGCGTATCCCTTTGTGAGTGCATGTGACCTGTGGCATATAGAGTTTTGTACAATATTG
This sequence comes from Euryodendron excelsum, assembly GCA_033060915.1. NCBI lineage: Eukaryota > Viridiplantae > Streptophyta > Magnoliopsida > Ericales > Pentaphylacaceae > Euryodendron > Euryodendron excelsum. The sequence goes on from CM065388.1 coordinate 39,184,476, forward strand.
GCATGCAATTAAGTTGGTTACTGATTCTGAAACTTATTTAAATCTTCGTCTTCGAGTCATACATTTTAGGAAAATTTCCACCCTCAATGTGACTAATATTACAAACTTGATTTTTAATGTTATCAAGTGTGATCCTTAGTCAAAATAATTGGTAGATGCTTATACTTAGGGTTCTGTATCTTTATGCCTGTTTTGCATTTTTACCCCTAAGCTGATAGCCTTTAGCCATTTTTTGGTTACAGCTTTGTCATTTTCTGCGGAGAATAGCCTGCGTAATAGTAAGATGATGTGTGTAGTATTTATAGGGACAAATATAGCTGTATGACAAGGCCATGTTCATGGTTGTTGCTGTTCGATGTGTGGCCTCTGAACAAAATAGAATATACATATGCCAATGGATGTACAAATACAGATATTGCTACATGAGAATGATATATCTGACATGGTAGTGAAAGACGGAAATAGGAGAATTCTTGTTATACAAGCTACAAATTACTTATTGGTCTGGTGCATCAGGGACTAATGTGACATAGGAGCATAATTGAGCATTTGGTTACCCAAAGCAGGACATTTTTATGTGCTTGAAACCTTTAAGTTAGAGATGAAATGCTCAAGATCTGTAACTTAACAGTGATGAGAATCGTTGGGGGAGTGGATTTCCATCCCAATTTCTTAAGAATTCTAGAGGGAGAACTGAGAAGACATGAAGTTTTCTCTTGGATTTCTCATCTTGTCCGAGGCTTCGGTTGAATCCATTTTGTGGTTGAGGACTTCTCTTTTTCTTGTTTTTTTGGTTAAATGATATCTGACAAGAAGCGATTCTTCAAAGAAAATAATCCCCAGGAACGATAAGATGATTTCAGTTTCAGAAGCCAGTTGGCTGATTGCACTATCCTTAATGTTCTAGGGATTAAGTAGCTGATGTCAACTAACTTTGAACTAAGATTCTTTAAACTGCTGCTTTTAGATTTATGAATGTTACTTTTCTAGACCTTTCTTTTTCTAAAAGTGTTTTTGCTTACTTATAAGATCAAAATCTGATTTTGGTTAAATGTGCTACTTAACAGGATGACATTCTTAAGCTTGGACAAGCATTTTGTTTCCTTCCTTTGCCTGTGCAAACTGGAATGACTGTGCAAGTTAATGGATACTTTGAGGTTTCATCAAACCGTCGTGGCATTTGGTATGGAGCTGATATGGACAGAAGTGGAAAAATTCGTTCTCTCTGGAACAGGCTTCTTTTAGAAGATGTTGTGGCCCCTACTTTCACACAATTGTTGCTTGGCGTGCAAAGATTGCTAGGTCCAACGAAATTATATTATTCTTTATGGCCCAGTGGCTCCTTTGAAGAGCCATGGAATATTTTAGTTGAGCATATTTACCAGAACATAGGTGATGCTCCTGTCTTTTATTCAGACCTTGAAGGAGGGAAATGGGTGTCACCAGTGGAAGCTTTTCTTCATGATGAAGAATACTCTAAGAGTAAGGAACTAGGGGAGGCTCTTGTCCAGCTGGGAATGCCTGTTGTTCATTTGCCCAAAGGTTTGTATGATATGCTCTTGAAATGCTCCTGCAAATTTCAGCTGAATGTGGTTGCTCCTGATTCAGTACGGGATTATCTTAGGGTATGCAGAAGTGTAATTGCACTAACCAGATCATACAAGCTTGTATTGTTGGAATATAGTCTTGAAGACCTGCTTGATGCTGATGCCAGTAGGCATGCATATAACCTGCCTTTGCTCCCTTTGGCCAGTGGTGAATTTGGTTTGTTGTCCGAAGCCACCAAAGGGATTTCTTATTTTATCTGCAATGAGTTGGAATACAAGCTTCTTCAACAAATCTCAGATAGAATAATTGATCGCGACATTCCTCCCAACCTATTTGGCAAACTATCTGCTATTGCCAAGGCCTCAAAGGCAAATCTTATTGTTTTCAATGTTAATTATTTCCTCCAGTTGTTCGCTGAATTTGTACCTGCTGATTGGAAATATAAAAATAAAGTTTTTTGGGACCCGAAGTCTAATTTTAACCACCCAACTTCATTATGGTTTGTGCTTTTTTGGCAGTATCTTCAAGATTGGTGTGAGATGTTATCGTTGTTTGGTGATTGGCCTATCTTGCCATCCCTCTCTGGGTACCTACATAGACCTTCATTACAATCAAAACTGTTGAATGTGGAAAGGTTGTCTGAGAAGATGCAAGACATTCTTGTTAAACTAGGATGCAAGATTCTAAACACCAGTTATGGTGTTGAACATCCAGAATTATCTTACTATGTGAGTGAGGCTGATCCTGCTAGTGTTTTGGAATCAATCTTTGATGTTGTCTCTTCGGATGGTAGCATCATGCAAAGATTTCATTATGTGAAAGCAGAAGAGAGGGATGAGCTTCGTCGATTTCTCCTAGATCCGAAATGGTATATTGGAAACCATGTGGTTAATTCTGACCTGTGGAATTGCAAGAAGCTGCCTATTTATAGGGTCTACAACAGAGAATCTCCTCAAACCTTACTGTATTCAGATTTAGAAAACCCTCGAAAATACTTAGCACCCTTGGATGTACCTGAGTGCTTCCTTGGTGCTGAGTTCATTTGCAGTTCGTCAAGTAACGAAGAAGAGGTTTTAAATAGATATTATGGGATTGAGCAAATGAGGAAGCCAAGTTTTTATAAGCAGCATGTGCTACACAGAGTTAAGGAGTTGCAACCTGAGGTTCGTGACAGCATCATGCTTTCAATTCTACAGGAGCTACCACAATTATGTGCTGAGGATGCATCTTTGAGGGAGTGTCTAAGAAATTTGGACTTTGTCCCAACGAGTAATGGTTCCTTGAAGTCTCCTGCTGCGCTATATGATCCTCGTAATGAAGAATTATATGCTCTGTTAGAGGATTCTGACAGTTTTCCCTGTGGTGTTTTCCAAGAATCAGGCATTTTGGACATGCTCCAAGGTTTGGGACTTAGGATGACAGTGTCTCCTGAGACAGTCATACAAAGTGCTCGACAGGTAGAGCGATTAATGCATGAGGATCAAGAAAGGGCATATTCGAGAGGCAAAGTGCTTCTTTCGTACCTAGAAGTAAATGCATTGAAGTGGCTACCTAATCCACCGAATGATGATCAAGGACCAATGAATAAAATGTTGTCACGAGCTGCAACTGCATTCAGACCTCGCAACTTGAAATCTGACATAGAGAAGTTCTGGAATGATCTGCGGATGATTTGCTGGTGTCCAGTCCTTGTTTCTTCTCCTTATCAAGCTTTACCATGGCCTGCCGTGTCATCCATGGTTGCTCCTCCGAAGCTCGTAAGATTGTATGCAGATCTGTGGCTTGTGTCAGCTAGCATGCGGATAATTGATGGAGAATGTTCTTCCACAGCCTTATCACAGCAGCTGGGGTGGTCTTCGCCACCGGGAGGAAGTGTAATTGCTGCCCAATTGCTTGAGGTTGGAAAAAATAATGAGATTGTGACTGATCAGGTGCTTCGGCAGGAGTTGGCCTTAGCAATGCCAAGGATATACATCATATTGATGGGCATGGTTGGGTCGGATGAGATGGATGTTGTTAAAGTTGTTCTAGAAGGCTGCCGATGGATTTGGGTAGGAGATGGATTTGCGACCTCCGATGAGGTTGTCCTTAATGGTCCTCTTCATTTGGCTCCTTATATGCGTGTTATACCTGTTGATTTAGCGGTTTTTAGGGAATTATTCTTGGAGCTTGGCATTCGGGAATTCTTGAAACCTAGTGATTATGCCAACATATTATGCAGAATGGCTATGAGAAAAGGTTCGACTCCCCTCGATGCACAGGAAATTAGGGCTGCTATATTGATTGCACAACATTTGACTGAAGTTCAGTTTTATGAACAGCAAATTAAGATCTACCTTCCAGATGTGTCAGGCAGACTAATTACTGCTACTGATTTAGTTTATAACGATGCCCCCTGGTTGCTTGGCCCAGAAGAGCCTGATAGCTCATTTGGAAGTGCATCTCCTGTGGCTTTAAGTGCAAAGAGAACTGTTCAAAAGTTTGTGCACGGGAACATATCTAATGACGTGGCAGAGAAGCTTGGTGTCCGTTCCCTCCGGAGGATATTGCTTGCTGAAAGTGCTGATTCAATGAATTTGAGTTTGTCAGGTGCGGCTGAAGCATTTGGACAGCATGAAGCCTTAACAACTAGACTTAAACACATACTTGAAATGTATGCAGATGGACCTGGGATTCTCTTTGAGCTTGTGCAGAATGCAGAGGATGCACGAGCTTCTGAAGTAATCTTTCTTTTGGATAAAACTCAGTATGGGACTTCATCAGTTCTCTCTCCCGAAATGGCAGATTGGCAGGGTCCTGCTTTGTATTGTTTTAATGACTCTGTTTTCAGCCCCCAAGATTTATATGCGATCTCGCGTATTGGTCAAGAAAGTAAATTAGAGAAACCTTTTGCAATTGGAAGGTTTGGACTAGGATTTAATAGTGTTTATCACTTTACAGACATCCCCACATTTGTCTCGGGGGAAAACATTGTTATGTTTGATCCTCATGCTTGTAACTTGCCTGGAATCTCTCCATCTCACCCTGGCCTCCGGATTAAATTTGTTGGGAGAAGTATTTTGGAACAATTTCCTGATCAATTTTCTCCTTTCCTACTCTTTGGCTGTGATTTGCAGCATCCATTTCCTGGCACCCTCTTCCGTTTTCCACTCAGGAGTGGACGTGTTGCTTCCCGAAGCCAAATAAAGAAAGAAGGTTATGCACCTGAAGATGTCATCTCACTCTTTTCTTCTTTTTCTGAGGTTGTTTCTGAGACACTCCTATTTCTCCACAATGTAAAAACTATCTCCATTTTTGTCAAAGAAGGAGCGAGTAATGAAATGCAACTTTTACATCGTGTCCACAAACACTGTGTTAGGGATCCTGAAGCTGAAGCCAATAAATTTGATCATTTGTTTAGCTTTATGCATGGAAATCAACAAGATAGAGTGGATAAGGACCAGTTCCTTCACAACCTGAGCAAATCTGTAGACACAGTTTTGCCATGGAAATTTCAGAAGATTGTGGTGAGAGAGCAAAACTTATCTGGTGAAAAGTCACACCTGTGGATAACTAGTGAATGTCTAGCCAGTGGCTGTCTTAAGGATAGCACTGAAAAATTTGATACCAAGTCTCAAAAATTTACTCCTTGGGCTTGCGTTGCTTCATATTTACACCCTGTGAAGGTTGATATAGAGTTCAGTGATATCCCAAATGCTAAGGAACCGTGCATTATTACTCCTGATATAATTCAAGTTCCCACCACTTCCATTCAAGATAGAAAGAATTTTGAGGGTCGTGCCTTCTGTTTTTTACCACTTCCTATAAATACCAGTCTTCCAGTGCATGTTAATGCATATTTTGAATTGTCATCAAACCGGAGGGATATTTGGTTCGGCAATGACATGTCAGGTGGAGGAAAAAAACGCTCGGATTGGAATATTTACCTCCTTCAAGATGTTGTTGCTCCTGCTTATGGTCACTTGCTTGAGAAAATTGCATTGGAAATTGGACCTTGTGATTTGTTCTTTTCAATTTGGCCAACGATGGTAGGATCAGAGCCTTGGGCATCTATGGTGCGGAAACTCTACCTTTTTATTGCTGAATTTGGACTCCGTGTATTGTATACAAAAGCTAGAGGGGGACAGTGGATCTCGACCAAACAGGCTATTTTTCCTGATTTTACTTTTCATAAGGCTCATGAGCTTGTCGAGGCATTGTCAGATGCTGGTTTACCAGTAGTTACTGTTTCTAAGCCACTTGTGGAGAATTTTATGGAGTTCTGTCCGTTGTTGCATTTCCTTACACCTCAGTTACTGCGGACATTGTTGATTCGGCGGAAGCGTGGATTTAAGGATAGGAATTCAATGATCTTGACCCTTGAGTATTGCTTGCTTGATTTAAGAGTTCCTGTTCAGTGTGACAGTTTGTATGGTTTACCTTTGGTACCTCTTTCTAATGGTTTGTTCACAACCTTTGAGAAAAGGGGGGTGGGTGAAAGAATTTATGTTGCACGCGGAGATGAGTATGGTCTTCTTAAGGATTCAGTCCCACATCAACTCGTAGACTGTGGAATCTCTGATGTTCTTCACGAGAAGTTATGTGATCTAGCCCAAAGTGAGGTTTTCAATATTTCTTTTTTGGCATGCCATTTGCTTGAAAAGCTCTTTCCAAGATTACTTCCACCAGAGTGGCAGCATGCTAAGCAGGTGACTTGGGTCCCTGGTCTTGAAGGCCAGCCTAGCTTGGAATGGATGAAATTACTGTGGGGTTACATAAAGTCATCTTGTGATGATCTTTCAGTGTTTTCTAAGTGGCCTATTTTACCGGCCGGAAACCATTATCTGTTGCAGCTTGTTGAGAATTCAAACGTGATTGAAGATGATGGCTGGAGTGAGAACATGTCTTCTCTGTTGCTCAGAGTAGGCTGCCTAATCTTGAGAAGTGAATTTGTTATAGAACATGCCCAATTAAAAAATTATGTGCAACCTCCAACGGCAACTGGCCTATTAAATGCGCTACTGGCAGTTGCTGGTAGGTCAGAGAACATTGAGGGGCTCTTCAGAGACGCATCAGAAGGTGAGCTGCATGAACTTCGGAGTTTTATTCTCCAGTCCAAGTGGTTCAGTGAAGAATCAATGGATGGCATGCACATTGACATCGTCAAACAGCTTCCTATTTTTGAGTCCTTTGGGAGTAGAAATTTTGTTTGTTTGAGTAATCCTACCAAATGGCTTAAACCAAATGATGTACGTGAGGATCTTTTGGATGATAACTTTGTACGCACGGAATCAGATAAAGAAAGAATCATTCTGAGAAATTATTTAGAGACTAGAGAACCTTCAATGGCAGAATTCTATAAAGATTATGTACTCAATCGCATGCCTGAATTTATATCGCATCAGGAAGCTCTCCTGGCCATTTTACGGGATGTTAAGCTTTTGATTGAAAATGATAACTCTATCAAAAAAACACTTTCCGAGACAGCTTTTGTCTTGGCATGCAATGGATCTTGGAAGGAGCCATCCAGGTATGTATTCATTTCTCCTTATCCATATGTGGGAATTTTTTGGTACTAGTAAAATGATTAATAATCTCATAGTTGCTTACCAAGTAAGATCAAATTAAGTTATGCAATCTTGTTATCTTGGTTTTTTGTTTTTTTTTGGCATGATATTATATTGGTCCCGGAACTTTTATATTTAAGAAACAAAGTTGACCTGCACCTGGAAAATGTATATACTCTTTCTTGGGTGTTGTCTTCTCAGGTTAGGTTTACTGTTGCCATTATTTTAGTATGAAGAAATGGCCCTTACTAAGCGGAATGGCAAAACAAAAGTCATGTAGTGGCAAGGAACAAAATTTCCATTTGTTTCCATCAAAACTGCGAAGAGTTTTCGTTTTCCTAAGAGACCGAAATGAAACACTAGTGGAATAATGAAATTCTAATGTTTTCATCAAAACACACCGGAACATAGCAAACTGCACCAAAACACAACGCAATACACTGAAACAATAAGTTGTGTCAACATGAATTTAAATTCTTATAAATATTGTACTCTTCTTATTGAGAAAAAATATTTAACTATATTAATATTTTTCACGTCTGAAATATTTTGAAGCATTTCCAAAATGTTTACGAAATGTTTTTGTTTCCATGCTAATCGAAATAGCACATCAAAATGAAATTTGATCCTTGTGTAGCGGACCCCAAATAGTTCGGTAAAATGCTTTGTTGTGTCATGTTGAGCTGAATTGTAGAGTTGACAGCTAAGTTTGACCATACATCTAACATTTTCCACTTAACTTTGTCCCTTCTGCTTACTGGATAGCCAGTTGCTAATAAATGTGCTGTGAAATAGGACTTTGTTATTTGCAGTCCACTTTTTGCTCTTGTGCTGCGTTAGACCATGTTTTGCTCGTTCAATTGTAATTTGCAGCACAAAGGCAAATACGGATGCAAAACCAAATTGAACCGTTTACCGTCAGTAGAGTGACTTATTACTATACCTTCTATGCATTATGTTTGTTCCCTTATGCATACATATAAACGACAAAGCACTGCCTCATATTCATATTCTATACCCTCATCCTCAGCTAATACCCTTTGTTAGCAAGTGCTTTCATGGCAAAGCCTGAAGCTGCAAGAGATTGGCTTGTTTGACAAATGAGCTTTCATATTTTTTTTTTGAATATTACAAATTAGGTTTCCAAATAGGCTTGAGAATGGTCCATTTTTCTCTTACCATAACTTGAATGAGTTTTTTAGTATGCCGAGCCTGAGCTGCATAGGAGCAGCTCGGATGACTTGCAGCCCTATTGACCAAAATGCAGTATATGAGATGCAGAAGAAAAAAGGCACTACCCACAAAAGTTTTTTTTAATTATTATTTTTTTTGAGAAATGAAAGATTATCGGTGAGAGTTAATGTTTTGAAAAGGTTCGAGCAAGTCAACATTCATTAGAACTTTATACCAATTGCTTTTTTTTATTTATGGGAAATCATAGAGACATGAAAACATATATATTTTTTGTCAGGCTGTATGATCCTCGAGTTCCTGAGCTAAAGAAGGTGCTGCACAATGAAGTTTTCTTTCCTTCAGAGAAATTCTTAGATCCTGAAACTCTGGAGACTCTAATTAACCTTGGACTTCAACAAAACTTGGGTTTTACTGGTTTGCTTGATTGTGCTAGGTCAGTTTCTATGTTAAATGACTCGAAAGACTCAGAAACAATCATTTATGGGAGGAGGTTACTCAATTGTTTAGATGCAATCACGTTGAAGCTCTTAACTCAGGAAGACCAGGGCAACTATGATGAGCTCAGAACTGTCATTGAATGTCAGAACAGCGGTGTTGCTGGTGGTGAAGCGGAGTATTTTCCAGAGACATTCGAGAATTGCTTTGAAGATGGTCTGGACATTGATTCATTTGTAGGCAACTTGATTGGCGATAAGCCAGGAGAAGAATTTTGGTCAGAACTGAAAGCCATCGCCTGGTGTCCTGTTTATGCTAATCCACCTCTGCAAGGACTTCCATGGTTAGTATCAAGTCATCCAGTGGCAGCTCCCGTGAATGTGAGACCTAAATCACAGATGTGGATGGTTTCGTCTAAAATGAATATACTAGATGGTGAATGCCACTCAATGTACCTACAGGGTAAGCTTGGTTGGATGGATCTCCCAAGTATGTATGTTTTGTCCACACAATTAATTGGCCTATGCAAGTCCTATGCCCAGCTCAAGTTACATTCTACTGTGGAACCTGATTTTGATGCTGCACTTCAGCATGAACTTCCTTTACTTTATTCGAAATTGCAAGAATATGTTGGTACTGATGATTTCACGGTTCTAAAATCTGCCTTGGATGGTGTTTCTTGGGTTTGGATTGGAGATGATTTTGTATCCCCAAATGCACTCGCATTTGATTCGCCTGTGAAATTTAGTCCTTATTTATATGTGGTACCATCTGAGTTGTCAGATTTCAGAGATTTGCTATTGGCATTAGGTGTTAGACTCAGTTTTGATGTTGTTGACTATTCCCATGTGCTACAACGCTTAAAGATGGATGTGAAAGGGTCCGCACTGTCATCAGATCAGTTGAGTTTTGTCAATTGTGTCCTAGAAGCTGTTGGTGACTGCCACTCTGATAAGCCATTGTTTGAGGGTTCTAATAGTCCATTGTTAATTCCAGATTCTTTTTGTGTTCTAATGAGTGCTGCAGATCTTGTGTATAATGATGCACCATGGATGGAGAACACCCTTGTTGGGAAACATTTTGTGCATCCAAGTATCAATAATGACCTGGCAAATAGGTTGGGAGTTCAATCACTTCGTTGTCTCTCTTTAGTCAGTGAAGAAATGACTAAAGATTTACCATGCATGGACTATGCTAGAGTATGTGAGCTTCTGGCATTGTATGGGAGCAATGAGTTTTTGTTGTTTGACCTTCTTGAGTTGGCAGATTGCTGCAGGGCAAAAAAGTTTCACCTAGTCTTTGACAAGAGGGAACATCCACACCAATCTTTGTTGCAGCAGAATCTAGGTACTTATATGATTCTGATCTTTGTTGGTGATTCTGGTCTTTGTTGTTGCATTAGATGAGTCAATATAACAATGACATATAAAGGATAAAGACTTAGAGTTGTGTACCCTTCGAGCTCTTAGGGAGCCGTAAGTTTGGGAGTGAAGCTATGGTTTCTTGTAGTGTTATATAGCAACATGTCTGTTCCAGAGGTATAAGTTACACTAGCTTGTGATAAATGTGCAACTGATCTGCATAGCTGGTCCATTTGAGTGAAAGCCTGGGGACTTCCAAGGTTTGGTGCTAGTGACATATAATTACTTCGCACATTGTGCTTCAGATGAATCCTTAATTTAGCTTGCCGGTTGATTATGTCTCTAGTATTTTCTACGACTGTTCTTTTTGGATGTGTAATCCTAGATCGTATTCACTGAATTGAATTTTTTGCTGGACCAGGTGAATTTCAAGGGCCTGCCCTCTTAGCCATCTTGGAAGGGGTGAGTCTGAGTAGGGAGGAACTAAGTAACCTCCAGTTTCTTCCTCCTTGGAAATTGCGTGGTGACACTCTTAACTATGGCTTAGGACTGCTTAGCTCTTTCTACATAAGTGATCTCCTATCAGTTGTATCTGGTGGCTACCTTTACATGTTTGATCCCCAGGGCCAGGCCTTTGCTGTGCCTTCAAGTTCTGCTCCTGCAGCAAAAATGTTCTCCTTGATAGGTAATTTGTTATGCATGGATGCACATTAAAATCTTTGATTATAAACAAAAATGCATGCATTGACTATCTTCAGTGCTTGGCAGTATAGATATATAGTTATACTTTTGCATGGTTATATCGTTGACATTGTTGGTTTATACTTAATGTTGGTAGGGTCAATTTGGGGTTAGAGAACTGTTGAGGACAAAGAATCTTGGTGTTCAAGTTGTTAATGTCATATGTAGCCTGTTCATTGAATTGTTCGGCAGCACTTGTTATAAACACCTCAGTTACTGCCCCACCCCACAAACTCAAACTCGGACAAATAGAACTTTGTTACTTCCTGAAATTGTCTAGAGAACAAAGGGTGGCATACCTTATCGTTGGATGTTAGCACAAATTAGCATTTGGCTGGTTTAGCTTTTTGGTTTAAAGTTTATTCGGACTTAGGTCGAAGATCTCGTTAAACATTTAGATCTTTTCATACAGTACAATTGGGGCTTGTTGGCTGTGCAGTTGACTAGGCATGCCCTAATGTGAATTGATGTCATCAATCAGATTCTTGTGGAACTGTGAAAAATTATATTGAATAATAACTAAAACATGCAAGAATAAAGCAGAAACTCTCCTACTTGTGGCTTGTATTAGTTTATAAAAATGTGATTTAGGGTCCATTTTTTTAGATGAGAGGGGTAACTCAATTCCTAACTGGACTTGAATTACTAATCCTAGTTAAACTAGAAACTTTACTAGAAAAAGTAAGTTAAAAAATGGCTTTAAAATATGGACCTAGAAAACATATAGACCTATTCGACATATAAAATACATCATAAAAGTCTTTTGGACCAAGTCCTAGAACCGTATAGATTGATGGGAATTAAAGGGTTAAAGTTGAAGAATTGTGGACTTTTTGGTTTAAGCTAACCATGCTAGTCAATGTTGTATACTCCTTGGGAACTCTCTATGGCCATGAGAATTGCGTTAAACTAACAGTGTTGGAAAAAGATTTTGGCTGCTTTTGTGCAATTGGGCTTATTGGAAAAAGTTAATGTCCCCTAATTCACTCCAAATCACATGGTGCAAACTTGGCATTGCTTGTTATGAGACACACAACCAAAACCAAACCCCCCCCCCCCTCCCGCTTTCCAAAATTTGCCACTTTTCTTTTTTATGACGAAAATTGTTGATCAGTTTGCAATATGTGTTCTGTCTGCCAAGCTGACAATTTTCGGTAATATGATTTTTCAGGTACTAATTTGATTGAGCAATTTCATGATCAATTTAATCCTTTGTTGATCGGCCAAAATATGCCATGGTCGTCATCAGATTCTACTGTTATCCGCATGCCTCTTTCGTCTGAATGCATGAAAGATGGACTTGAGTGTGGATTAAAGACAATAGAACATATATTTGAGAAATTCATGGAGCATGGTTCTAGAATGCTTTTATTCTTAAAGTCGGTTTTGCAGGTAACATCTGATATTAAATAGTTCCTGTTCTGTCTATCAAGCCATTGCCTGCAAAAATGGAGGGAGAATAGTGCCTTACATGTGAAGAATAGTAATAAAAGCTAAGAAACTCAAACATTTCTAAGAAGATGCCATATCCATGTCGGACGTGCAATTAGTTGAGGGACACATATGTCTATCACTTAAACATACATGACATATGTTGCAAGTTAGGAAGCACGGACACTCTTTTTAGGGTGTTGTATGCATGTTGGACACATATACTCTTCGGACACGCTAAGAGTATGTAACAATTACTACAAATCCTTAAAAATTACTACACATCGGGAGTATGTAAAAATACTAATTTCCTATACAATTTTTTACATACATCCACGTTCAATTCTTCAAATTCTTAACTTGTTAGTTGCTGGATTATAATTGTGAACTTGTTTAGTTGTTTTCATTTCATTTTTGGTGATTTATGGATGTTACATTTCTATACATAGCAAATAAAAATATTTAAAAATATCTTTTTGCCGTATCCCCGCTGTGTCCGTGTCCTCATTTTTTTAAAAATGCCGTGTCCCGTGTCCGTATCTGTGCTTCTTAGGTTATAAGTTTGAAGAAAATAATTTGTGCTCCCCTCGTAAAAAAATGTGGATTTATTCCTAATTTGACAGTTAAGTAAGGGAATAGATGGTTTTTAAGTTTAATTAGTGTATTTTAAAATTTCCTATTACATTTGAGTAAAATACACATATATATGACATATAAAAAAAATATACTTTTTTCGTGTCCCAACCATGTTGTGTCTTTTATTTTTTCAAAATGGCCGTGTCAACTTGTCAGTGCTGTGTCTTGTCCATGGCGCATGTCCATGTTTGTGCTTCTTAGAATAAAAGAATAATAAGATGGAATAACAAACCAAAGCAACAATTAGAAACTGTTTGAGCAAAGCAGTTTCAGTCTGCTGTTTATTTGCTGCTAGCCTGAAATAGGCTAAACCTACGCCTCTGGTGATTTAACCTTAAGGACTCCTTTGAAATTGTGAATTAAGATTGAAAACAACACCTAAGTTGCCAAATAAGCATGTGCCTCCATAGCCAGCTAGTTTTTTTTTTTTTTTCCTGATAAGTTTATAGCTGGTATCTGCATTACTTGATTGTGCTAGTTCCCAATCAAAGTGCTACTATTGAAAGCGAAGAATAATATTTTCATTTGTTTCCATAGAAATGGCCGAAACATTTTCATTTCTTAAGACAGTAAACAAACACTCATGGAATAATGAAATTCTAGTGTTTCCATCAAAATACACTGTAATATAGTGAAATGCACTAAAACATAGCACAATATACCACAATAATAAGTTATATACGGATTTTTTACTATATTAATAATTTTATTAGTAACATAGTAATACCTATTATTACTATTGTCTAGGTAAAATTTTAGACCTCTTTGTTGGGATCTTACAGACTTTGGAAACATTTATACTTGTTTTCAATAAAATTGAGTTATTTGACAATAATTAACAATTTTTGTTTAATAGCAACATTGATTTTTTGATGTTATACTTTTTCTTTTATGTGAATGAGTAAATGACTGTGTGGACCTTAATATGTCTTATTAATCAAATATTAAGATTTTATATATTTAGATTTCTGTTTCTCACCTTTGAAATGTTTGCGAAACGTTTCTGAAATGTTCCTGTTTTTGTGCTAATCGAAACAACACACTGAAATAAATTTTGATCCTTGATTGAAATAAGGCTTTTTCAATCCACATGAATCAAATGAGAGACCACACCTCAGTGCAAGGACTTTAGGCCTGTTGAGCATCACAAATAGCTTGGGGAAATGTCAAATGATTGAATCCATCTTTTACTGAGGGATATCGGATGTGAAAGAACGCAGCTGCACCAAGTATATTATTAAAAATTAGTTTTTGGTGGCATTTGCTGGTTTCCACAGCAGCCTCTGATGAGGTTGATGGAAAAAGTTTACTTTTTTTATGTGACTTATTTGACCTAGACAGTAGCTTAAAAATTATGAGTTCCTTGTTCAAACTCTCGAACTTTAGATTGATCCAGGCACTTGGGATCCTATGGATGAAGACATGGTCTCTTTGGATCCCATTGAATATCATTCTGAGGTGGAGTCAAATGATTGAATCCATCTTTTACTGAAGCAACTGAGAATATATGATGTGAAAGAATGCGACTGCACCAACTATATTTTTAAAAATAATTTTGGTGGCATCACCATTGCTGGTTTTCACACTAGCCTCTGATGAGGTTGATGGAAAAGGATCAATCTTTTTATGATAGTTTTCCTGATGGTAGATTTGACCTTGAGAGGATGCATTTGCAATATTTATTAGAATCTTTATAATGTTTTTCCCCCATAAGTATGCTTTAGTATGATATCGCTGTGTTTGCTTACAAATTTTATTTTCCAGGTGACCCTATCCACTTGGGATGAAAGAAGCCCACAGCTTTCCCAGGATTATTCAATTTGTGTTGATTCATCCCATGCTATTGTGAGAAATCCTTTTTCAGAAAAAAAATGGAGAAAGTTTCAAATATCTAGGTTGTTCAGTAGCTCAAATGCTGCAATCAAGTTGCATGTAATCGATGTGCACTTGTATCAAGGAGGAAGTAGAGTTGTTGACCGATGGCTTGTTGTGCTTACCCTGGGCTCTGGGCAAACAAGAAATATGGCCCTTGATAGGTACGTTGAAAAATTTTGTTCATGTTAATTCTTCATTTTGATCACTATGCTTGGGATTTTGGAAAATGAATTATGATTTGTGTCGTGGTTTTTGTCTTTGAGTAATCTTGTAGAATACCTCTTGAAAGTTTAATGTTATGTCGATCCTTGACAGGTATGTGTGTGATATTAGTGTTTGGTTTGGACACCGACATGCATCTGTAATTCATATTTCTTTTACGCAATCGTGGAGTCTTAAACAGAGCAATCAATGGATTTGTTATCCTCTAGATGCTACGCTAACCTTATTTGTGCCATTATTAAACAGATGGGTTACAAATGAGTGTAATACTCATGTTAAGTTATACTCTCTTGGACCTTCATTCACTCTGAGATTGAGATATAGAAATTAGGATGCTTTTAAAATTGTCATCCAAAAATTGGCAAACTAGGCGATATCACATTTAAACACATACCTCATGGGACGCACATCCCCAGGTCAACATAAGATGGATTTTGGAATTATAAGAACTCCGGTTTAGTCATTGATTACCTTTCTTGAGAAAATAACTGATGGTCAGCATGATCAAGTAACCATTGGAATGGAAAGGAAAAACTGTCTAATCGTCCCGCTGTACTGATTAGTTGTCAGGTTGAGTCTACCCTTATTTATATTGATTTTAGAGTGAAACTTTTACTTAGGTTGCCTTCCTGTAAGTACTAAGAAGTTAGTTGAAATGGGTCAAAGTTCAGATCACAATCTTTCCAAATTGTTTAACATGATTACTCCTGAAAAAGGAAAAGGGTCAAACAAAGGACTTCTTATGTCCAGCTTGAAAAGTTATTTCACAAAGATGTTTCCATCCACCTCACATATTTAAGTGTGGTGTCTTATCTCCTATTTTGTAGCTTTACCTCCAACATGATACTGTTTGACTTGGTTACCTCCTGATTATCAAATTATCCTACAGGACTGGCCTGTCTATAGAAGGCAAGCAACAATATTTTCATGTGCAGTTATAATGTTCTGAATGCTTAATTCCAGTGGTGAAAGTCTAACTTGGAACCTCCAATCCCAGAAATTCGTTCAGTCTCAACTACTCTTTGTTCTGTTGTGTACCTATGAGATGCCTTTGCTGAGTTAGGACCATAGTTATCAATACTGTACCGTAGCGGTCATGAAACGGTACTAACAAAGATGAGTTTTATACTGGTCAAGGTATTGGCCAATACCAGCCGATATCGGTGGTACCGTGCGGTACTGACCAATACCGGATTTACCGGACGGTACTGGTTTTTATGTAATTTATTTTAAAATTATTTTATTTTATTTTATTTTGATGATAAATGTCTACTAGAATATATGTTGGACATGTACTAGACAATAATGTGTCTTTTAAGTATTTTTAAATATATAGTTTAGTTAGATAACACATTTATGTTATGTTAAAATAATATAATGTTGAATAATATTTGTTTTGAGTAATGTCAAATTTTGTAAATGAATGTTTTGTTACTAAATAAATATTTTTATAACTATATAATAGTTATAGCAAAAAATGCGAGATGGTACCCAGTATTCACCAGTATTGGTACGTACTGTACCAATAGCAAAAACAGTATGCTGACCGGTACGGTATTGACAACTATGGTTAGTATTGTAGTCTGTAGATAATATAGTGGCATTGGTTTTTTGACTTCTTTTTTTTATTCATTTGCTTCCCACGATCCTTCACGATGAATTTTAGGTCGACAAATGATCCAAGTATGACTTGTTCTTAACATTTTAGTAGTTGACACAGATGGATGTGTGGCCTGTGCATTCAAGCACAAAATTTGGAATTAAGCTAACAGTTCATGGCTTTGATATGGGCTTTTGGATGCTATGGTTGGATAGGAGTTGATATAATGAATGAATGGACCTTGTGGTTTAAATAGGTAAAATTTGGATATGGAGGGATTTTGAGAACAGCTACTTAGTAAGAGAAGAAAGAGAAAAGAATGGAGAAGACTGACTACTGGAGTACAAAACCTAATAATGCACTAGGTTTTTTAGAATCTCTCTAAAGTTTGAAGTCATCACAAATTGAGGTAGTTGGCTCGAAAGTTTTCTATTGATTTCGTTGCTCCATAATGTTCCTTTAGCAAGCCTAAGCTGGACACCATCACTCGACCATAATGGGATGCATAATAGTTGTGATATCTCTTTTGAGACCATTCTGTTCATTCTTGCATTTTTCTTTGGGTTTTGTTTACTGATGGTTAACAATTGCATTTAATTAAAATGAGTGTAGTGTAAGTTGGCCTCCCGAATAAATAATATCATCTGTACTCCTTTTTGCAAAAGGAAAAGCATCAGTTTGGCTTGAGCATGAGGAAGTGGAAGTTTATATTCATAATTCTTAACTACAGTAAATTTGATCACATGATAAATTTATTAATATTGTAAATGTGCAAATATAATTTTATTAATTATCCTAGTTATCTGATGGTAACAAAATTAGTCAACTGCTGCTTATATTATTTATTGGCAGTTTGTAATAAAATGTTAAAAAGGACGTCTGTAAGCATTCACAATGTTAGTGGTGAATAATAAAATAGTAAGAAGGGACTGCAAAAGTGTGGGTCAGTTGTATTTGTCATATATTATTTATTTATTTGTGGAACTGTTTTTTCTTTCCTCAACAAAGTTACTGCAATGCCTCTGACATATGGCATTATTTTACTTATAATATCTCTTACCAGGCGGTATCTGGCATACAACCTGACACCTGTTGCTGGAGTTGCAGCACACATATGCCGAAATGGCCAACCTGCTGAGGTTTATTGGTCAAGCTCCCTTATGTGCCCTCTTCCTTTGTCTGGTGGTATAAAAATACCTATCACTGTTGTTGGATGTTTCCTTGTGCGTCACAACCGAGGTCGTTACCTCTTCAAACACCAAAATATAGAAGCGTTGGCAGAGACACAGCCTGATGCTGGAAATCAGTTGATAGAAGCTTGGAACAGAGAACTGATGTCTTGTGTCCGTGATTCCTACATTGAGATGGTGTTGGAAATGCAGAAGTTAAGAAGAGAACCATCAATTTCTACTCTGGAGTCCTGTTTGGGTCGTGCAGTTAGTGTGGCTTTGAATGCCTATGGTGACCATTATTCTTTCTGGCCCAGGTCTAGTGGGCATGCACATATTAATCAATCAGGTGATGATTGTAATTCATTTTCAAGTAAGGTGCTTAAGGCAGACTGGGAATGTGTAATTGACCAAGTAATCAGGCCTTTCTATGCTCGCCTTGTTGACCTCCCAGTGTGGCAACTGTACTCAGGCAATCTTGTCAAGGCAGAAGAGGGTATGTTTCTTTCACAACCTGGGATTGGAGTGGGTGGTAATGTGCTACCAGCCACAGTTTGTGCCTTTGTGAAGGAACATTATCCAGTATTTTCAGTGCCATGGGAATTGGTGACTGAAATCCGGGCTGTGGGAGTTACGGTTCGAGAAATCAAACCTAAGATGGTCCGGGACCTTCTTAAGGTTTCTTCAACATCTATTGTTCTTCGATCTGTTGACACTTTTGCAGATGTACTTGAATATTGCTTGTCTGATATTCAGTTTGATGACCTATCTAATTCAAGTGCAGCTGATGCATTGACAGACACCTTCAACTGTGATTCTATGTATAGGGTAAATAAAGAAGAGGGCAGCAGCTCCTATTCTGCATCAATTCCAGAATTGCACAAACTATATGGGATGTCTTCCCAAAGATCTGCCAGTTCAGGAGGAGATGCACTTGAAATGATGACAAGTTTGGGGAAGGCTTTATTTGATATTGGCCGTGGAGTTGTTGAAGATATTGGTAGGGCAGGTGGTCCCTTAGTTCAGAGGAACACCATTGCAGGTAGTAGCAGTGACAGTATCAGGAGAAATGGGGACCTGAAACTTCTACTTATAGCTGCTGAGCTCAAAGGGTTACCATGTCCAAATGCTAAAAATCATCTAATAAAGTTGGGGGTTGCTGAAGTTTGGGTTGGAAACAAGGAGCAACAAACACTGATGACTTCATTAGCAGCAAAGTTTATCCATCCGAAAGTATTGGACAGATCAATCTTGGCTGGTATTTTTTCTAACTGCAGGCTTCAAACATCACTGAAACTGCAAAATTTCTCTCTTCACTTGCTGGCTAAACATATGAGATTACTTTTCCATGAAAACTGGGTGAATCATGTGATGGACTCAAATATGGCTCCCTGGTTTTCATGGGAGAGTTCTACAAGTTCTGGTGGTGAAGGAGGTCCTTCTTCTGAATGGATAAGGCTTTTCTGGAAAAGTTTCACTGGCTCATTGGAAGACCTCTCGCTTTTTGCTGATTGGCCTCTTATTCCTGCTTTCGTTGGTAGGCGAGTTTTATGCCGTGTAAGAGAACGTCATCTGGTTTTCATTCCACCCCCCATTGCAGATCCAAACTCTGTAAATGCTGCCATGGAAACACGGACAGCAGAAAGTGAGCTGACTGAATTAGTTTCTGAGTCTGAGTTTATGCAGCCTTACATTTTGGGTTTTGAAGTTGTCAAAAATAGGTACCCATCGTTGTTATCATTGTTGAACCAGTGCAACATACCAATATATGATGCTACTTTCATGGATTGTGCTGCTCCATGTAATTGTTTTCCCACACCTGGCCAATCATTAGGGCAAGTTATTGTGTCAAAGCTTGTTGCAGCTAAACATACTGGCTACTTTCCTGAACTCACTTCATTTTCAGCTGCAGACTGTGATGAGCTCCTTACCCTTTTGGCTTCTGATTTCTCTTCAAATGGCTCCAAATATGTGAGGGAAGAACTTGAAGTGTTACGTGATCTGCCTATATTCAAAACAGTTGTTGGGTCATACATCAAACTGCACACCCAGGAACTGTGTTTGATCTCTTCAAATTCTTTTCTCAAGCCTTATGATGAGCACTGCCTTTCTTATTCTACAGATTCCACTGAAAGTTCACTACTCCAAGCCCTTGGGGTCCCTGTTTTGCTTGATCAACAGATTTTTGTCAGGTTCGGATTACCTGGGTTTGAAGGGAAACCTCAGTCTGAGCAGGAGGACATTTTGATATATCTTTATGAAAATTGGCCAGATCTTCAACTTGATTCTTCTGTCGTTGAAGCCTTGAGGGAGACTAATTTTGTAAGGAATGCTGAAGAATTTTCAGTTGTATTATCTAAACCGAAGGATCTGTTTGATCCTGGAGATGTTTTATTAACATCTGTATTCTCTGGTGAGAGAAAAAAATTTCCTGGAGAAAGGTTTGGTACAGATGGTTGGCTTCGTATACTACGGAAAACAGGCCTTCAAACTGCAGCGGAAGCAGATGTGATACTTGAATGTGCCAGGAGAGTGGAATCCCTTGGTGGTGAATGTATAAAATCTAGAGGGGTTGCTGATGATTTTGATACTGATTCTTTCAACTCTCAGAATGAAGTTTCTTTGGAAGTATGGGTGTTAGCTGAATCTGTTGTGAAAGCTATATTCTCAAATTTTGCAGTCTTTTATGGCAGCAACTTCTGCAACATCCTTGGCAAAATTGCATGCATACCTGCCGAAAAGGGGTTTCCAAATGTAGGTGGCAAGAAAGGTGGGAAGAGAGTACTATGTTCATACAAGGAAGCCATTTTATTGAAGGATTGGCCACTAGCTTGGAGTTGTGCCCCCATTCTCTCTAGACAGAGCGTTGTACCACCTGAGTACTCTTGGGGAGCACTTTATCTGAGGAGCCCTCCAGCTTTTTCTACTGTTTTGAAACACTTACAGGTGAGAAACGCAGATCGTTTCCATGTTTGTTTGAAGGTACTCCTGTATGCAAATAAACATGTAGTTGACATATGTTCCAGGTAATTGGGAGAAATAGTGGTGAAGACACTCTTGCTCACTGGCCGACTGCATCAAGCTTAATGACTATTGAGGAAGCTTCTTTCGAGGTCTTAAAGTACCTAGACAAGGTCTGGGGTTCCCTCTCTTCTTCAGGTAGCTTCCTATTTTGTTCATGTACCATTATATCTTGCATGTGGTTGAATGGTTAGAACGATCGACTGTCCCTGGTTTCTGTTCATTAGGACCTCAGTATTCAAATCAATAGTGCCTTGATAATGTTGTGGAATGAAGTTTATGAGGTTTTGAATTTCTCTTAGGTGGTTTTAGTTATTAGTTTTACTAGTTAATGTCTCATTCTCTTGCAAATCAATTTCTTGATGTTTAACTATTTAGGTTTTCTTTGTTTTGTGCCATGGCTGGTTGGTTGGGCTGTATTATTTAACCAATTGACCTGTGAACTGGTTGCCTTTCCATTCAGCCCATGGTTTGAATCTTATTGCATTGATTTTAAGCAATAATATGTCAGAGACTTAGCACAGTACTCAAATTGGCGAGTCAGGCCTTCCTGGATTCTATTCCCATCCCACTTGCAACAAGATCGATCTTTATTTTCCCAGAAAATGTAATGTATTACATGGTTGTTTTGCGTTTTTGTCAATAAAAAAGGGTGTTATGGCAAATGTTCACTTAACCAGACAGATACGTATATGGTCGTTTCGCAAAAAGTCCTTGCTGAAACACAACAGTCCTTTTGGTGTCCATCAATCCTGGGTTTGCAGATGGTCTGTATTTTTTTCATTTTACTTTTTACATTTTTATGGTTTTGGTCTCTGTTTTGGGCTTTAAAATACTTGTGGATAAGTGTGTGGTGATAGGTGCTAGCACCAAGATTATTTGATGGGGGCTAGAGACTGCACCGAATGGTTGACTTGCTTCCTGCACTTTGTTTCAGGCTGTACAATAAATGTTACTCAGGATGATTTTGTTAAGAAACCAGACACTTTTTGGTAGTGAAGGCATCTTTACAGAATATTATTCTCTACTTCAAATTACTACTGTGATCATGCTAAGGAGTATGTTTGTTATTTCAAAATTTGATGGGTTGTTCTGGAGTTGGATTGATGGTGGTGATAGTTAATGCGATGGATTTCCTTAGTGTACTTGATGCTGAGCAAGTGCGGATGACATTCTCTTCCCAGCTATGTTACCATAATTGATTTACGTCAGTGACAAAGGAAGGTTTCCTAAAGCTAATTATTATCAGCCTGTCTGGCTATTTTTATGAAAAATTATTGTGTTTAGGGTTTGTAGTGGTGTTTCTATTCTCAATCAAGTAAAGAAAGAAAATTATGGGTTCTTCTGGTTGCTGCAGAAAGTATGTTTGCCGCTTTTTGATGCGCTGTTTTTTAACCCCCATAAACTGAAAATCCATAACCCCAATTGCTATGAGAATACCATTTAGTTTGAGTTGACACCATTACATAGTCTTGTAGGCCATATGTTGAAACACTTATGACAAGTAAGCAAAGTGCTGCGAGGATGGCATTTGACCCTATAACTCTTCAAGAAGGGATGACATTTCTTGCTGCCAGATTAGTGGTCATCCATAATTTATCATGGGCAAAGTGATGGGGTGGACTCCATCACCCCTAGTGTCGTTTTTGGCATCCTTGTAAGAATTTAAGTAATCTGATATTTGTTTGTGCAACTCCTTATGCTCTAGCTGGTATATATCTGAATTTTAGGCAACGTTGAAATTCATTCATGTCATGCAGAAGCAGAATCCTATGGTTAGCAATCAGTTGGACTATAATTTTGGGAATGAGAAAGGAGGGATTTTGGGTTGTTCAGGAGCTGTTCCTGCACTGTAAACAGTAGCCCATGAACAATAACAGGGGGTTGTTTCAGTTTCTTAAAGTGTTAGGTTGGACAGGTTAAGACAAGGAAAGGGTTTGCATCATGCAATACCAAAGAGGCTTCAAAACCTGTTGTAATGTGCTAAAAAATGATCTCCCCCTCAATGAGGAGATCTACGTTAGTATATGTAAGCTTCAAAGATTTACCCAAATAAGAGCTTGGGACCCCTAAACTGGAAACTAGACTTATGATGACTTGGACACATCTGAGCCCAACAAGACCTACAAAACTAAACCCATTTACATGACTCCTACCATGACCCACAGCTCATTCCCATAAAATCTAGAAATTACGTGGTAGCCCTTAACCAATGCAGATATAAAACTAAACCTAGTAGTGAATAGCATAAAATATGACTCAATACACTGCAAAATGTAATTATGCAATACTGTAAATGGGCTTTGCATCAAGTTGTTCATCATGCTTGAGAGCTTGAAATTTTATCAAAATTGACATCTAAAATCATGTTCACAATGTCAAATGATGTATGCCAAACTTATTTTTTTGGGTCGTAAGCATGCTTCATTGACCAGTTCATTTATTTCTCATCCTTCATAGCATTTAAACCATGAACTTGGATATTGTATACTGAGAATACCTTTATTGAGATTGCAAGCTCTCCTTTGTTCCTGAAAACTGCATTCCAGCAATGATTTTAAAATAAACATTGTTTTTTTCCTGAAAATTTTAATTTTTCATTCCGGTTTGATTGTTTTGCCTTGATTTGCTACAAGGGAGAATTACCTCTAGGTATACACGTCGTAACACTCAAAAAGCATATTTTCTTGTCCAAATAAGTACAAAACAGGCAGCTCAGAATTGAGACACCAAACATGGGTAGAGAATCCTTCTGATTGTAGTGGAAGCAGTGATAATTGTTTATTTTCAGTTTATTGAAGAAACTTCCATTTCCTGTCCAAGTTGTTCATAAAGAAAACATTGTTTAACACAAAGGAACTTGAAAACAAGTTTAAAATTTAATAGGGGTATAAATCCAGATTATTGTTGGATCCTAAGTTATTTTCTTCAAACTTACAATGTGTTTCATGAGTGTAAGAGTGATGGACGTGTGTCTCCCAAGTGTCTGAAGTTTGTTCGGGTCTAAAAAATTTAACAATAATAGGATAGGTTTGGAAGGGTGTTCAACACGTGTCTGACACGGATATGGCATCCTCTTAGAAATGTCTCTGCTTCTTAGTCATGAACTAAGTTAGCTCAATTATATTTTCCTTTTTTGAATATTTGCTAAACATTCATTTTAATGTTCATTCTCTTTGTTTTCTTTGCCAGACACAGCAGAGTTGCAGAGAGTGGCATTCATGCCAGCTGCAAATGGTACGCGCTTGGTGACGGCAAGCTCACTTTTTGCACGGTTGACAATAAACCTCTCCCCATTTGCATTTGAACTCCCAAGTTTATATCTCCCTTTTGTGAAGATTCTTAAAGACATGGGACTTCAGGATATGCTATCAGTTACTTGCGCAAAGGATCTTCTATCGGATCTTCAGAGAGCTTGTGGGTACCAACGTCTAAATCCAAATGAACTCCGTGCTGTGATGGAAATTCTGCATTTTGTCTGTGATAAAACCATTGAGGTGAACATTTCAGATAAGCTCAACTGGCTATCAGAAGCTATAGTACCTGATGATGGCTGCAGACTTGTTCATGCAAAATCATGTGTATATGTGGATTCTTATGGCTCCCGCTATATCAAATATATTGACACTGCCAGGCTAAGGTTAGTTAATCCTGATCTTCCCGAGAGAATATGTACAGCCCTTGGGATCAAGAAGCTATCTGATGTAGTTGTAGAGGTATGTACATGACATGCTGCAATTTATTATTTTGCAATTTTATTCAGTTCATTGTCAAACATGTTTGCTTCATTTTGTTTGTGTATCAATCTAAATCTATTCTGTAGGAATTAGATCAAGGGGAGCATCTACAGACCTTGGAACAGATTGGCTCAGTTCCACTAGTAGCCATCAGACAAAAGTTGTTAAGTACATCATTTCAGGCTGCAGTATGGGGTGTTGTCAATAGTATAAGCAGTGACATTCCAGACTTTGATGGTCTAGTTCTGAAGAACATTCAGACCTCACTGGTATTTGTTGCAGAGAAGTTGCAGTTTGTTCGGTGCCTTTATACTCGATTTCTGCTTCTCCCGAAGAGTTTAGACATTACCCGTGTAGCGAAGGAATCCAATATTCCGGAATGGGAGGGTGGATCCCAGCATCGGACTCTTTACTTTGTTGACCGGTTGAAGACCTGTATGTTAATTGCTGAGCCACCAACTTATATATCTGTTCTAGATATTATTGCAATTGTTGTGAGCCAGGTTTTAGGCTGCCCAATCCTGCTACCTATAGGAACTTTATTTCTATGTCCTGAAGACTCTGAGACTGCAGTTGTTAATCTCTTGAAACTGCGTTCTGAAAAGAGAGTAACTGACCAGACAGGTGGGAAAAATGGTTTCCTTGGTAGGGAAATACTGCCCCAAGATGCTGTTCAAGTACAACTTCACCCACTGCGACCCTTCTATTCACGAGAAATTGTTGCTTGGCGGTCCCAAAATGGAGAGAAATTGAAATATGGTAGAGTTTTGGAGGATGTGAGACCATCAGCAGGACAAGCACTCTACAGATTCAAGGTGGAAATTGCCCCAGGAATGATTGAAACTCTTCTTTCTTCACATGTTTTCTCATTCAAAGGTGTATCAATTAGCAACGAGGCTTCCTCAGCAAGCGTGCTGCAGGACCACCACACAATTACTGAAAACAAGGTATGCGTAGAGGAGCCGGAAGGTTCTGGAAGAGGCAAATCACGATCTAGTCAGGTAATTGCCTTCCTAACTTGCTTCTAAATTTACCAAATGGCTTGATATAGTTTCTCTCTGAAAAATAATAGCAGTCTCTTGGTGGTTAAATATCATGAAACCATTTGTTTTCGATATAATATCATACAAGTTAATTTAACTCCTCTGTACTAGTGCTAAATCCATAGAATGCTGACTATTCTTAGGAGCAGTAGTATTGCTGGATTTGGTTTTTGGGTTTTGTGTGCGTGTGTTTTGGGGGGTTTGGGGGGGGGGGGGGGGGGGGGGGGGGGGGGGGGGGGGGGGGGGGGGGGGGTGTTTGATTCTTAGAGAACTATAATTTTTTTTTTTTTGTCTTTTTCTATCTTAATTCCTTTATACGTTTTCATATTTCATGTTATGCAAATCATTCCTTTATATATTTCATGTTATGCAATCCATGTCTAATTGAAGAGGTTTAATCACATCCCTGCAGTTGTAGGTGTCATCTAATCTTTGATGGTGAACTTTTGTTTGTTAAGGGAACAACCTCACAGGCTTGCCTTTGATGTTAATAGCTACCTTTTAATTGACATTATCTTTGGACATAAGATTTCTAAATATTTGTTACTTCTTCTCCCAGAAGTATTAATTGTATTATCAGTTAAACTGTATCTTCAAATGACTTTGTGAGTTTAAGTATTTCTTTTGTAAAGTTAATTCAAATTATTCTGTTCATTAACCATAATATTTTTTGGAAAACTAAATTCAGAGCACCCAAGTTGGTACCACATTGCTTTCTTATCATTCTATTACCCCTAAGTCATATTTGTAAGTCTTACTAGTTATGGGTAGGGGTGCACAAAGGAACCGAATAACTCACAAACCGAACCCGGTTCTGTTCGTGGGTTGGGTAGGTTTGGGTCTAGCAAAAGTTTAGTTTGATTATGGGTCTAAAAATCCCAGAACCAACCAAATCGGTTCGGTTATCAGGTCAGTGATTGGGTAACCCCAACCAACTAGAGAACTGACCCTTATGTATTTCTTACAAAATTTTGTAAATCTTATAGTTAATTAATGTTTGAATGTTTTTTGTTATGATTATATCTTATGTTGAAAGTTATAGACATAATCATTGTATATATGGGGTCATTGTCATTTTGGATTATACTAACAATAAAATATTTTAAATACATGTCAAGTTTTATGGAATACAATTAGACATGTGGGGC
Source organism: Euryodendron excelsum (assembly GCA_033060915.1). NCBI lineage: Eukaryota > Viridiplantae > Streptophyta > Magnoliopsida > Ericales > Pentaphylacaceae > Euryodendron > Euryodendron excelsum. The sequence continues at coordinate 39,211,183 of CM065388.1, forward strand.
CACCCCAAACCAACCTGAGTTTTCTTGTCTTGGGTTGGTTTGGTTCTACATCTTGGTTGATTTGGTTCTGGCTCTGGCTCTAACTCCAGACTGAGTCTGTTCGATTTTGTTGAAATATACCTCGTGCAAAACAGTTTACTGTTATAATAGTTGTAATTTCATGTGACACTTGTCTATTGAAGCTCTCAACCAGTAAAATCCATTGGATTAACTCCTATATTACCAGTGGTCAAGCCAGCAATTTAATAATCTAGAGACATTAGAACCTTTCAAGGGCATCGAGTGTATAGGTACTCTTCTTTTTCTTTGAATTCAAGAAATATTCATAAATGATCTTGCCCTTTTTCTTTGGTTCTATTTTTATGTTGTCTGCTAGAGAGGATTCTACGGAATCTGGTACAAATAGCTAAAATCAGGTAGGGTACTTTTGTGTCAATGAACTAATAAGCTCAGCGCTCTCTTTTGCCAATGCTTATAGTGCATGGGGTAGGTTCACTTGCCCACTTGATGGTTCAGAGTTGTGCTGTCACAACTGCCTATCAGAAAAAGCAAACTATATCCATATTTTTTGTGAATCTCATGTTAAGGAATTCTAGCTTCAAGCAATTATGCTCTTTACCTCTCCTTTATTCTCTATTTCATCATGCATTAAGTTGAGTAGGGCTATATATGTGGCCATTATGCATTAAGTTGAGTAGGGCTATATATGTGGCCATTGGCAGGCAAATAAGGAGCTTCAATATGGCCGAGTGTCACCTGCAGAGTTGGTGCAAGCAGTTCATGAGATGCTTTCTGCAGCAGGGGTTAATGTGGATGTGGAGAAGCAGTCCCTGCTGCAAACAACATTAACCCTGCAAGAACAACTGAAGGAGTCCCAGGCAACATTGTTGCTCGAGCAGGTCTGTGTGTTGTTTTGTTTTTTGTGTGTTTTTTTTTTTTTTTTGAAGGTCTATGTTTTGCTGTTCTTTCATTTATTCCATATGACATCATACACAGGTTGAAACCTAGATAGGAAGTGAGCACCTTAACGTGAAGGAAAATAGTCACGTTATTCAAAGCTCACCATTGTTGCACCATGTTCTGGATATGTTATTTTCTCATGAGATCAATAAAAAAGACTGCTGTATGGAAGATTTAAGTCCTCATTCTTTCATCTAATTGATAAAATGATAATCGAAAGAATAAGATGATATTCTATGTGATAAAATGATAATCGAAAGAATAAGATGGTTTTCCTATCTATCAGATAGAGTGAACAATTGTCACTCCTATAGATATTCTATGTTAAATATTTAAATTTGACAAATTTAAGAGATCACAAATTTGTTTCCCATTTTTTCACTAAGAAAAACGACTGTCACTGAAATAGAGCGATAACAATATATAGATATAGGCTATGCATTTCCTCATTTTATATATGTATTTTTGTACTTTGTTTGCCAAAGGAATCATTACCGCAGGGCATAGAGGGGAGGTCATAAGCATCTATAATGTAAAATCGGTTTTCGACGGAATGAAAAAAACATATATGGTAGAATCGTAACCATAGAATACGACTCTAATCGAAATCCATACATTTGTCTCATCCACTAAGGGGATGGTGACGAGATATATTTTACATCCCAGAGGGGCTATAATTGGAGATACCATTATTTCTAGTATAGAAGAGTGTTGGGCCACCTCTTAGAAGGCCATGCTTATAGCTAGTGCATGACTCTAGGAGTGTGCTTCGCACTGTATAGAAGAGTGTTGGGCCACCTCTTAGAAGGCCATGCTTATAGCTAGTGCATGACTCTAGGAGTGTGCTTCGCACTGCTCCTTAATCTTTGTTTATTTGAAGCTCCTGAACGAGGTGTATCCCAAAATTCTTTATAGCTTGCCTGGTGGGGTGTGCGGCTGTCATGACCTTTCCAGCACATGTATGGGGCCTGCTTGGGTATGAATATGCCTTCAACATATATTGTTGGACATTTACCTAAAAGAAATGTTGAGTAATTCAAGTTTACTATATAAAAATGCGTAAACTCCCATATTATGCATGAATTGCTTTATAACATCTTGTAAACACTATTTTATCTTAGAAAATAAAATATGTATATTTAGAAATATGAATATTTTGCCGTGTTCACGTGCCCTTGGAAAGGAGAATTAGACTAATTTGACATTTGGACACATACCTGCACCCCGTATTGGAGTCAATGACATAGATATCAGGAGTGGACCTAATGGGTGTTACAATTTCATTGAATTGAGCAGCATGTGTCTTAAAAAAATAGGGTGTTACAATCTTATTGGATTGAGCAGGATGTGTCTCAACATTTTTCCTCACAGAAAATTGGTTGTTGGACAATGAATTCATCAGGAGTGGACCTAATGGGTGTTACAATTTCATTGAATTGAGCAGCATGTGTCTTAAAAAAATAGGGTGTTACAATCTTATTGGATTGAGCAGGATGTGTCTCAACATTTTTCCTCACAGAAATTGCACACTTTTGGAGCATTATTTCATTTAATGTAATAGCTTTAAGATGATTTTGATTGTCTCTGGATTGCGTTGTCCAGATTAGATGTTTTCCTCAGGTGAAATATGGATCAATTCTTAGGCATTGTCATATCTGTTTGCCATCAGTTAAAAAGCTGTCTGTTTGGTTTTTGGATGTAATTTCCTATATTTCAGATCTAAAGCTAAAAACATGAAAATATCAAATAATGTAATCCCTTCTAATAAGTACATAATCATGGTTACAATTATTGATTATTAAGCCTATAGAAATATGTATTGTGACATAGGAAAATGTTTTGCAGGAAAAGTCTGACATGGCCGCCAAAGAAGCAGATACAGCTAAAGCAGCATGGTTATGTCGCGTCTGTTTGAGCAATGAAGTTGATAATACGATAGTTCCGTGTGGTCATGTACTCTGTCGGAGGTGCTCATCTGCTGTTTCCAGGTGTCCATTCTGTCGTCTACAAGTCTCAAAAACTCTCAGAAATTTTTGTATGTGTCAAGTACTCTAATCGGAGGTGCTCATCTGCTGTTTCCAGGTGTCCATTCTGTCGTCTACAAGTCTCAAAAACTCTCAGAATTTTTCGGCCTTGATCATCTCTGGTGCTTCACATGTATTTACTTAAATGAATTCGTGAGTTGGGACTGCTCCCTGATTCTTTCCGATGGTGCAAAATATATTTTTGTTGATTTCCTTTTGTAAAGGAATTGTCCACAAGTTATAAAGAAAAATAAATTGCTTGTGTTGATTATGTAAATGAGGCGCAAAGACTAGTTAGTTAGTGGAACCAAAATATTTCTTTTCTTCTTCATTTTTCATTTTTTTTTTGAAAGAAGAGAGGAGAGAGGGAGGGAGGGTTTCAGGGTTTCACCTTCGGCTGCTTTGCTCTCCATGTATAACAGAATAGTTTCGTGTACAGAAAAATCGAAGTGTATAACCTACTATAGTGGATATTTTTTTGAGATTATATACATAATGTAATCGAAGTGTTATATATGCCTTTACCTAGTGGCATCTTTTTTGTTTTGAGATTAATAATATAATTCATGTTTGTGTTATTTGTGGAGTATAACATGAAAAAAGGAGAAAACGGGTAGCCTTGTGCAGGGGGGGGGGGGGTGAAAAAAGGAGGGGGATGGGCGGGGATTGGTTGTAGGGGATTGGTTTAGGTTTTGGTGGTGTGGGGGTGGGGGTGTTGGGGAAATGTGTGTTTGATTGTAGCAGCTTGTTCAGAATGCATGGAGAATCAAATAAGAAAAGGTCAATCCCATGGGAATAAGGTAAATGGTTCATTATTTTCTATTGCTCTTTGTTTCACTTGCACATTTAGTTTACAGAGTAGGATTTTGTCTTCACTGAGCTGTGTGGTGAGCTGTGAACACTTCTCGTCTTGCTTTTTATAAAACCATAAAGAAAAAAGTAGGGTTTATACTTCCAAAAGGAAGAATACTCCTTCCCGGATGATTATGGATCTCCTCTCCTCTCCTACAATTGTGGTGGTTTTCCTGTGACGAATTTGAGTCTTCCATTTCTCCTTAGTTTTTTCTCAGCCATATTTGCTTTCTTCAGTCCTTTCTCTGGTTATCATGTACCCTTACCTGACCTTGCCGACTGGTCCTCCTAACACCTTGGTCTCTGCCTTTCTTGCACCGTTCTAGAGCAAACCGAACCCAAATCTTCCATTTCTCATAAACACTAAACACAGTCCCATCTCTTAGACCTTCAAACCATTCATCAACCATAAATCTGGGGCTCAAACCGAGTATTCCGCAACAGGTAAAAGCTTTTATGATCACGTTCAGGAAGGTCGCTATCATTGGTCACCTTCTCTCACTTTTTTTCTCAGTTGAAAAAAAAAAAAAAAAACCTTAAACCCGGCTTTGGGGGGTCAGAATTGCTACGTTGAGTTCTGATCATAAATTCCCTGCTCTTATGGCCTCTTTGAAGAGTGGGAAAAGAAAAGACCCACCCTTAAAGGGTGAATTTTGGTGCATTTGGCTGCTCTCTTTTACCCATTGAAAAGAGTTATTAATGGAATGCAATACTACATACTATTTTCATTTTCTAATACAACTACCAAATTAATTTTCTAATACAACTACCAAATTAATGAAAATATTTGAAAGCCTTGATATATCATTCATATTAATGACACATGCTTAACACGTGTGCTTGTATTAATTAGTAAAATATTTTATTCCAACGCTTGTATAACATAAACAATTTTAAATACAAAATTATATGATCCTAACGCATCTCTTGTAGCCTTTACTCTGAAATATACATATATATATATATATATATATATATACATATGTTTAAATGCATGATTTTGATTTTTTTATTCACTCATTTGTTTTATTATTTTAATTCATTTTTTGTCTTGTTGATTTCCCCTGGAATTCAGAGAGATATGTAGGGCAGTTGTGTTTTACACTGAAATTAAATTAATTTATTTCTTAATTTTTCTTGGGTGATTTTTCTCTGTGGATCTTTGGTTTTCATTTTTAATTAGTATCTAAATATATGTGAATTTAATATGGCATTTAAAATTTTGGTCTATAGCACAAGACAATATAAACATTCATTAATTATGATTTTAAAAAAAAGCATTAAAAACTGGAGAGTAAACACATCATTTTTCAAAAACGTACCAATGCTTTAACTCTTTTTTAATACATGCCAAAGTAGCATTTGCCTTATGATCTTTGCCATACCCGGTTGGATAGTGTTTTGAGTAATCTCTCTTTTTTTTGGCAATAAAATTCTCACTTATCAAAAGAAATAGGATTAATTACAAAAGCACACCTTAGACTATCACTTAGTATCACTAAAGCCTCTTAAACTCTACAATGTAGCTTATGACCACCTAAACTATCAATTTATATCAATTAACACCTTTTTTTAACAATTTGTTAGGAAACTGGATGAAAAACAGTGATGTGATTTGCACATTTTCACAAAAATATAATTTTACACTTAAATTGACTTTTTTTTTTATTTATAATAATTGTCTGATGACTAAAATGCCTATTGAATTGCCTATATCTTTACATGTCGTTTGAAGATATAATTTTTAAGTCATTAAACAATTATTATAATAAGAAAATGTCAATTTAGGTAAATCATATTTTTGTAAATAAGAACAAGTCACATGTTAATTTTTTTTTTTAATCTATTTCCCGAACAATTTGCTAACAAAAGGTGTTAATTGACATAAATTGGTAATTCAATGTGTTAATGTGTCATGTTTTAGCGTTTAGGAGGATTTAGTAATACTGAGTCGTAGTTCAAAGGATGTATTTGTAATTAACCCAAAGAAATATTTTTAGAATTACTCTCTCTCTCTCACATGCCATCAAATTGCTGCATAAACCACCTTGCAACCAGCCTTGGCTGGTGATATATATATTTGATTCCATAAAATGATAGGCTACTCTACACATTAGCTAGGGAACATTGCCTGTTACTACCACACGATCATCTACGTTAAGGCTAAAGTTTAGGTCACAACTTGTGCTCTGGGTACTGAAGAGTTGGTTTGGCTGGTGATATGTATGACTCTGTCTAGTGCATGGAAAATGTTTGTCCTCAAAAACACACAATTTCATGTCCCATACATCGACAAAGTTCTGCATTCTAGTTTTTGCTCCATCAATTTGAGCACAGAGGAGTTTAAAAATAATTCGATGGTTTCATGGTTCCTAATTGCACCCCACGTAGAGTCGAATCTCCACAGAAACAAGTTGATCATGCTCGTGCTCCTTATTAGTCATGGTAATTGTAGCCTATTGTCCACAATGAATGATCAGACCAAAATTTTCTGCTTTTCAATGGGTAAAAGAGAGCAGCCAAATGCACCAAACTGTGAAATTTAGGCATTCAGACCATAGGCCATTAGTCCTGCTAGTAAAACAAAAAACTAACCACGCTTGGTCATTGAAAAATTCAACCTGAGCTTTTCATATTTTTCTTGGAAGAAAATTTACAAATATAAGGTTACTGACAATTGCCATGAGATTTCAACGTCAAATCAGTCAAATATAAGCCTTATATCATCATGGTATGAAACACCCACATAAGGCCTGCCTGCAGGTGGAAACTTTCGAATTATTTGTTTTACCACATGAAAATAACCTGCAAAATCAGATATTTAAAATGATCAACACTGAGGACCCTTGAAATCGATTGACGATAAGTGCCAACACAACTGAGGACCCTTGAACTTTTGTTTTTCTTCAGTTCCATAACAGAATGAAAGATTTAAGCTATATCAAAAGACTAAAGGAAGAGGCCATAGATTGCCATCTGTAAATTGTAATTGTTAATTTATCCAAGATACCGAAGCAGGACTCCATCATTTCCCAGCACAAATCCTTTTTGTTCATTGATAAACCTGCACCAGATAGATTAGAAAAATCAATACCCTGCATATCGATTAGTAATAGGTAGGTACAAGAACCACACACAATAATACAGGAGTCCCATCCCAAATTTTCTTCCCTTTTGTTCCTTTAAATAGCAAACCCCAATTTAGTTATCCCTACTAATTACCAGACATATGACTGGAAGAAAGAGAGAAAAAGAATATTTTGAATCTATGACCAAATAGTTTTAGAATATCAAGTTTTATCAGCTTTCCGTTTAATTCCATACATATCTACAGCCACAGACACACAATCAAGTGAGATGAATAGATGTGGAGATAGCTTCAAATGATCAAATTGACATTACAAGTTTATGGAAGGATGAAGCTCACTTTACTGTATAGAGATTGGCTGCAATATTATCAGCTGCTTTGTCACGAGTCCATGTCTTGCCACCATTGGTGGTCCTTAACAGAATACCACTGCCCCCAGCTGCCCAAGCCTCTTCCTGCACAATCTAATCATTCAGCATATGGATAGTTTGGAAGTTTAAACAGAATTAAGTTTACTTGTACGTTTATGTTAGGAAGGGGACAAAGATTAAACTTGGTAGTTCTCTCATAATAGGCAATATAAGAGGCAAAAGTTCTTTATTAAGATGGAAGCCAATTCAAATGCGTGTTCTGGTGTTTCTCAATTGTTAGTCTGAGGGTAAACACTCATCATCAGTTTGAGGATAAACATAAATAATTATTATTTTGAGAATGAGCATCAATCCTATGTTCTTCCTAGGCAAGACCTGGAGTGGGTTCATTTTGTTTACAAGACTCTTCAATCTCAATTTTACCATTATAACAAATTAACTGATTTCTTTTTCTCTATAGAGAATTTAAATTTTATAAAATCAGAAGGATAGGGCATATAAATATCATCCTATGCTAAATCTTTCTTTTTTACTTCCGTTGTTTTTCTGACTTTCCTCCACTTCAATGCTGTTAGCTCCCATGCCAATTGCTAACAGGAATTTTTATGTACTTGTCTAAACCATCTGAATGGGTGTTACCTTAAGGTCTTACAGACACAAAAATATGCAAGTAAATACATGTATATAGTGCATTATACATGTATGCATAGATGCTCATAAGTAGGCTAGTTGATATATAGGCTAAGAAACACGGACAATTCTAAGAGGATGTTGTGTTCATGTCGGACACAACACTCGTTGGACAGTCCCTAATTCATGTTGGACACATGTCCAAACATATCTTATTATTTTCTTTTTAATATTTTTAGAACCAGACATGCTTCGAACACTTGGGGGATGCATTATTAGAGAGCTTGATATGCATTGTTGGGCCTCTTTCCTAATATATTAAGCTTTTGGGACTAGTGGTGTCTTCATAGTGCCCGTCACATAGACACGTCTATCTCTTAGACATATATGAAACATGTTGCAAGTTTAAAAAAATAATGTAATTTTATACTTAATTTGATGCTTAAGCTATGGAATATTTGGTTTTTGTTGAATTGTTGACCACCAACTCATTTAAAAGCTTAAGCTATTAAAGAGAGGGGCAACTTAATTATTTATTTCTTAATACGCCCCCTTACGTGTGACTAGGCTCTTGATCATAAGCGGGCCAAACATGTAAAAATATTCAATTTTAGGTGGTGAGATTTGAACACATGACCTTGCTTGCTTTGATATCATGTTGAAAGAAAGAAGAACATGAATAGCAATTCTATATTGCATTGGGATGATCTTTTGTGTACATAAGGAGGTCAATTTATATTGCAAGGTAGAAGTCAAGTTTTCTATCCTAATTGATGTGGGACAAACATATATACATGTTCATTACATTAACATGGTATTCCAACACTCTCTCTCAAGCTTGACTATAGAGTCTCGTAGGACAATGGGGGTGACAAGTTTAGTGAGAAAATCCACAACCTGATCACCCAAAAAAACAAATGCTGGAGTAACAATGCCACTGCTAACTTTCTCTCTGAGAAAGTGAACATCAACCTTGATATGCTTTGTCCTTTCATATAGAACAGAATCAGATGCAAGATGAATAGCTGACTTGTTGTTGCAGTGTAACACAAGCGAAAACAGTCATGGGGATTCCCAACTCACCAAGGATAAACTGAATCCAAATAATCTTGTAAGTGCCAAGGGCCAATGCCCTATATTTTGCCTCAGCAGAAGAAAGAACCTGTAGGACGATGATTGAAAGTGGCTACAGATGCCATTTGATCAGTACTGATGGAGACACCAGTGGATAATCTAGAAGACATCAAATGAAGACAACACTTGTGCTGCTCAACTATCGTAAAGGCCTCACCAAGTAGTGGAAAAGGAGTCAGACCTAAAATATGTGCCGAGGGAGTCTCAAACGCATCATGTAAGCCCATCGAAAAAGTATACACCCAATCAGTCTCCTCCTGAGCCTGAAGATAGCCACCACCTCGAGGAGTAATATTTGGAGTTGCAAAAATACGAAGATAGGAGGAAAACTCTTGCCATCTTTGAGGAAGGTAGCTATAGTACTGAACAACTGAACTATCACCCTGAATGGCATGTGAGAGGTCTTTGTACAGCTCAAAGACCCGCACTGCACGACGTGTGTGACAATACATAGTAGAAAACGCCATCCAAAGCTCTAGAATGGTCTCACAATACTAGAAGATAGCATATAGAGCTGGTTTCATAGATGAAAAAATCCAACCCAAGATCGTGAAACTATCAACAAACCACTGATTGTAGTCGAGATCTGTAGGTGTAGGTTTCAGGAATTTTTTGGTAAGCCACTCAATCTTTCAGCTAGTTTCCAAAAACAAGCGGAGTGATCGAGACCAAGTAGTGAAGTTATGGCCATCCAAGAGTTGTGCCATAACCTTCTAAGTAGGAACAGTAGAAACAACCATAGATGCAGGCAAGGATCAAAATTCCGTTTCGAGGGGTCATTTCGATTGACTCGGAAACGGAATCATTTTGGAAACATTTCGGAAATGTTTTGGAATGTTTCGGAAACATTTCAAAAGTGATAAATATTAAAATAATAAAATACAATCTTTTGTATAAAAATTGTACCCCTTTTATAAAAATTTTAAATTCGGATTAATACAACTTATTGTTTAGGCATATAGTATTGTGTTTTGGTGCATTTTTATATGCTTCAGTGTTTTTTTATTGTAATAATAGTGTTTCGTTATTCCACTAGTGTTTCGTTTCGGTCCCTTAGGAAACAGAAACGTTTCGGCCGTTTCGGTGGAAACAAATGGAAATTTTGTTCCTTGGGTGCAGGATAGGTACCGAAAGGAACTGCAGGATAGGTGCCAGAAGGAACTGCAGGGCTATTGATAGTCTCAGTAGATGACATCATGAGATCACAACACGATAATGTCTGTCTACCAACAAAGAACCGGCCGAAGGGATGCCGGAGGATAACTGAAGTGATACTGGAGGACGACGTGAAGAAGACTGGAGGGATGCTGAAGAATGACCGGAGAAGAACCTCAAGAGTTTTGATTTGTTAGAGAGCTTTGTAGACTCAGATTATGGGGGAGCTTGTGATGCTCGTTCTACTATAGGCTTCTGTTCTTTTCGAGGGAGTCATCTTTTCTCTTGGAAAAGTAAGAAGCAAGCTGTTGTTTCACGTTCTTTTGCTGAGGCAGAATATAAGGCATTGGCCCTTGGCACTTACGAGATTATTTGAATTTGGTCTATTCGTGGTGAGTTGGGATTCCCTGTGACTGTTTCGTTTGTGTTACACTGCGACAACCAGTCAGCTATCCAGCTTGCGTTTGATTCTGTTTTGCATGAGAAGACAAACCATATCGAAATTGATGTTCACTTTCTCAGGGAGAAAGTCAGTAATGACATTGTTACTCCAGCATTTGTTTCTTCAAGTGATCAGGTTGCGGATGTTCTCACTAAACCTGTCACCCCCACTCTCCTGCGAGACTCCATAGCAAGCTTGGTTTAGTTGATATCTATAGGTCAAGCTTGAGGGAAAGTGTTGGAATATCATGTTAATGTGAGGAACATATATATATATATATATATTTGTCCCACATCAATTAGGATAGAAAACTTAATTTCTACCTTGCAATATAAATTGTCCTCCTAATGTACACCAAAGATCATCCCAATACAATATACAATTGCTATACATACTCTTCTTTCTTTCAACTGTTTTTAATCATCCCAGTGTTATTTCACAAATTTTATTATCTTTGAGGAAAATAATCCTATATGACATATAAAAAATATATAAAAATATATGTTTTTCCGGTGTCCAGTAAAAACTAAAAACTACCAATTACTATTTGCAAGTACATGGGTCACAACCTATATGGTTGGACACGTCACCTCTAAGGATCCTCTCAAAGGATCCTATAAGACTCAAGGATTCTCTGTCACCTTTGGGCACACCTCGCCCTCAAGGATCCTTAGGGCACATCCTCTAGCAACCCTGATCCTTGGGTCCTTGGGTCTAGAGCAGAACCCAATGATCCACCAAATATGAGTCAATAGCATCTCTCTAGCTAGCCATGACCCTATATACGGGACCAACCAATAAGTATGTGTGGTTTGGAGGTAGGATCCATGGGATTGTCAAAGTGCCAATCCCTCTCCTCAGAGGAATCTTCTTGACTTGCCACAATGAGAGAGAGATCCTCCAAGATACTCCAGCGACGTCAACAAGGAAAAGATAAAGGCATTTAAGGGCATGGGTCAACCTTGCACCCGGGATCCCACCTACCTCAGCGGATCCCGGATGCAGCGCTAACTAATTGAGGCTGAGAGGGACAAGCCATCACCCCATCACGGGTTGGCTCTCCATCTCACACCTCTTTGCTTATATAAGGGGATGCCCTCCTCCCCTTCAACAAAAAAGACGACACAAGACATGTAGTCTATAAGCCCATCGAGACTCTCTTGATTCACTGCTTTCTCTCTCTCTTAGGCTGCTATTAATCCTCTCCCTTCCACTTCGACACCCACGACCTCTAAGGTTACCCACACTCTTACGTGGGTAATTTTCAATATTTTAATAATATGTTGGTAAAATCTATATATTTTGATTTTTTTTTTCTTTAATAAAAATCCCTATGAAGTATTAGAATACTTTCATGCTAAATAAGGTATAGGACTTTTACTAGAAAAATATCAAAATATGTGAATTTTACCAAAATAGTATTAATATATTGAAAATTACTAATTTAGTAGTATTGGAGGGTTTTTAGTTTTTACTTGAGAATGTTGACCTCTAAACTTACAACAAGATCTATGACAATGAGATACACTCTCCTACGCAAATCATAACACTATTTGAGAGGGGAAACTATTAATGGATATTAAAGATTAAAAGCTGTTATAATAATAATAATAATCATGGTAAAAGTAGGTGATTAAAAAATAGATAACACTACACAAACAATCACAAGGGTACAAGAACTTGGTGCGCTCTCTCTCTCTCTATATGTAAACATTATATATAGGATTTAGGTATAATTTGCCATTCGAATTAATAAACTAAGTTTTTCTTTTCACTTTTATGAAAATTCAAAGAGTGATAGTTTTAAGAAACAAATAGCTTTCGCTCAACAGAATCATATTTTGGATGAGGGCGATTTCATGATGTGATATTTCAGGGAAGCAAAATTCCCCTCCTGATGAGAGTTTTCTGGTAACTATGCTAGAACTATCCTATGACCATGGGGGACTAAGTTCCTCTTGGCATTAACAATCCTATTAAGTGGCACTCTCACGAGGATGCCTCTCTTGCAATACTAACACTCTCCCCAAGTTTCCTATATTGCACAGTAGTCTCAATTTCTAGATATCACCTAGATCCTCAGATGCACAAATATGACACGAGTACGGTCACAAGACATGGTGATTTTCCAAAAATGAGAATACCAATAGGGTAGGGATACAACGGAACTTACATTTTTTATATTTTTATTTGTTACGCATATGAATATAACATCCACAATATATTAAAAAAGTTGAAAAGAAGGCATAATTCAACACTAAAAAATACCATTAATTATTTAATTCATAACTTAAACATCATTTAACATAAAACAACATAAAAGTAAGTTTACAATTTAAAACATAACAACTTAAAAGGTATCATGATTTCATGCTTATACTTCTCTATTTATACATAACTAAAGAGGAGAAAATGGTGGCAACACTTAGCAAAGTAATCATTAAAGTATACTCCACTTAGATGAGTGGAGAATAAAGTTTCTCCACTTGATTGTGACAACACTTAGTAAAATAATCATTAAAGTATTACTCCACTTAGATGAGTGGAGAATAAAATTTCTCCACTTAATAAGTGGGATGATTATCTTCACCTAAATGATAATGAAAGTTAGCCTACTAAATTAGTGGAGAATAAAGAATTAGTAAAGTATTATACCTACTTCCTTTACTTTATCTTATAAATAGTACATGTAGATGAGAGGGTTTGAATACAAGTAAGCCTAAGCATAGTGAAGAGAGAAGAGTGGAGGTTAGGTAGTTGCTCTTGAAGATCAAGTTTCAATATTTAGAAGAAGAATTCCAAGCATTAAGCACTTGAGGTGAGTAACAGTGTATTTGGAGTAAAACGTACATATTTCCAATGCAAATGTTTTTTTTCTACAATTATATTTGAACAATACATTTTCAAAGCAAATGATTTAAACAATACGTTTTTAAAACAAATGATAATATGTCTATGTTACTCTTCAAAAATAGTTATTATATTTTGATGTTAAGCCTTGTATTATTCTATCAAGAAAATCAATGGATTAAGTTTTGTATACAATGCATAAGATTTGAAAGCAATATGTGTCATACTCAGAAGTCCTACATCGGGGGACTTAAAATAAGCCGAAAGCTTGATATGATTAGGAAGATGTTCCTCATGACTTTTTGTCGTTCTGTTACGCATCACTAGTGCATATGTTTTGTTACGGATTTTCCGTTTAGCTAAGATCATGAGTACAATATGAATTATATATATAATGTTCTTTAGATGCTTTTGCAAGTATAAAACTAAATTAGCATCTTTTGAAAGGTATGCTTATATTTAGTACATGAATATCTCTTTTACTTGTTTCAATATCTTATACAAATGGCATTTATGTCATATGTAAATCAAGCCCATGGTATATTTTGATACTTCAATTATTTTATTATTCATTGGGCCTGTAACTCGTGTTTTCTTAAACATTTTCAGGTAACCAAGATTGAGAGTTTAAGTTTGAAAAGTTGTTAGCTAAGTTACCTACGTGTGAATGTCATGAAGACTTGAGTTATATTTTGATTTGTGATAAGTTTGAACTAGTAGATTTCCCTAGATTTGTATTAAAACTATGGTTGTATAATAAAACTATGTTATGATGGTGACATAGGTATTTGTTTTCTGTTTACTAATAAATAAAAGAGTGAATTATACTTCTGTATTATATCAAATGTAGGTGATCAATCTTTTAGATTAGTTCAGCCTTGGGTAGCTAAGCTGTTGGTTGGTTATAATTCCTAATCCGCACAAGGTGGGTTTGGGGTCGTGACAAAATGAGTAGCAGCTGTCTATCTGGAAAACGGCTTGGGGAAAAATTAATTGTGCAAATTTTTTTTATATGGGTAATTTGCAAGTGTTTTTTAGGTTACTTAAGCTATTTTTATTTTCCCATAATAGAATTATATAAAATGTTGTACAGGAACTAAAACCTGAAATGCAGAACATATGTTTCAAATATTCTCTTACATCGAAACAAATAAAGCATAAGTAGAAAAAAAATCACTGGGACTGACATATAAAATAACTAAGCTACTTCAAAAGATCAGCTGGAACAAAAATTTTATGCTGAAATGTTAGAATATGCAAAGTTAATAATATCATCAAAAAACAAATGGAAAATTCATTCTATATGTACACTTTACACAGATTCAGAAAATTCTTTACTATTTAAAGCAAAAAAGAAGGTTCCATTGCCCTGATATAGATTAGTAAAGGCATAATTATAACTTATGTGACTGTGGCAATGTTCAAGCCACATTCATGGAGCATGCTATGTCTCTTAGTATCTTGATGGGAGTACATGCACTCATACACAAGTTCATGCTTATAGGAAAAAGGTAGAATAAGGATGTGCCATAGGCAAGCTTGTCAAAGTGTTTGTACTTGTATGAGTTGTGGCCTAGAGATGCAAATTTTGGGGCTACATAGCCCATCCCCTTCATTACTCATGTAGTTCTGTCTAGCCTATTTCATGCATTAAAGCAATTCACCTAGGAATTTTTTATTGCTTATGGGAAACATCCCATGTCTCATTCAACAAGGACCAATATAGACATGTTAACATAAAAAAATAAGATTCAAGTATTACCTTAGAACGGTACCCAACATCAAGAATGCCAAAACCACGACTCTGTACTGGAATTTCTTCAAAATCCTCGGTTATCTGGACATGTTAAGAACCAGTTGTTGTTAAACAATAAGCCATAAAAGTAAAAATGTGAAATAGAACACTAACGGCAGACAATAATCATACATTACAAGCAAATGCAACAAGAGGACAATAACATGGCCAACTTGATGGAACAGCAGGATTGTACCAAAGGTTGCACAAAAACAGGGAAAGGAAGAAAATCTATCCATGGACTACAAATCAATTTAACTGGAAGCATCCAGATAAATTTCAGGAATAAAATAAAAGCATTAAGTTATATTTACTATCATAGAAATTGCATACAAAGCTCTGACAGGTAGGAGACCTCTCTGCATAGGTAATTGGCATCTTAATCCTGGTGGCACAACAATTATGTCCCCCACATGTGACTCCCAATGATTAAAAATGCTATTTGACTCGATCAAAGACAACTGAATTGACTTAATTCGATGGAAAATAAGAAACTTCTTGGAAAACTCAACATAATTCAAGTTTATGTATGAGTCACCATGTTTTCTCAAGTCCTGCCAAGGCCATGCAAATACTTGATTAAGTCAAGCTGTCCCAAAAGCATACATATGCTGTAAAAAGGGATATATAACTCAATTAAGTTCCTGACTTAGTAATTTGTGGTTCTATTACTAAAATGTAGCCAATAAAAAATAAAATGAAAAAGATTAGAAATAAAGACGTGTAATATTTCCTATGTCATTTCATACATATTTAAGTAATTCTCGAAGGTGAAGAAAAACTTCATATTGACTTTTGACCTAAAACTCAGTCAAGTAATCAAGTTGACGCAACTCAATGATGTTTTGAGTTGAG
Organism: Euryodendron excelsum; assembly: GCA_033060915.1. Taxonomy (NCBI): domain Eukaryota; kingdom Viridiplantae; phylum Streptophyta; class Magnoliopsida; order Ericales; family Pentaphylacaceae; genus Euryodendron; species Euryodendron excelsum. The sequence goes on from CM065388.1 coordinate 39,227,339, forward strand.
TCTGAGTTTCAATTTTTTGAACCTTGGTGACACCAAACTTGGGGCTTGTAAAAACACTCTACCTTTCTCTACTTAAAGGGAAGTACAGAGATATAAGGCATTTTCCCTAATTTATGGACCTATTTATATGATTATTGTGTTCATATTGTCTTCCTCTCTCCAGTTAGTCCACCAACATAGAAACTTGAAATTGTAGAGCATTCAGTGCAGCAAATTTACAAGCACAAATAGAGAGCAGAGTCAGAACTTTTGAGGTTTCCTTGTCTGACATCAAATGTCTATGCTTCGTCATAACACTTGTGTCCATGTCCACAACTTAGAGCTATCAAGATTAGAAGGATTCTTACAGCATCTTTCCAAAAATTTAAGCAGCAAACCATCTATTTCACTGTAAACCAAGACAATACCAATAAGGTTTTCCAGATAAAGTGGTGATAGCAAGGAGTCAAGTTCTTGTCAAGCCTTATACATCAACTCTGTTCTAAGTATGACAATGCTTCCACCCCAGAATTCCAAACAAATGGTGTTAGAAATGTCAATAAGTCAGGCTGGTGTAAGCATACAGGAACAGCCCAAATAGGTCACTGCAGTACATGTTTCTAGCAACTTTTTTTTTTCCCCTTCAACTTTCGTGAATAGAAGAATTTATACTGTGTTGAGATTTCTCATTAACGCTTTAACAGCAGAATAGTGATTCTACTAAGTCTTTTCAGAGCAGGTTTTCCTTAATGTCTGTGCTTTGGTGTTCATGCTTATGCCATTTCCCTTTGCTGCAGGAAAATTCATACATGCACTCTTTGTTGCTGCCATAAGAAAGAATGTTTTATTTATTTTTCTTAAAGCCAGAATCATCTCATGTCCATAGAAAATAGAATATCTTGATTTTACTTTTGTTGAGCACAGAATCTACTCTTGTTTCTGAACACCAAAAATATTCCCAACCCAAATCTATTCAATATTAGTGCATGCACATTGAGAAGATTTCTTCAACAGAATGCAGTATGCATAAATATATATGGTCATTAGAATATAATCTTTCACTTACCCCTGTGCCTTTGCTGAGATAAAGTCCCCCACCTCGTACGAGAAGCCAAAGACCACCATCAGATCTCCATCCCATGTTCTGAATTCTTCTTGCAACTGCCCTGTTATGTGGCTGCCAAAATGGCTGCAATGGCACGTAGTTATGACTTATGAGAGATAATTGACATGGTTTAATGTTTCACAGTAAGTTCAAAATAGCAACCCAAGCTTAAATAATCTGTAAGCCACAAAAGCAGCAAATGATGGGAAAGAAAACATAAAGCAGCCAGCAGCTATATGGCAAGCATAGAGAAGTTTGTGAAGCTGATTTCAGAAGGGAAACTGAGAATACAATAGATGCACAGATGAATCCCTTTCTCTTTCATTTTGTTCTATCTTTTTCCTATTTTTCCAGCAAAAATGAACTCCGACTTAGCGAACACGTAAATAATTAAGGGAAAAAGGACACTAGAAACATTAAAATAACCAAAATAACCAACCAATGAAGAAATTATTCCAGTTTTCTGCAGCTGTACAGTAGAGGTTATGTGTTCAGCCCAGGAGATTGAACGGTAATGACCAAGGCTGATGAATCAATTTCAACTTCCTTTTTGGCTAAACCAGATTCAGATTTGGATTTGAATTTGGAGCAAGGGATGAACTGATGGTTTTTCCATTGAAAACTTTTCAAAGTGAATTGCAAAGAACTAGCATTAAGGACAAGAAACAGCTATTTAGTTTTTAATGATACAAAAATATCCAGAAAATACAATTTGGAGAAAACATAGAAAATCCAAAACCAAATTTGTGAAAACTAAAGCCAAAGAAATTGAAAACTGAAAATATCATGTTTTTTGACAATTGATAATTTGAAAAAGGTCAAATTCTGATTTAGCTAAACACTTAGACAGAAAATTCATAAAGTGAAACCTCATGCTGCATCATTTAATTTTACAAGATAAGACAACTCCAAAAAAACCACTGACAGTTATGCACATAAATGAGCAAGAATAAAGAAATAAAGTGTGTTCTTGTGAAAACATGAAGGCACAGCTGCAATCTAAAGTTCTTATGATTGTCGAAAAAGAAGACCAAGTTAATGGCCAAATTAAGGAGGCATAATATCAGAAATTGGCTTCAAGTCCTGTATATATATTTTGTCCCAGTAAAGGTTCATTTCAAGTCAAGAGATTTCTTCTGAATGGGGCCGTGACAGCAGGATAATCAGAAAGGCACAAAGCAGTTATTATCACCATTAACCAGAAAATGGTATTATTGGGTATGGTCTGGCTGCTGCGCAGGGAAGAGAACAACAAGAAAGAGACAAGTGTAAACCTTCAAAATGTGATTTTCAGGAAAATTAAGTGAAACAAAACACTTAAAGATCATCCCTTTGCTTGTTCTAAACAACAATAATCAACATACCAAAATGATTTGCCAAACTCTAGCCAACTGAGTGGCTTGGAAACTTTGAAGACAGAATACATTGAGCACTATCATGTCAATTATGAAGTGCCAGGACATGCACAGTGATAATTGCGATATGAATAATTAGGCATTCAAGTCATGGCTTCATATAATCATATTAACTAGTGCAAAAATAATCAAGAATTTTGGATTTTTTTTATGTGATTAATTACCGTTTTTTCTTGATTAGGTTTGGAATTTGTAGATATAATATTTGTAATTTTTGGTTTACTATTAGATATGACCATGTGTCCTAAATGTTGGATTTTTGTATGAGCCCTTAGCGGCCATGGTTATGACATTTGATTATTAGTTTATATGATTCTCTCTCATTTACATTCATTCATACTGTTTTATGCAATTGTTAAATATACATGAGATGTATGGTGTCTTGGATTTATATTTTAGGTAGATCACGTGTATGATGGGTTTCATACCCAGAGAGATGTGATTCTGCTGGTTACTAGTATATCCAAACTAAGTTCATAGTTAGAGTGAGTTTGGACAACTCACTTGGTTAGCTATAACACATGTAACCCCTAAATTGGTATGATGATTTTTCTTGGCCATTGGAGTGAGACTCTGGGTTAGTGTGTTGGTGTGCTAGGAGTACACTGAATTGGATTAGGGTAAGTACATATTGCCACAACTGTCAGTGGTAGTGTCACTTCTTACAACTCTACTTATTGCAAAGTGAGTCTTAACCCTAAGAGGTTAAAGGACTTAGGTTCTTGATGGTGTGCACTTTGACTTATCAATGAGTGAGACTTCTGTATGGTCAATACCTCAATAACTTGGGTGTACATTGTTGGGGCTTGGGAACTTGTAATCTCAATAAGGTTACCACACTCTTATGAGGTAGGTATTCTCTTAACTCAGTCTTTCATTTGATCACTGTTGGCATGCCAGGTTTTTAATCATATACTATTTATACTACAAAGTTATTATTTGTTTTCAAAAAGTTTTTTTAGGAAATAAATAATTTGCAATGATCAATGGTTGTTAGACTGAATAGTTTTCGAAAAGATATAAATGGGTCAAGCTGACAGTTCTTTAGATTGGTGCCAATTTACGAATACTGGTAGTGGAGATTCATCTTTGTGGTAATTAGTAGGACGGGACGTAATTTTCAATCCTAAGAGGTCAATTACCATCATTTAGTGGAGTTGCTTGGTAGTTTCACTTATTTTCTTATTCATTAGGGGTTGATGTATAATTAGGAAAATTTGTGTTAACTTGGGATATGGAAACCCTAAAGATCCCCTTCTTGCACTTGGAGAGGCGCACACACACACACACACACATATACATATATATTTATGTATACAAGGTAGCCACCCACCTTATTATTCCCCTGGAATTTCGGAAAAGAGAGGAGGAGGAGATTGGGTGTGAGTTTCCACCAATTCTTGCCACCTTGGTGCTCTAGTGATCAAGAAGGAAGACCCTTAGGTTAAGAAGGCTCAAAGGAAGCTTAAGATTTAAGTGTTCACATTGTATAGGGTGTGCAACCAAGCCATACAAGGTATGATTGTGTTTATGTATTCTTGTTCATGTATGAATCAATGAAGAAACATGAGATGGATCTCAAATATTTTTGAAATCTATTCCGCAAGGGTTTTCTTTAAAACCAACAATTGATATCAGAGCCAACTGATAGTTCTTCATTGATTCTATGTTCTAGCATGAACATAATCATGTATTAAAGTAAAATCATGTTTTTGCCCTAAAGGGAGATCATCTCCTAGGGTTCTTGGGCACCATAGCTCGACTCTTGGTGATTTTTCTCATGGCTATAGCTTGCTGAATTTTCAGTTTCAGCATGTTTAAAGTTAACTATACATCATTATAATCATGTTATAACGTGTCTAGTATCGTTCTATGTTGATTAGAATTGTTCCTTGCATGTTTAAGTTCATGTTTTATGGATGTATATGAATGGGTAAGGTGCTGAATTTTTTGGACAACATGTATGTATGGTTGTTGTTCCCATATCTCGCGGAATTAAGTTTAGTTCATATGATGTAACCTTGGTTTTAATTCCTATCTTATTGGGGTCAATGTAAAGGGCATTAAAATTCTGAAAATTTTCATGAATGGGCAGATTTTAATGGTTTCCCTATGGCCAAAGTTTTTTGTTTAGAAGCTTTGTAAACTCCATTAATGGAGTATAGTGTTCTTTCTTGTATTTTTGTTCTTCAATTCTTGATGTAATAGAGAAGAGAACAAAAATCGCGGGAGTCCGTTAGGGGTAAAACAAATTTTGATTTCATGTAACTTTTCGAGATCTACGTGATTATGGAAAGAAGAAGAACATTTGGACTTAGAATCATTCCAGAAACAGAAAATTTCAGCCATGGTGTGGAGGAGGCAAGGTGGTGGCACCAGGGAGGAAGAGATGCTAGGGTTTTGCCCTACTTTCTTATTTTGTTGGTCAAAGATCTTCCAAATCAAGACAAGAGAGAATTAGGAAGATTTAATAGTTTCCAAAATAGAATAGGAAATAGAAATCCATGAGATATGGGGTTTTCAATTTTTGTTGGATAATTTACTTTCCTATATTGCTTAGTTGCCTATCTTGCTTTTGCATGTGCATATAGATTTCCTTATGAGATTGAGTTTCCTAGTCCTATATGTTTGACTAGTCAAACTTTGACCTTGACTTAGGTGGACCATCCATCTCATTATGGAAAGCATACCACATGCCATAATGCTTATATTCCTGTTTGATCTTGGAACAATTGTTTTGAAAATGGACTTAGTCAAGGTTTCCTATTTTGAAAATTTCCAATTCGTTACTTTCCTGAAATGACAAGTTTCCAAATTTTGTCAAAAGTTTTAAAAAACGGAGAGTTTTGAAAATTGTCCAATTTTTCGATTTTGACAAAGGTTTCAAATTAGGTTAGTTTGCTAATTTGGAATAGGAATGTTTCCTAATTTAGAAAAGGTTTCCAAAATGAAAAAGGACATTTTTTTAGACCTAAAAGGAAACGAGGACTGGGTAAGACTAAGGTCAATGGATGACTGGTTAGTCTCAAATGAACTAGTAGGGCTTACGGTCAACTAATTTTTTTTTTTTTTCCAAATAAAGAGGGTTCCTATGATTGAAAGAAGAAATAATTGGCATTATTACATGCATAGATTTTGATTTCGCATCAAATTGCATGTATCACTCTCAATCTAAAATAATCAAGAGGAAGTAGGGAGTGCTATGTATCCCGTGGCCTTTCCATTGTAGACTCACAAGTAAGGTGGATATGCATCTCGTCACGAATCTTGGGTGCTCCTCTGGAAAGGTGCATTATTCACCAGTTACAAGTTGTGAGTTTCTTAGTGAGAGAGTTGGAGTGTATGTGAGTTAGCGTGATTTCCCCTACGGAGTCGCGACCCGTTCATGTGCCCTTTGACTCTTTACAATGGTGTACACTTGACTAATTTAAGTATACCTCGCCACCAATCTTGGGTGCTCCTCTGAAGGGTATCCTTGGATTAGAAGGCTAAAAAATGTCGGTTGCTGCTTTTCACTTGACAGAGATGCCTAGATAGGGAGAGTTGATGGACGTAGCATCCACACTAGTTGGTGAATTTGTATCTTGTCACCAATCTTGGGTGCTCCTCTGAAAAGGTACTAGATGGTTCACCGGATAGCTAGTGAGACTGATGATCTTATTTTCTTTTATGTGGTTTAAGAGTACCACAGAATTGCATTAATTCATTCATGAGATCTAAATTGTTATAATTGCTAATGTATGGATGTATGTACTAATTTCAGATGTCGAATCCATTCAATCCCCTTGCTATTATTCCCAAGCAAAACAAACTTACTGGCCTAAATTATGTGGATTGGAAAAGAAACTTGGATATTGTGCTCACAACTGAGGGGTACAAGTTTGTTCTTAGCCAGCCCTGTCCTGACATGCCAAGGGCTAGTGCTGCTCAAGATGATGTTGAGGCATATGGGAAGTGGCAAAAGGTTGATGAGATGTCTCACTGCTACATATTAGGGGTGTGCATGGGTCGGGTCCGTGCTAGACCTAGAACTGACCTGAACTTGATCGATTCCAAATTTTTTGACCCAGAACCGAGCCGATCGTTCAATAGAATCGAACCAAACCAACCAAACTCGGTTCAGTTCTGTTCCATACCTTATGTTAGGTCAGGTCCAGATCTGGTTGGGTCGGTTCGGGTCTACTTTTATGCATATTATTTGACTTATGTATTCAAGAAAATAAAATAATAAGATTGGTTTTGCATCCTTAATTTTTCAAAAAAATAAAAAATGACATACAAACACAAATCAATAAATATTTAAGTACAAATAACAATGATCTAATGGCATATATATAGATTTTATGATATATAAAGATTGGGTCTCGGTTCGGTTCTTGGGTCGGTTCTCGGTTCGGTTCAGGTCCAAACAATATAGAACCGAGATCCAAACCGAACATATGGATTTGTCAATTTTTAGACCCAGAACCGAACCGAACCCCTCACAAACCCGAACCAAACCGACCCAAAGAGGCCGGATTGATTCGATTTTTGGTTCTTTCGGTTCTTTTGTGCACCCCTATTACATATTGGCATTCATGTCAAATGTGTTACAGCATCAACATCAAAATATGCCTACTGCTGCTGATATGCTTATAAACCTCAAAGAGTTGTTCGGAGATCAAGAGCGACCTTCAAAACAGGAAGCCATGAGGAACCTACTTAACACTAAAATGGATGAAGGGACTCCAGTCCGAGAACATATTTTTGACATGATTCTTCAATCATTGCCAAGCTCATTATGATTAAAAAAATATTTTTCTGTTGTCGAAGTGATTAATGAGCTTCAGGCAGCTGAAGGAATCCTTAAAGCCAAAGGTAGTGTTAATATGGTTTAAGCTAGAGCAAATTCTTCTAAGCCTAAGCTGAAAGGCAATAAAGCTTGGAAAAAGAAGAACAAGCTCAATGGAACATCTTAAGGAGTAGCCAAGCCTAAGGATGTGGGGGACAAGAAGCCAAAGGGGAAATGCTTCCTCCGCGGCAAATCTAAGCACTGGAAGAAAAACTGCCCAAATTATCTTGCTAGGCAAGGGCAAGGTATGATCGAATCACTAGTAGCTAAAACATGTTATGTGGCGAATTCTACAGATACATAGTGGGTAGATTCGGGAGCCACCAATCATGTTTGCAATTCTTTACAGGGGTTTCAGATAACCAGGCAGCTAAGTGATGGAGAGATCAGTTTGCACTTAGGGACCTATGCTTGGGTATCAGCGGTGGTCGTTGGAGTAGTTAGTTTATTTTTCAATAATGGTAGACGTTCGATATTGGATCATTGACTCTATGTACCAGATATTAGATGAACCTTATTTTAGTTTCATGTTTATTCAAAGGTGGTTTTTCAGTTCATTTTGATTCAATTGTTTCCATAAAAAAAAATGGCAAGTTTATTTGTTCTGGTACTATAGTGGATGGTCTATATCTGGTAACTCCTACCAGTACTATAGATTCCATGGTACCCATGTTACTTGATACTGATATAGAAAAGACATCTAAAACATCATCATTAAAGAGAAAGGAGCCTTCTATTAACTCTACATATCTTTGGCATCTTAGACTGGGTCATATTAATTTGAATAGGATCCAAAGACTGGTTAACTATGGACCTTTAGGTTCATTGGTTCTTGAACCATTACAAGTCTATGAATCCTGTTTAGAAGGTAAATGACTAAGAGGATTTTTTCTGGAAAAGGTTATAGAGTCGAAGACGTGTTAGAGTTGGTTCATACTAATGCGTGTGGTCCTATGAACATCCTAAGAGGTGGTTATGAGTATTTTGTTACTTTCATAGACGATTACTTAAGGTATAGCAATGTTTACCCCATGCACCACAAGTCTGAAACCTTTGAGAAATTCAAAGAGTTTCAGGAAGAAACGAAAAAGCAGACGGGTAAATGCCTAAAGGCCAGGTGGCGAGTACCTCTTGAGAGAGTTTGAAGATCATTTATGTCAGTTAGGGACAATCTCTCAATTAACTGCCCCAAGGACACCTAAACAAAATGGTATGATAGAAAGAAGGAGCCAGACTCTTTTGGAAATGACAAGGTCTATGATGAGTTATTCTACATTGCCCATATCCTTTTGCGGACATGCTCTCGAAACAGCCATGTATCTTCTGAACTTGGTGCCCTCCAAGGCGATTCCCTTGACACCAAAGAGTTGTGGAGTGGGCGCAAGCCAGCCTCTTAACACTTTAGAATTTTGGGTTGTCCTGCTCATGTTAGGAAAGGGAATGCCAGCAAATTAGAGGTAAGACTGGAAGTTTGTTTGCTTATGGGGTATCCAAAAGGAACCAAAGGTGGTTTATTTTATAGTCCTAAGGAGCATAAGGTGTTTGTTAGCACAAATGTCATTTACTTAGAGGACGATTATATGACAAATCACAAGTCTCGAAGCCATATAGTGCTAAAGGAGATGGTAAGACTCTCAGTACTCCAGTCAATAGTTCATTGAGCACAGATAATATCAGTATACTAGAGATAGTATCAGAAACCATGGCTCTAGAACTAGCTAATTTACCGGTACCTCAACGTAGTGGGAGAATAGTCAAGACATCTGACAGGTTTATGTTCTTGGAAGTCTTACGAGGTAATCCCGGAAGAACAAGATCCCAGAAAACTATGAAGAGGCTATGAATGATGTAGACGTGAACTATTAGCAAAAGGTCATGAGCACTGAGATCGAGTTTATGTACTCTAATCAGGTCTGGGAGCTAGTGGAGCCACCTATCAATATTAAACCTATTGGCTACAAGTGGATTTATAAGTAAGAGGGGTCCAGATGGTAGAATTGAGACTTATAAGGCAAGGCTGATGGTGAAGGGTTATACTCAGAAAGATGGGATCCATTATGAGGAAACCTTCTCACCGGTAGCCATGCTTAAGTCTATCCGGACTCTGCTCTCCATTGATGCATATCTCGATTATGAGATTTGGCAAATGGATGTCAAGATTGCCTTTCTCAATAGGAGTCTAGACGAGTGCATCTATATGATGCAGCCAGTAAGGTTCATAGCAGAGGGCCAAGAGTATAAGGTGTATAAGTTGTTGAAATCTGTTTATGGATTGAAGCAAGCTTCACACAGTTGTAACATCCATTTTGATGATGATATAAACTCTTACGGCTTTGAGCAAAATTAGGATAAGCCATGTGTCTGCATAAGATGCAACGAAAATGTGGTGGTATTTTTGGTGTTATATGTTGATGATATCCTACTCATTGGGAATTATGTGGGAGTGTTGTCAGTAGTTAAAGTGTGGTTGTCCCATCAGTTTGAAATGAAGGACTTGGGAGAAGCCAGTTATATCATTAGGATCAAGCTTTTGCAAAATTGCAAGAATAGGATGTTAGGCTTATCTCAGGTTGCATACATAGATAAGATTTTGGTCAAATATACAATGCACGATTCCAAGAAAGGTTTCTTACCTTTCAGGCATGGAATTGCTCTATCCAAGGATCAATGTCCCAAAACATATGATTTGGAAGAGTTCATGAGGATTGTTCCTTATGCTTCGGCTGTAGGAAGTCTCATGTATGCTATGTTATCTATTAGACCAGACATCTGCTTTACAGTCGGCACGGTCATCAATTATCAATCCAAATCTAGGAACCGAGCACTGGATTGCTGTAAAACATATTCTCAAGAACCTGTGAAGGACTAGAGACTTTGTGCTCATATATAGTGGGAGTGACAGCCTAGTACCACTAGGTTTCACAGATTCTGATTTTCAGTAGGATAAGGATTCCAGAAAGTCCACATCGGGTTACTGTTTACCTTAAGTGGTGGAGCCATAAGTTGGAGGCGTGTGAAGCAATCTAGTATTGCTTATTCCACCATAGAGGCCGAGTACATAGCAGCTTTGGAAGTGGAAATATCACCTTATTTGGGAGATAGCTCAAAGAAGAGATATAGTGGTAACCAAGATTGCATCGGTAGAAAACCTTGCAGATCCTTTCACGAAGACTCTGACTATAAAAGTTTTTGAGACTCACGTTGAGGGCATAGGACTTAGATGTGATAGGTCATTGCCTTAGCTAGTGGGAGATTGTTGGATTTTTGAATGAGCCTTTACCGGCCATGGTTATGACATTTGATTGTTAATTTATATGATTCTTTATCATTTACATTTGTTCACACTATTTTATGCAATTGGTAAATATACATGAGATGTATGGTGTTCTGAATTTACATTTTAGGTAGATCATGTGTATGATGGGTTTCATACACGGAGAGATGTGATCCTGCCAGTTACTTGTATATTCAAACCGTGTTCATAATTAGACTGATAAATCACTTGGTTGGCTATAACACATGTAACCCCTAAATTGGTAGGATGGTTTTTCTAGGCCATTAGGGTGGGACTCCGGGTTAGTGTGTTGGTATACTAGGAGTACACTAAACTGGATCAGTGTAAGTATACATTGCCACAACTGTCAATAGTAGTGTCACTTCTTACAACTCTACTAATTACAAATTGAGTCTTAACCCTAAGAGGTTAAAGGACTCAGGTTCTTGGTGGTGTGCACTTTGACTTATCAGTGAGTGAGACTTCTGCACGGTCAATCCTCGATATCTTATGTGTACATTATTGGTGTAAAACCCTAAAATTTCATATATATATATATATATATTTTTTTTTTTTCTTCCTTTGAATTGGTTGGTCAAGAATTTTAAGAATAAATGGGACTTGTTTAAACTAATTATAGTAGAATAGTTTAATGTAGCAAGTGTATAAATTATTTATCTGGTATACATGTCATCTTGTCTTATGTAGACCTATGTGTATATACATACATATATATATATATATATATATAGGTTATGTGCTCATAGATATAGAGTAGTGGGGCAGTGGAGGTGTGCATGGTTGACTTTTGGCACACTCTAGCCAAACCCAAGGAGCATGCTTACATGCATGGAAAAAGCATCATGATGGAAAAAGCAAAATCTATTAATGAGAGGGAGGGAGTCAGCCAAGAGATGTAGAGAGAGAGAGACAGAGAGAGAGACAGAGGGAGAGAAGGGCATTGGCCATCTTTCTTACACAAGATATTGGGGCTAACCCCACGTAGTTATAAAAGTGAAGTCAGCTCTCTTAGAGGAGAGTGCTGCCATCTGAGAAGAGATATAGCATAAAAAGAGAGAATAGTGAGGAGGGAGAAGAAAGAGAAGAGAGAGGAGTGCTCGGCCAAGGTTAGAAAGAGAAGGAGAAGAAGAAAGAGAAGACCAAGTAACCACAGGTAAGCTCAAGACACTCTCATAGTTCAGTTATACATGCTGCATGTGCAACATAGTGGCCAAAAATCGTTGCCAGAAGCCATGTTTTCCGGCAAAGCTTAAAATGCTTCAAAACCTCAAAACCTAGAACCTGGCCATGCCCATCCATTTTGGCCACTTGAGAACTACTTAAAAACATTACTAGGAGCTTAGGAAGTGGACTTGAAGGCCCAGATTCACCATAGCCAAAGCATTGGCCATTTTTTTTAAATTTTGGGTCTTGTTGATTTCATGCATGTTGGAACCATTATTCTTCATTTTTATTGCATCTAAGGAATGGGGAAGCTAATATAAGATGCCTAGAGGTCATGCATGTATCTTAAGGAGGTCCAGCAATGGAAAAAAATAGAGAAACTTTGAGTTGCTGGTCTATCCTGAAAGTTTGGACAGACCCGTGAACTTTAGAGGCTGTTTTGGAGGTCTAAACGACCTCCTATGCAAAAATGTAAAACATGAAAGTTATAGATCTCTTCGAAATACATGATTTCAACTCAAGAATCACTCAAAAAGGTTTAGAAATGAGGGAATTATGGCAAAAATACGAACAGGTGTCAGATTTGGTCGGAAATGAGGCAAGGAAGAAGATGAACAGTACCAGGGGCGCGTGACACACATTTCTGGGTTGAATTTTTTTAAAATACAGTAGATTAAAAATAAAAATTTTCAAAAAACATTTCCTATTTTTCCAATACTCGTATCTATTTTTCATACATTTTAAAGTGTAATATTCCGAAATAAATATTAAATAAACACCAAAAATTCTAAAAATTTTGTGGGAGCTTCCAGTACCTATATGAGCACTGTAGATGATGAGTGTTAAATTTTTCTAAGTATTTACAAATTAAAT
>CM065388.1:39247500-39427500 GCA_033060915.1 Euryodendron excelsum
ATTCGGCCTTGGGTAGCTAAGCTACTGGCCGGTTATGATTCCTAATCCGCACAAGGTGGGTTTGGGGTCGTGACATAATGCTTTTAACTTCTATCTCAAAAACCAGTTAAACTTTGCTATATTGAAAACCTAAACTTATTGTTTATTAGATAATACTCTACTGGAGGGCTTTACAGCTCATCCCGTTTTATGGGTAACATTTCAGATGGCAAGGCAAATGGATCTCGAGAAGGGTTGCAAGTGAAACTCCATGATCAAGTCTTCATTTATGTTTAGTTGTCTCCTTTTGAGTTTAGCAGGACGTTAAAACTGTCTAGATGTTGGTTTAAGTAGTGCGTAGGCACTGGATAACTGTAATGAGATATTGTGATGATGTATAGATTTTATTATGCGGTTGGAGCTATTTTAGAGACATAAATTTGGATTACTTGGATTGTAGCACTTTGACCACTCGTTGGCCCTCCATCAGGGGCGTCAACACTTCCGATGTGGGTTAGTGAGTGATCTACATCGCGCTACCTAAAAATCCCCGGGGCGAGGGAAATTCAAGGCATTACAGTTAGGGCTTGGGAACTTGAAATCTCAATAAGGTTACCACACTCTTATGAGATAGGTATTCCATTGACTCAGTCTTTCATTTGATCACTGCTAGCATGCCGAGTTTTTATTCATATACTATTTATAGTACAAAGTTATTATTTATTTTCAAAAAGTTTTATTTTAAGAAATAAATAATTTGCAGTGATCAATGGTTGTTAGACTAGATAGTCTTGGAGAAGATGTAAATGGATCAAGTTGACAGTTTTTAAGCTTGGTGCCAATTTACGAATACCGGTAGTGGGGATTCATCTTTGTGGTAATTAGTGGACAGGGGCCTTGACGTAATTTCAAATCCTGAGAGGTCAACTACCATCATTTAGTGGAGTTATTTGGTAGTTTCACTTATTTTCTTATTCATCAGGGGTTGATGTGTAATTAGAAAAATTTGTGTTAGCTTGGAAAATGAAAACCCTAGAGATCCCCTTTTTGCACTTGGAGAGGCACATATAAATACATATTTATGCATACAAGGTAGCCACCCACCTTATTATTCCCTTGGAGTTTAGGAAAAGAGAGAAGGAGGAGATTGGGTGTGAGTTTCCACCAACTATTGCTACCATGGTGCCCTAGTGATCAAGAAGGAAGACCCCTAGGTTAAGAAGGGTCAAAGGAAGGTCAAGATTCAAGTGTTCACATTGTATAGAGTGTGAAACCAAGCCCTATAAGGTATAATTGTATTTATGTATTATTGTTCATGCATGGATCAATGAAGAAACATGAGATGGATATCAAATATTTTTGAAATCTATTCTGCAAGGGTTTTCTTTAAAACCAACACTACACCATTAAGCTCTCTGCTAATAAAATCACATAAAATTTTCTCCATCATAGGATGCTTGGTTGAGAGATAATTGGCCTCGACAAGCCCTCCAGTTTCCATCTTCCTGTAAGGCAGCACCAAGCTATCCGGCCATCATAGCTTTTGTGATTACGCTCTTTCAATAAAATGATTTACGTCTCTACTCTCTACCTCTCTCTCTTTGGTTTGTTTACTCAGCCTCTCTTCAGGTTTGAATGCTATGTCAATCTTGGCCCCATGGTCTGCCTTGTTTTGATGTGACAAGTTCATTTTCAAGTTAGTTTAGTTTTATTTGCTTTAAGATAATTATTTTTGTTTCATGATGCCAATTGATATTATGAATTGCTTCTTGCGCTGCTGCGCACTTAGTGTCTTATCATTTCCATAGCTAGTCTCAATCCTGGAGAAAGGCAGAGAGGCCTGTACGAGTTAGGCAGCCAATGTATAACTTAGTGCCACATTTTCAGACATGTGGATCCTAAGAGCTTTCTAGTTGGAAGTCACTACTAGCAACATGCTTTACTAGCGCCCAGGTATGGAGACTGATGAGCAGAGGTTAGCCAGGGAACTCCTGTCAAGCAATGCACCGCATTAGCACTTCGATGTGGTGAGAAGTAGGCAAGGATTCTACACTTCATCCATGAGTAAAGAAGTAAGTCCAACAAGTATGATTTTCATGGAAACTTTGACAATTAAAGGGATGGAATTAGTAAATACAATGAGTAGAAGGATAATAATGCAGCCTAGTTATGAAAAACTAACTGGGCAGGGGAAATATGTAGGAGAAGTGCAAAGACAGGATATAAATTGGGTACATAGGAAAGACAGACATGGGCTTGGGATAATTGTAAAAATCCAAAATGAGGAAACTGTGAACATTACAAAAAACAAAACCCGGACATAGAATCACATTAATTTAGTTTGGGCTAGAAGAAGATAATCTAATTAGTGTTTAAATCCAGGATCAAAATTTTGTTAGTGTGTTATTTCAGTTAGGACAAAACTGGAAACATTTCAGAACTGCTTCAAAAACATTTTGAAAGTGACAATGAGAATTTGAAAATACATGGATATGTATAGAAAAGTAACTAAAAATTTAAAACCTATCAAAATGTACAAAAGCCTAATAATTGATTAATTAAACATATTGAGATTTGAATATTCATTACTAAAGGAAAGGATACAAGGAAGTATAGGGGTTTTGGATTTGGAGCAAGTGATGATGAAGGTAGTGAAATCAGAGTTTACAATGACATGATTTATGGATTGATGGTACATGATGGATGTATTAGAATATGGAAATCGAAGAGCAAGGGAAATAAACAACCACAAATTGGTAGGTGGAACTTATATGTGAAGGTTTAGTTCGCTTTATGAATAAAATGATAAAAGAAGAAAAATTGAATTTAAATTAGGAAGCTGATGTCAGGTGGTGTGAGTTTAGTAGTTGTATTAAACAAGTGGGTAAAAAGGTCCTCAGGGAATCAAAGAGTGGCCATCATCTAAAAAGAGACTTGATGGTGAATAAAGAGGTCTAAAAAGAAATTAGAAAAAGATGATGACAAGTGTACTTGTCATCCTCTCATTCAATGCTTGCACTGTGTATGCAAGGCTTGCATGCCATTCAAACTACTCTGCAGAGAGAGAATTTCCGACAAGAGAATCAGAGAGAAGAGGGTTTGCTGGAGGGAGAGAAAGAGAGAGAACAGAGAGGGGGAAGAAGAAGAAGAAGAAGCATTCGGGCCAAGCTTAATCCACCCTCCATTTAAATCAACTAGAGGTATAAGCTCTTCCTGAGTAGACTAGGTTAAATTGCATTAAAAAATATAGCATCAGATGGCCAGAGGTGATCAGAACCATTGCATGAATTCTGGCAGAACAGAAAAATGAAAATCATGAGGTAACTCGAAATCATGCCATGCATGTGTCATTTAGATGGTTTAGTATGTTTTCTGGTAAGTCAATAATGAGTTTTGAAGTGGCTTTGAAGGCCCAGAAGTTTAGAACATAGAATGGTATCCATTTTTCAGAACTTTGAGGTACCGGGTTTACATGCATAAAATTATGCATGTTCATGCATTTTGATTCTGTAAAATTGGTTGGAACTTCATGCATTTTGATTCTGTAAAATTGGTTGGAACTATAACTAAACATGTTAATCTAGTCTTGCATGGGTCTGGATTGCATTGGGTGATGAAAGAAATGGTCAAAACTAGGAGTTGCAAGTCACAGTTCCGAGAAGGATGGAACCTGTGACTTTAAGGTGGAATTTTGAGGGTCCAAATGTGGATGACAATCAGTGTTGAGACCATAGATGCATAGAGTTCTTCAAGAGATTCAATTTAGGCATATATCTCACTCAAATCAGGTGGAAAAGGAGAGAGAAAAATCAGATTGGAAGAATTAGGACAAAACTGGCTTCAGCTGGAGGTCAGGGACAATGAACAGTGATCCTGGCCAAAGCGTGCACCAGTGGGGCATGGGGCATGTGTGGCCACATTTGATGGTTTGGTTTGTTCCAATCCAGAGTACTCTTCTGGCCATGAATAGTACGTTGATAACCTCTGGTCACACTCAAAAAGTGAAGTTATTTTTAAATTTCCATTAACTATTTTGAATTTTGAATGTATTTTCAGACCTAAAGTATCTAAATTTTGAATAAAATGAATTTTTACCTGAAAAGGGAAGAAAAGCAAAAGGAGGGCATTTTTCTAAATCTAAAAATCCTAATGGCTTCCAGAATTTATTAGAAACAAATTGGATTTTTCTGCTATTTCAGCTGTGTCGGCCAAACAGGAGCAGTCTGGGATTCTCAAAAAATCACTGGGACACACTCAAAATTATTTCAAGACCAATGGAAGGTCAAAGGTATGATTTTAGGACTCAGCATACGTGTATTGAATATTATTTTGAAAGAGTTGAATAATTGATCAATAATAGTTTATTTGACAGAATTGCAAAAGTTACGAGGGAGTACTTGGCGGATAAACCTATTAGCTATTAGGTAAGGGATACCAATCTAGTAACTACGATTTGAAATGTTTTATATATATTCCTTATTTTCAACTACTAAATAATACAAGCCCTGCTACCAGGCCTGTGTGGTTAGCCATAACTGCCTGTTGGGCATTGTGTGGTCATCCTGGGAATTGGATATAAACTGGAGTACTTAAATGATGTATCTGATTTCTAATCTATACTTATGTATGGGTGCACCGGATTTTATCAACTGTTTCTATGTTAAGCTATCTCTTAAATGAATTTCTATTTCATTAAATTATCCAAACATTTTTGTGCTATTGGATAATGTACTACTATTGGGCTTTATAGCTCACTCCGTCTTATGGATAAATTACAGATGAACAACAAGAGAACATTGCCAGGGTTCCAAAACAATTACTGACTCCTAAGCTGGAGCAAGAGAAGTTCTAGAATAGGGAGTTTGTTTCTTCTATGTACTTGTTTTGTAAATACGTTAACAGTCTAGGAGCATAGAATAGTGGGATGTAATGACTATGGGAATGGTTAGCATGGTTTTAAAGTACAGAATGCTCTGGGAAGGTGAATGGTTGTAAGCACAGCTTCACTCACGTCTTGGGCCTCCAGGTTTTGGAAATACGGGTCATGAGTTGTAGAGGTCAGCCATGAGTCGTAATGTGGGTAAAGTTACGTTTTTAGATCATTTTTATATTCTTTTATTGGATTTAGGTGAGTTTTAGAAGGTAAAATTCTTGATAGTCTAACAGGAAGTCAAAATCCTGTTAGGGCAAGGAATTCTCAAAAGTTATGTTACCACAACTCGGGGAAGGGTATATTGTCTATGCCAGAGTCATGTAATTCTCATATCTAAAGACACAAAGACATGCTAAAATATTCATATTTCTCAATATACTTCTTTTATTTTATATGACAAAATAATGTTTATGAGGTGTTACACAACATTTCAAGCATACTATGAGAGTTTTATGCATATTTATAACGTAAACTTGAATTACTAAATATTTTGCTGAGTGAATGTCCAACAATACATGTTGGACACATATCATATCCATCTCCTTGCCCAAGTGTCCGACATAGGTACTTAGAGAATATGTTTTAGAAAATTTGTAGACTTTTTGAAGCTTCTTTGGTATTGTATGACGCAACTCTAACCCTAGGTGAGATGCCTAGAATTTTCTTCTTATTCTTCTTCTTCTTTATTTTTCTACACGTTTGCCTATAAAACTCAAGAATTAGATCTTCCCAGCTTTTGTTTCCCTACTACAAGTCTTATTTTACAAGCCTACACCCTTCTTCCTTTTAACTAACTACCACAGCAGAGTAAAAGAGACCCAAACCCGCCTAGTTATGGTTCTCAGGTAATGTTCACAGTCCTTTGGAATAGTCCCTAAACAGCCCGCCCCTCAATTCTTTCTTGTCATTCCCAAAGCTTTACCCTTTTGTTTCCAGGTTTAAACCCTAAAATTCTACATTAGTTTTCCAAGCTTTTGGCCACATAAACTAGGAAATTCAGCTCTAAAACCACAGCCTTTTGCTGCTGCATCTTACTAATTGTGGGTGCACCACTCGTAGTAGAATGTCCCCGGCCCTTGTCCTACATCAAAAAGATACATATAAACTTACAAGGATAAGGGAATGAAAAGGTAGAGATTTAGATTATGTCGAGTGCATTACCTGCATTAAAGTTGACAATGACAGAGTTTTAGCAAGGGTTTAAATCACAATCGTCGTCGCCAGTAACATAAACAAGGGATGTAATGGATGTTAGCAAAGGAGACAAACATTAAAGTTGTGGAATTTCCATTTTTTACCGTACAACTTCCCTGAAAAATACCAATACACCTTTGAATCCTAACATCCCATAGATTTTGATTTTTAATCATTGATAATGAAGTTCATTTTTTTTAAAAAGGAAAGGCCAGTATATGAGGCTCCCACTGCTGTGGAATGTGGGAAGGTCACATAATTTAATGAGTTAAGGAGTTTATATTGTTTTAATTCATTGTCTACATAAAATCATTTTTATTTTTCTTTTTTTCCTATCATTAATTTATGTAAATCTGTGTCAAGAGAAAAAAAAATTAATTTGCGAAATAGACAACCTAGAGACAGCTTTCACTATAACTAGTTTGCAAGTTAGGGCCTCCACTAACCACTAGATTGGGCTTCTTGTAACACATAACAGTTGGGGTTTTCTTATTTATAACTATGTCCTGCCGTAGTTGTAGCTTGGGCTTCTTCTGATATCACCATCTCTCTTCTTTTCAAGCTCAACAAATTTTAGTCCAAACCAATTGCTTGGGAGTACTTCAAACTTCAGCCCAATAATTAACCCCAAAATAAGCCCAGCCAAAACCCACTTTATCTAGAAAGTGAAGCCTACCTAGCCATCCCTACCCACAAAGCCCTTTGTCCAACCATTTAAGCCCATTTAATCTCTCTCTTTCAACACACCCAGAGGCAAAATGATAGAACTAATTTCAAGCCATTGCCTTATGCTGATGCAAGCCAACAAGAGGAAGAAGATTGATGGCATTGCAGACAAAACAGAAGACTAAAATCATCTGCCTATATAATAACTAAGTGCATATTTCACCTCCTCTTCCTCCTTTTCCTTTTTGTCAAGCTAAACCTCTAGTCATAACAATTCATAGCAGTCTATTATGTCATTATATTTTGTTATAATGCCATAAAGCTTTGTAATGAGTATTTATGTCATGAATTTCATTAGGGCATAGTGGGTAATAATGGATTTTCCTCCTTCCATACCATTACATAATTGCCCATAATAAGAAAACAATTGTTAGTAAAGGATAATGACTTCAAGAAATGAATCAGAAGTCATTTTCCCATATTGTCAGTTGAAAATTATGCCAGAATTTTTAATTTAGGAGGAAAGCTCTAGTGTTCCTTCCATTACAATTGTAGACGAATGAGTTGTTAAACTTGAGAACATGAGTTTGAGTTTGAGCACAATTACTGAGGACGACACTTGGTAATGTCCTTTAAGGCTGGGGAATAGTTATTTTGATGTTCATAACTATAAAAGGGCGGGGCATCAAAAACAAAATTTTATTAAGCATTAAAATGAGGTGTTCAAAAGGCAGGCAAGTCCTTTGTCATTCATTTAGCTCAATATGAAACATATTAGGTAGGAAAGAACCTCACCTGTCCTGGCTCCCAAGTTAGGTAGAAGTTGCCACGGCTTGAAACGGCAACATAACTTCCTTCTGGAGAGCGATTGACTGTATTAAAAGTACCTGTATAGTAGCTTGCACCACTAATGCCACTGGAAACTGTTCTGCAACAACAATAATAGAGTACTGGATATCATTTTCACTATTAGGATTGACTCACTCTTACTATTTAAACTTCATAAGTCATTGGCAGATCCTCCTACATCTGTATATAAAGGCTGGTTTATCAAGAACATGCAAGAAAAGCACTTCAAATTTTAATCTCCAGAAATGACTTAGAACCAATAGTTCATAATCTCATGAGATCTTCTATAAGCATTGGAGGACACAGGAGGGGTGAATGGGGGCCACGGTCTCCCCACAATACTCCGAAATTTTTCTATGCCCTATAGAGTTTGGGTATTTAAGCTACAATACACTGTATTTGCCCCCCATAATCCAAAATTTTGTCTATCGCCTATAGATTTTTGGGTATCTGCCACTGTCTATGAGGCTGATACTAGTCATTGTGTGACACAGGTTGACATTCCTTGTTAAGTTCTTGAGTGTTATTGACCTATTTAGTGTGTAACTTCTGGCTTTGTAATATGTGAGGAGTATATTATAAGTTTGGGTTTTGATTGGTTCATGTTTAGGTGCTGAATAAAGCTCTATCAAAGTCAGAAATGACGGCAAAACAGGGCCCGCTATAGCTAAGATCATCTCGGAGCCAGACATTAAAGACCAGTGCACCTCCCTATCAGGCTTGCCCTAAAGCCCGCATTAGCAAGGAGGTTGAAAATGCATTCAAAGGTGGATTCTAGTATAGCTCGCTATAAGCCCACTCTAAATGGCACGTTAGCACACTATTACAACTGCTCCAGAATTCAAGTCCAATGTAGCTCGCTATCAAGAGTGTTTTAGCATGCTATAGTATCACCACAGGAATCAACTCCAGTAGACCTCACTATCTAGGCGCTTTAGCGGGCTGCCTGTTCTGCCTCAAATTTTAATTCTAGTGTTGCTTGGTCAAAGCCCCCTCAAGTGAGCTATGGCGGTTTGCAGTTTTCTTCACTTGTTAAACATTAAGAAGTGTGCCAAAAAGTCTCTAATCAATTTGAGGCCAACCTAGAGCTCTGTGTTGGTCATTTCAATTGCTTCCCCTCACTTGAAGAAAGGTTTTTCTATATATACAAGCTCCAATCCATCTCATAGGCACTATGTGAGCAAAGAACAAATCTCTACCAATATATGAGAACTTTGAGCATTCCTCACCTTGAAGAAACATTCGTAAAGTCTTGAGGGGTTCTCCTACATACCTTTATCTACCCATTTAAAGAGTGAAAAGTGGCTAGAGGATAATTCAAGTTACGAGTGCTTCATCGAGGATTCGGTGGAGGAGTAAGTGCCATAAGAATGAGATCGTGAACGGGATTGAAGCATTACGAGTTGAAGAGTTCAATCTTAGTTGTGGATTTAGCAAGTATACAAGGGTTGTAAGATATTCTTGTTTGTTGTTCTTCACATAGTGCTTGGTTGGAGGTAGACTAGGTTACGTGATTTTTTCCAAAAAGGTTCCCACGTAAAAAAATTCTGCATGCCTCTTGTGTGACCGCCGGTCCAATGAGCCCACTTCCACAAGGCATAGGGTTTTCAAGAGGTATCAAAGCAACACACCTATAAATGTCACTTTCATAAACTTTTTCTTCCAAGTGTTGGCCTAAAAGTGTCTTAGGGACATGAACTTACCAAAAGAGGGCATAGACAATCCCTGTTTGATGGTTCAAAATTTCCATAATCGAATGCTAAAATGAGAATTTTATAAAATTAATCAATGGAAGAGTTTGGTGAGTGTAGTGCAGGATGGAGTCCCCAAATAAAGTGAGGGGCAATGTGACCATACCAACACCAGTGGCAGAGTGGGATAATGATCTGGAAGATAGTGGTTGGAATAACAAAACAATGAATGCTATCTTTAACAGCATCATACTAGAAGAATTTGGACATATTTCAAAGTGTGAGTTCATTGAAGAAGCATGGGATATCATTGAGATAACTCATAAGAGTACCACCACCTCTTGTTAAGATTGCAAAATTTCGGAGGTTACCTATAAATTTTGAAAATCTTCGTATGGAAGATAATGAACCCTTTCATGAATTTTATATCAAGTTGAGTGATATATTTAATTCCAGTTTTAATCTTAGTGGAAGAATTTCTTATTCTAAAATTGTAAGAAAAATTTTGAGGTCTCTTCCAGTCTTCCACAGAGAGGTTTCAGCCCAAAGTCATTGCAACAGAAGAGAGCAAAAATGTGGATGGTCTCAAGATTAAAGAGCTTGTGGGCTCTTTACAGACCTGAGGCAAACATGCATTAAAATACAAGATCTAGCAAGAGAATGGCCCTCAAGGCTATTAAGGAAGACATAGATAATTCAAGTGAAGAAGACCTTGAATTTGACCATGTTGAGATGGCCTTGTCTGCCAATGAATTCAGAAAATATTTTAAAAATAGAAAGTTCAATTCTTCAAGTTCAGGTAAGAAGTCTAAAGGAAAATCAAATGATAAGACCATCAACATCATGTGTTCAATGTATTTCCTCACCCCTCATGCCATTTCACATTTTTAAAAAAACAGTATTACACAATTTTGAGAGTATTGCAAATGAGAAAACAATATTATGCAATTTTGTTCAATGGAAAAGGCTATGTTCAAGTAATGAGAAAGCCACCATTTTAAGTGCAATGGAGAAGGCTAACATGCTCACTAGAGCCATTGGTGAAGGCAAAGGAAAGAAAATGAGAGGTGAATTACATTTGAGAGGGAGTTTTTGCATTTTTACTCAACAAAGGTAATTGGGATCTAATTGGTTTGAATTTTACTGCCAAAATGGTTTTGAAAATCAAGTATGGTGCTCCAAAATTTATTTTCAAAGACCTAACCCTGGTTAGTATGCATTTGGTTCACATACACATACACATGGACAATTGGTTATGAATGTCATCATATTCTTGACTCTTGCTTTAAAGTATGCACTCTAGTTTATGAACATTTGTTCTTGAAAACTTGCTTTTTAGTAAACTTTCAAAGACCTAACCCTGGTTAGTATGCATTTGGTTCACATACACATACACATGGACAATTGGTTATGAATGTCATCATATTCTTGACTCTTGCTTTAAAGTATGCACTCTAGTTTATGAACATTTGTTCTTGAAAACTTGCTTTTTAGTAAACTTTCATGAAATATGAAAATTTTACATAGAGTCCTTAAATTGATTGAGAATGTTCTTCAATTACTCTTCCTTGCTTATGAATTTTGTTGGTTTGTTTTGATCTCAGCTTGTATAAATTTGTTTTGCAAAAAACTGATCTCTATGTTTCAGCATTATTCTCAAAAACTGCTTGATCCCGCTTTAGCGCCCCTTAACCTAGCTTAGCACGCTTTCCAGAACCTTGCTTTAGTGGACTCCTAGTCCACCTTAGAGCAGTGGTGGTCCACTTTTAGTCGTCACTTCTCTCTTCCATCTTGCTTTGGCGCTCTTCTTCTAGCGCCTAGGGCTTTGTCAATCACTTCGTGGGCAGTCTAGATTGGTTTGTCGTCCATTTAAACATCTGAAGGTAAGGATTTTTCTCATCCTTGAGTATTTCTTAGATTTGAACCCCAGGTTTCGACTTTTGGGAATTTTTTCAACCTTCTACTCAGTTCTTTGTTCTTGCTTCCATATTTCCTTAATTGCATCATCTAATGGCTGAAGCATCTCGACCAAAAGCTGCTAGGACCTCGGTTGGTCCTAATGCCTCTATCTTTAGGCATTTCATGCATACTTCACTTCAGGCCAAGTTCAGTATAGCATTCAAAAATAGGGTTGTACTAGTGGAGTGACCCATCCGGGTCACTTCCTTTCTGTCTAACTTTCTGGCCACCACTTTTCTAACTGACATTGGGACCTGCCTTTCTGAATACTTATCTAGCTACCATTTTTTTTTTTTAAACTAAGATTGGGAGTCAATTCTTCAAGCTAAGGGTTTTTCCCTCACTGACACGGTCAGGGAGTTTTATTGTCAAATTTATTATGTTGTTCCTGAGGCTTGTCTTTTAAGATTTCTGTTTGTGGCCATACCATTGAGTTTTAGTCAATCCCATTGCCGAGTACTTCAATTTTCCCCAGATAGACCATTCTTAGTATCCTTTTATGGATGCAGAGGCCCATCCTATGTATGAGACCAATCCCGGTATTCATGTTGATGGGAAAATTTATGTTATCCATATGGCCCTTGGGATTCCCTACCACATGTTGAATATGATAGTCACTGCAAACATTAATCCTTGTGCTTATTCCTCCAATGCAATCAAGAGCGTTGTCAAACTGTGTGCCATAGGCACTAGCCTCTCCATTGACCTTCTAGAATGTTCCATAACATTGTTTGTGCCTGTGCAGAGCACTTGTTCGTCATTTTGCACCTAAGTAACAGGCTCCTAGGCTTTGTTTTGGTTGTGTTTCTTTGTATTTAGTTGCTTCTTTTGTCTATTTTGTGTTGTATATTGGTTTCAAGAAAACTAGATCTCCTTTTTGGCTTGGATTTGTTTTACTTTCCGTATATATATATATATATATATGCCTTTTCTTTCCTCATTTTGTGTCAAAAAGGGGGAGAAGCCTACACATATTTTGTCGCTTATGTTGTATTTGTTGATTGTGTTGTGTTGCTTGAGAATGCTTTGAGTAAGGGGGGAGAAGGATTGCTTGAGTTCAAGTTTGTAGTGGTTGAGTTTGAGGGGAAGACGTGTATTATTTACACACCATTATCTCTACTCCACTTGTTCTTGTTAGTATGTGCTTTTCATATTTCAGTTACTATGCATTTTGTGACAAAACTCTAGTTGCAAGAACATGCATTCATAGTAAAATCCAATCCTCAACAATACATGACACCATTCTACAAGTCAATATTTGATTTGCAAGGGGAGATTGTTAAGGTCTTGAGTGTGATTGGCCTATTTTGTGTAGAGTCGATTAGAAGTTTGGGTTTTGATTGGTTCACGGTCAAGTGCTGAATAAAGCTCAAACCAAAGTCAGAAATGACAATGAAGCAGGGCCTGCCTTAGCTAAGTGAAGACCCAGCTATAGCCAAGATCATCTCTGAGCCGGAAATTAAAGACTAGTGTACCTCGCTATTAGGCTCACTCTAAATCCACTTTAGGGAGGAGGTTGAAAATGCATTCAAAGGTGGATTCCAGTATAGCTCGCTATGAGCCCGCTCTAAATGGCGCTTTTGCGCGTGATTACACATGCTCTAGAATTCAAGTCCAGTGTGACTCGCTCTCAAGCTTAGCATCAAGGGTGCTTTAGCGCACTACAGTATCAGCCCCAGGAATCAACTGCAGTAGACTACAGAGTTCCCTGTTTTGCCTTAGAATTCTAATTCAAGTGTTGCTTGATCTCAAGCTCACTCAATGCCTGCTTTAGTGAGCTATGGCGGTTTGTAGTTTTCTGCACTCTCCAGACCTTGAGAAGTGTGCCAAAAAGTCTCCAATCAATTGAAGGCCAACCTAGAGCTCTGTGAGGTTCATTTCATCTTCTTTTCCTCACTTGAAAGATTTTCCTTATATATACAAGTGCCAATTCATCTCAAGTGCACTATGTTAGCAAAGAGCAAATCTCACTCCAATTCATCTCATATGCAATGTGAGCAAAGAACAAATCTCTACCAAAGTATATGAGAGTTTCGAGCATTCCTCAACTTGAAGAGATGTTCCTAAAGTCTTGAGGGATTCTCCTACACACCTTTGTCTACCCATCTAAAGAGAGAAGCATGGCTTGAGGATAATTCAAGTCACGGATGCTTTAGCAAGGATTCAGTGGAGGACCAGGTGCTGCACGAATGAGATTGTAGTTTCAAAAAGCATAAAAGGGTCGTAAGACATTCTTGTACCTTGTTCTTCACATAGTGCTCGGTTGCAACAAGACTAGGTAGGTTCTGTGGTTTTTACCAAAAGTGTCCCAGGTAAAAAAATTTGTGTACCTCGTGTGATTGTTTTAGTTTCCATATATTGCATGAGGTTGAATGGTTTGCATTACCACATAATATTGATTTGGTTTAAATTGGTTAAGGAAATATTCATTCCCTCTTTGGCTGCATTGAGTCCATATCCACAAGGCATAGGATTTTCATTCCTGTAAGACTGATGCTAGTCATTGAACAAATTGTTGCAGCAGCAGCGTATTTGTGCAACCATTTCTAGCATCAAAATTATAGAAAATTGAAAAGATATGAATAACAATTTCAGAAAAAAGACAGTTTTCCTGATGGGAGATGAAAATCCAAGGATTGGATGAATGGAGATGTGGTTATGTACTGAAGTAAGTCTAACACAATATGGGAATGAAGGAAACATATTCGAGCAGAGTCAGGCTGACAGACAAACAGGAAGGGAAAAAAACAAAATAAAAAAAAAAACAAAGAGGATATTAGGAAATACCAAGTATGAATTGAACATTCTAGAGGAAATCTGAGGTAACTATAACCACTAGAAATGAAGAAAATCTTGCTCAACTGCAACAAAGAAAATACATATAAACTGGTGCTTCAATGAAAATCAGACTTTCATGGAACTGCAAAAGCAAAGGGGAACAACAAAAGGGAAGTATATTGTGGACGTCAGGAAAAAGAAAAATTTTAACTAAAAATAAGATTAATATTTAGATAAGAGTGCACCAAAATTTTGCATCCTAATAATTAGGATGAGTTCAGATGAATACACCTCTCTCAAAATAAGCAGAACTCACCAAATGAACAGAATAATGCACTTTCAGAGGGTAGCTTTTGGATAGAAACTCACCTATTAAGAGTAGCTGAAACAGTCTCCTGCACGGCAGCCCTCCAGTTGTAGCCCCTGTTTGATGTAACATAAATTGCCCCTTCATCAGTAACCATCTCTGCACTCTTTTCTCCGGTTGCCTTTATATACACCTATAAATGTCACAATAAAATAGTAGTTTTCTCTAAACCACAAGTAAACCAAGCAAAGTCTAATGGTTGGATACTCTTATGAAAAATCAGATTGAAACCGTAAGTGATAGAAAGAATGCAAACCAGAGTACAGCAAAGCTGGACAGCTTCATGGAGCGTGTCCAGGGCATTATCTGATGAAGTTTAGGGTCAATTTGAGTCGTATTATTATGTTTCTTTCAAGTTAGTGTGTTATTGGGCAGATTTATAAATACTTTTAGGTTTAGCAGTCAAAGGTGTACTTTGGTAACTTTGGATTAGCTAGACATAGACTTTAGTATGAGTCTATAGGTCTGATTCTGGGAGTAATTATCTTTTGGCTCTAAACTGCTCAACCTTCATTTGCTATACAGCATTGCCCAGCACCAAGTTACATGCAACACAAAACTCTCAACAGCAACATATGGTTGCTATCAAAAGAATATGAATAATGCTTTATGTTTTTGATGTGAAAAGTCTCAAGTGTAAATAACAGTACAAGTTGTCTGATGTAGTCAGTGCTCTATATGTGAAACTAATTATTATTTTAATAAATAAATAATTAATTAATACAACAACCATAATAATTATCTTCTAATGTTGAAAGATCTGAAGGATTAAATAATGTTTCTTAACAATGTTTGATTTTAGTCCATAACTATATTGTACACAATCCTTCTTCAAGAAAAAAAATTGAAAAAAATAAACTTTTAGATTCAATGAAAAAACTTTGAAAGTGACTACCTATTATAAGG
Organism: Euryodendron excelsum; assembly: GCA_033060915.1. Classification (NCBI taxonomy): domain Eukaryota; kingdom Viridiplantae; phylum Streptophyta; class Magnoliopsida; order Ericales; family Pentaphylacaceae; genus Euryodendron; species Euryodendron excelsum. Next base: position 39,262,823 of record CM065388.1, read on the forward strand.
TAAACTATTAAAATCAAGATGTCTATGATGGAGATAAGGTACTTACACAAAAACACATCTGCAATCAAAATTCACCATGCATGAACACTGTAACAGCATACAAAGGTTTTGTCTATCTCCATGTTAAGATGGTTCTTTCTCCAACAAAAAAACACACACACACACACACAAAAAGGAGGCAACATCCTCCAGAGAAAAAAAAGGAAAAAAAGTGAGCTCTCAAATGGTAATTTTAGATGTGTTTATCAAGTAAATTTAAGTGATGACCAACATCATTCATGAAAGAGTTTGATTATGCCTTCTCGGTTTGTATGGCATAGCTCAAGATTGAAGGTAAACTTTTTATGTTAATTTTATGAAAAACCGATAATGCATGTTAATTTGGTGATTAGACTACCATCAAAATGTAAACTGAATGATAAAACAAAAAATGCTTGTCAAAAAAAGTGACATTGTTTATCTCTCTCACACGCACCAAAAAAAAAAAAAACCAAAAATGTAAAGAAGATTATGTTTTTCAATATTTATGTTTCAACAGCCTTTAATAGCTAATTATATGCCCCACAACTGATGAAAAAATCCTACTAGAAAGCATGGACACTTCGTTTAGGGTGCTATGTCCGTGTCCGATACGTGTCGAACACACATACTCTTCGGATACGCCGGTATACATTTCGGACACATTAATGGCGTGTCTTGAATTTTTTTTTTTTTTTTCAATGGACACATCTAGGACACTCTGGGGACCAAGGAACAAATTTCCATTTGTTTCTACCAAAATGGCCGAAACGTTTCCGTTTCTTAAGAGATCAAAACGAAACACTAGTGGAATAACGAAACACTGTTTTTACAATCAAAACACACTGAAATATAGAAAAATGCACCAAAACACAATGCGATATACCTAAACAATAAGTTGTATTAACCCGAATTTAAAATTTTTATAAAAGGTGTACAGTTTTTATACAAAAGATTGTATTTTACTATTTTAATATTTGTCACTTTTGAAATGTTTCTGAAACATTCCGAAACATTTCCGAAATATTTCCAAAACATTTCCGTTTCAGAGCCAACCAAAATGACCCCTCGAAACGAAATTTTGATCCTTGCTAGGGACATGTATTGGACACATCTAAGACAAATATTGGACACATTTAGGACACTTTTTTTGATGACTTGGGGATGTTACATTCACATTCGTTGCATATAAAAATGTATAAAAATATTTTTTCTGCCGTATTTTTGCCGTATCCGTGGCCTCACTTTTTGAAAATTTTCATGTCCCATGTCCGTAATATGTGCCTATATTTGTGCTCGTATCTGTATCTGTATCCGTGCTTCTTAGGAATCCCATGAGACATTAAGAATCTCAACATGATTAAGTTCCATGCTCAAGTGACGTATCAAAAAAAAATAAAAAAGTTCCATGCTCAAGTGCAAAAGAATGCTCCTATCATGTTGCTTGTTGACCTATACTAGATTATGGAAGTCCTTTAACTCCATGAAGTCTATGTTACTTAGACTTAGATAACGGTGTCGGGTGCGTGTCCAAATGTCGGATTTATCTAATTCTCGTGTCCAATGACACTCGGACACGGCTAAATTTCATATGTTTTAAATACTTTTTTTGTTTTTTTAGATAAAATGGTATTTATAAGCTAAAATATAGCATTTCATATATAAAATAGAAGTCCCATGCTTAGTTATATAGTAAACTCAATTACTTATACATACTTGCTAGATGCAAGTTCAACTACCAACTGGCAATATCGGACACACATCTCATACCCTCATACTAGTGTCGAGTGTCTAACACGAGTATTTTACAAATTTAGAAGAGTCCAAGTAACATAGCATAAAGTGACATGCATGTAGGTCTAGTAACACTAACAAGGCCCCATCAAGCATAAACTACTTGCATACATTTGAAAGGGTATACCAAGATAAGATGTAAATCTGCAATAGTTTGAATGTTCAAAACTGTATCATGAGGGGCTCTAGAAATTCACTTACCATATCACCAGGAAGTTCAGCACTTAATGGTATCCTCTCCCAGCTTTCTCCGGCATCAGAAGTGTATAATAGAATTGCAGGTTTTCCAACAATCCATCCCTCCTTCCCTTTGAAGCTGATGCAGTTAAACCTGTAATTGAAATCTTCATCTTCTGCAGAGGGTATTGACCGCGGAATCCAAGTGTTCCCCCCATCTTTTGTTTCTAAAATAGTTTGCCTAGTGCCCAGCAGAAAACCTAGCAAGGCAACCAATTTTCAATTGTAATTTATTAAAAACTACTTAATTTAGTCCAATTTCTAATTGTTCTTTAATAAAAAAACTGAGCACATTAGAGAATGCCAAATTTTCAATCTCAAACTGCACAAGTCATAAAAGGCACAATTTTACCAAATATATGGTACAAATGTATATAGGAAAAACCCAAAATTGCAACTTGTTTTTATCTTCGCCAACATTGGACTTTAAGAGGTGCCAAAAAAAGAAACTGGTTCTGATAACTTTCTTTTTGTTTTACAAGAAAAATGGGGAAAATAACAAATAGAGTTGGGACATAACGTTTTATATAAAATCGGACATCAGCAAAATAAGAAAATAAGAAAACTCAACTCGATTAAGCCCAATTTTTAAATGATCTTTAATAAAAAAACAAGTCACATTAAACAACGCAAGAAACCAAAATGAATATGAGACTGCTGCAAATGTCCTATAAGGGGCAATTCCACCAAATATGGGATATAAGAAATATTTTATACAAGAAACAGACCTCAAAACTGGTATTGCTTTTGACCTTCACCACCACTGAATTGAACTCGAAGAGGTAGCAAACAGGAAAATGGGTTTCACTACTTTCTGTTTGTTTGCTGAGAAAATTTGGGAAAAAAGTAGAAACATAAAAAAATGGATATGATGGTTTTTGAGGATCTAAAACAACTGAGAAAACCCAACTACCCAACTCGGATTAGGCGCCTCCCATATGGGCAGCCGATTTTTGTCCACATCACCAGGGACTCCATGGAGGTTGTGGTTTGTGGGTCATGAGGAAGTGCTAGTTATGAGATGATGCCATGTAGACGTTGCCGTCACGATCACATGATGTGTGCGGGCATCAACGTGTCACCATGGGACAGCTCTTTGGACACATGTCCCCGACCATTCATGTGTATAGGCCACACATGTGGCCCCATCTACACACAAACCATATACCCTTCATTTCTTACTCCCCCAACAGATTTTGAAGAAAGAGATTCACAACCCCCTTCCTTAATAGAGATTCCTAATAGAGATATTTGCTCTCTCTTTTACCTATTTGGGTTTCTCTATCTCATCCATTTGCTTCTTCATAGAAACTACAGATTTAGAGAATCTATTATACTGAGTTCACCGATTTGGAAACTCAATGCAGGAGCTACATCTCCCCTCTCTAAATTTTCTCTTCTCTGCTCCCTCTCCTCTCCATTAGCCACATCTCTTTGGGTCTCTCCAGTTAGATAAGTTCGTATTGGGTCCCTTCCTATGTGGCATTGGTCCTACTTATTTTCTCATGACCTCATTTAATAAGTCTGGTATTTGTTGAGCTATATAACTCTGGCCTTTGGAAACATCCAGCACTTGGACTGTTGCACAGAGAAATACAAGAATCTTGGACTTCCATCTTGGTTCTGGTTGGTAGAAATTGGTGGCAGCATTATTTTCTATTCCCTTTTGAGTAAAAAGGAAAAATACAGAGTTGAATAATCAGAGAATCTGGAGAAGAAGACAAGCAGAAAATTCAGAACATCCAGTGCATCATTAAGGAGCTCTGTTCAGGTTCTGCTGCTGCATTTTTTCTGACCAGTTTGTGCTGCTTGTTCGTGGGTGATTTGTGCTGGTTTACTGGTAAATTTATCAGCAATTTTGGTGAGGTATTTCCTATTGTTTTAGCTCTCTGTTGGAAACACCTAAGGGTGTTTGTGAAACTTTGTCTTTTATAATCATTTTGTAAACTCATGTGGTGATGGTAGTGGAATTGGATTTCGATCCCCTGGATGGCTCGAGTTTGAGGGAACCCCGTAAATCTCAAGTAGTCAAGCGTGGCTTTTGCTTTGGATTTAAATATTAATGTTATCAACCACAACATTTTTTATATTTATATGGATTTGCGTTTGTGGGAAATCTTATTTTGTTTCCAACAGTTCGGACCCGATTATTCCTCAAACTTCCCAGCAAGCCCAATGTGTACAAAGTCCAATAAAAGCAATACAGAAAACATTAGAATTGAGGAATACCGTGATTGAGGTCGTCGGGAACGAAAGCAATGTCGAGAAGAACAACCCCTGGATCGATGGGGAGGTACACTCTTTCCCACTCGGAGAGAGGCTCTTCTGCTTTCGCCTGTTGTTCGAACCCAATTAGAGGAGCAAGCGAAAGCGAGAGGGCAGCGGTTTCGGATATGAAGTTTCTGCGGTTGAGAGATGATAATTTCTGTCCTTGGTCGTGGTGGTGGTGGAGAGAGGCTCTGGGAACTACCCGAGTTTGGGAGCTTCTGTAATGGCGAGGGCTACTAATACTACTACTGGCAGCATTAGAGAAGAGGGAATTCAAAGAGAATGGTCTCAGTCCAATTACTGGGTTGGAGCAATCTGTGAGTAGTTGCACTTGCAGGGTCACCACCATTGTTGCTGCTCTCTCTCTCTTATCCAAATGTTATTTTCTCAACGGCTTCGCGGGACGTTTTAAAGCGTCTCAAATTCAATAAGATAAAACTTAAAAGAAAGGGAAAACAAAGAATATGACACGATAACCATTAAAATGACATCCCCTTAGCATTCTGGGAATGTAGGTACGGGGATCGATACCCCGCATCTCTTGTTCTGCCCCTTTTTGAAGCCGAACGGCAGTTTACTTTGTTATCCTGCTCTAAGAAAATTTATCGATACCCCATCTCCACTTATTCACCATATCCACAGGATGGCAATGGATCCAAAAACATGAAGGGCAGAAATGGAGGGAAACAAAATGAAAATAAACTAAAAGGTTCGTTTAGTATATGTTTTTGTTTTTTATTTCTTTAAAAATAAAAAATATAAAAAACATTGAAATAGGTGTATTTTTTTATTTCAAAACATTGATCTGGTATTATTAGTAGAATGGTAATATACAAATGCAATTACCAGACCATAAAAAATAAAAACACAAACTTATGATACATAACAAAAAATAAAAACACAAACTTATGATACATAACAAAAAATAAAAACTGATAACACTTTCAAACGGACCCAAAGTTTTTCCTACCTCGCTTCCCCCAACTTTTACAATTATTATATTTTTATGTTTTATATAGGCTACCTTTAGTCTTTGATGAACTAATTGTATTAACCCCTGAACTAATTGTATTAGGGTTATGACTAACAAAGTCAATAATTTTTCTGCCTTACTGTTGAGTTCTTGGGGGGGCAAGTTTCCCTGACACTTGCCTATTTTAAACTTAATTCCACAAGTGGGTGGTGTTTTAACTTTATACTGCAAGCCAAGTTCATTGCCAATTTAATTGGCGTTTTTATTGAAAACGTTAATCGAATAAGCATTTTTAAGTCGTATTGCACAACCGTATATATATTGTAAAAAACCACCAATTGAATTGGTGATTTTAATGAAACTGCTAATTGAATTAGCGATTTTAATAAAACCACCAATTCAATTAGTAATTTCACTAAAACCGCCAATTGAATTGGCGGTTTCATATCAGCAATTCCCTCAGACAGTTAAAAACCCATAACTTCCAAACTAAGGGTCCGTTTGACGTGCCGTCAACTCCCACACGTTACTCATGTCACATTGGTGCCTCTCGCCAAGTTTCACACTTCCCGGACCCTTCCTTACAATTTCGGTACCCCAACAGTCGATTTTGCTTTCTCCCGAAAACTTAAGTTTCGAAATTCTAAAACTTTGCATAACTTCTAAACCAGGAAACGATTGACGTGCTATCAACTCTCACACATCACTCATGTCACACCGGTACCTCTTGCTAAGTTTCGCACTCCCCGGAGCCTTTCTCGCCATTTTGGTACCCCAATGGCCGAGTTGGCCTAACTCCGAAAATATAAGTTTCGAAATTCTGAAACTTTGCATAACTTCCAAACTGAAAAACCAATTGACATGTCGTCAACTCCCATACGTCACTCGTGTCACATCGATGCCTCTTGCTAAGTTTCCCACTCCCTAGAGCCTTTCTTGCCATTTTGGTACCCCAACGGCAGAGTTGGCCTAACTCCGAAAACCTAAGTTCTGGAATTCCTAAACTTTGCATAACTTCCAAACCGGGAAACTGATTGATGTGCCATCAACTCCCACATCTCACTCATGTCACACCGGTGCCTCTTGCTAAGTTTCGCACTCGCTAGAGCCTTTCTCGCCATTTCGGTACCCTAACAGTCGAGTTGGCCTAACTTCGAAAACCTAAGTTCTGAAATTCTGAAACTTTGCATAACTTCCAAATAGGGAAACCGATTGACATGTCGTCAACTCCCATATGTCACTCGTGTCACATCGGTGCCTCTTGCTAAGTTTTGCACTCCCCAAAGCCTTTCTCGCCATTTCGGTACCCCAATGGCTGAGTTTGCCTAACTCCAAAAATCTAAGTTTTTAAATTCTGAAACTTTGCATAACTTCCAAACTGGGAAACCGATTGATGTGCCATCAACTCCCATACGTCACTCGTGTCACACCGGTGCCTTTTGCTAAGTTTCGCACTCCCTAGAGCCTTTTTTGCCATTTCGGTACCCCAACGGCCGAGTTGGCCTAACTTCGAAAACCTAAGTTTTGAAATTTCAAAACTTTGCATAACTTCCAAACCGAGAAACCGATTAACGTGCCGTCAACTCCCACATGTCACTCGTGTCACACCGGTGCCTCTTACCAAGTTTTGCACTCCGCGGAGCCTTTCTCGCCATTTCAGTACCCCAACGGCTGAGTTGGCCTAACTCCAAAAACCTAAGTTCCGAAATTCCGAAACTTTGCATAATTTCCAAACCGGAAAACCTATTGACGTGCCGTCAACTCCCACACATCACTCGTGTCACACCGGTGCCTCTTGCTAAGTTTCGAACTCCTTGGAGCCTTTCTTGCCATTTCGGTACCCCAACGACCGAGTTTTCCTAACTCCAAAAACCTAAGTTTTGAAATTCCGAAACTTCTCATAACTTCCAAACTGGGAAACCGATTGACGTGCCGTCAACTCCCACACATCACTCGTGCGGTGCCTCTTGCTAATATACATGACATTAAATAAAAAATGCCAAATATGTTCCAAGCTCATACATATATTATATGAAAACATAATAACTTATTTTAATTATACTGAAACAAAAACTAGACCAAGGTTTATGGACCATGTTCATAACAACATAGTGGTTTGCCAACAACGCTAAGACTAGTAGGTAGATAGTTTTCAAAGTCATCGTCACCTTCTTCTTCTAAGAAGTCTGAAAGTTCTGGGTTAGAAACTAGCAATGGATCTTTAACGATTTCTAATATTCATTGTGTTGGATCACCACATTGTTCCTTTGTTTGCTGTGTAAAATGATATTTATCTAACCTTCGTTGCATTTGATCAATCTCGCGTTCTAGTGCTTTTATAACATTGCTGTTAGGTGATCGTCTGTTGAACAACTTAACTAAACGGGCTTTTGGGACACGAAGGCCATGCCATCGGTAATATATCTCTTGTTCACATTGTTTATCGAACAAGTCTTCCCACGGCAACCTTATGCATTGGGAGTTAGTCACCCGCGGGGTGGACATAAAGACGCATCACCGATGAAGATATGACTGATCGGACCCATTGTATCGTGCATTAGGATTGGTTTGTTAAGAAAGCAACGCTTTCAGCCATACCATTTGTTACCAATTGAGTCCATGTATGTATGCACCATATGGATGGGTGAGGGTTGGTTTTGATCTGTGCCGCCGCTTCGAGCCGAATGACTACATGATACCCCAAATATTCCTTTTCGCTTCAGCATGTTAGGAAGTATGTATGGTTTAGCACTTGTTCATGTAATGGCATGACATATATATAGGTAATATGATACAATGCATGAGTAAATGGTTCACGTGAATTCATTGGGATGCGAAACAAGACTTTTATGCAGCCTTCACGTGAAGGGTTCAGGACATTCCTTCATGTGAAGCTAATGCATGCTTTATACTGAAATGACGCAACACCTCGTGCAACCTTCATGTGAAGGGTTTAGGACATGCCTTCACGTGAAGCTAATGCACGCTTTATACTGAAATGACGTGACACCTCAAAATATAACCCCAACTGACAATACGGTAATGTAGAAGATGAACTATTTTATAAATAACCATAATATGTGATTACAAAAAAATCTATGAACTACAAAATTTGATACATCCATAAACACGAGATACCAGAAATAACCATAATATTCGATTTCATCAACAAATGTTCAACAACTTTCTCAAAATGTATCTAATACAAACCTCATACCCCCAAGTACTATACATGACCACCTGTACCACATAAGGGTGGCCTCCTATCTCGTCTCGACTTACGGGTAAAGACCCGTGTGATACTACGTAGTCTTGACTGAGATGGCTCTGCCTGGGTGATCTATGAAACGCCCTCAAGAGGTATATGCTGATGTGGATCAATGGTAGGGACTACGTAGACTAGATCAATGGGAGGCCTACTGCTGACCTGAGTGAGCTAAGATGACCCATCTACCTGTGATGGTGGTATGGGATGTGTAGTCTTGGATGACACAGTAGATGGAATGTGACCCTGGGTGTCCATGAAAGGTGTCTCTATATGGTACCCTTCAATTAACAATGGATCCAAAGGTGTATGAAATCCCATATCATCTCCGACAGTAGAGGAACCAGATCACTGGTCATAAAAAACAGGGGAAACGTCGTGGTGTGGTGCGGTGCAACAAGGTCTCACCTCGCAATTGGTCGTATATGATGATGAGGGTACATATCAAGGGTCACTGTGATATGTATATGCTGGCATACTCGGTGTGACATGCGATGTAGGTGTCTGGATCGAGGCCGGCTGGGCAACTGAGTGCTAGGCCTGTGAAACTGAGGGATGGGCAACTGAAGGTTGGGCCTACGAAAATGAGGGCTGAGCATCTGAGTGTTGGGCCTGCGAAACTGAGGGCTGGGCAACTGAGGGTTGGGCTTGCGAAACTGAGGGATGGGCATTTGAGTGCTGGGCCTACGAAATGCACTGCTGCTCACGTAATATCTTTAGTGACTTGGTACACAAGTCACGCGCCCTATACATCTCCTCCAGTGCCGGATTAGTCCCAAACCCATATATAGCATGATCTATAAGATGATGCACGGTCGTAAAATGACGAGTCTACAAAATGAAGCATAATTTTTGTGTCCCTTTACCAATTCATATTTGCTTTGAAAAACCATATTACATAAAAGACTACTAACCGCAATCTTTACCGTAGACCCGACCTCCAGGTAGCCTCGATCCGGGCGATGAGCTAGATTGCCCACTAATGGGCGTGTGATACAGCGATACCATTGTATATATGGATCATCATATCACATCTCTCTAGCAGTAGAAAACCCAACTATAATATGATCACGGTACTGCTGCCATCGCTGTATGTACTCTATCTAATACTCCCTTTAATCAGTGTTATGTCTCCTACGCCTATCTAAACCATGTAAGTCAGGAGATGTGTTATGAGCCTGTGGAATGACCTGTTTGAAACCAAACTGTCAACATACACGATCAAGCAGATGCCACTCTACGACCTCAAAGCACAATAATGGGGATCGAGTCAGCTAGATATTGCTACCAGCTCGACAATAATCTGGAAATGAATCCATGATAGCATCATATAGCCTCCATATGAACTACAAATATATAAAAATGTAGTACCCATTACTAATTGAAATATATGAACCAAAAAATTAAAAAAAATCCATGTAGTATTCATACCTAGTTCGGCCTCAACCGGTCCAATTGATCGCGTTATACACGGACAACATGGGTTGACACTGTAGCTGTATGATATCTTGATCTCCATCTGAGAGATATGTGGACATAATATCAAAACTATGTTTAATGACTGAAGATATAAAGGTAAACACAAATAATTTATTGGTATATACCCAGCTCCCCACGGGCCACCGGGTAACTGTACCCCATCTATATCTGAGGGCTGTTGGCCATCAGTAGGCTGATCTCTACGACTAGGGCACATGCGTGGGAATCTCTCCCAAACCCATACCTGAATAAAGTTCAATGTTAACACAAATAGTAAATGCAATAAAAATAAAACAGTACGACATACTGGATAAAGTGCAATGTTATTAAACCTGCAACAAAAGTAGTGCGCCCGCTATCTGCTTTCCATCTAGCTTCGTTTCCCGGCACATTGACCTATAAAGCATAGCTAAGGTGGCACTGCCCCAGCTATATCTCCCTGCCGCGTCTAAGTCCTCCAAAAATGGGAGGTATGACAGTCTTACATTAGTCTGGGATAAATCTAACATCAGCACCCCCACAATCAGGTGAAGTATGTATGCACGTGCGTGCCGTTGTACAGTAACATCATCAGCTGCAGCTGGAAGGGCCTGGAAAGTGTCACGGAGCCATGTAATCTTAACACGCCCTCTATCTAACTACTCTGGGGTGGGGCCACACCTAACAATTGGACACATAGGTCCTGCCACTCCTACACAGTAGTCCGAACCTCCCATTGGATGATAGGCTTGCCATCGAAAGGTAGTCTTAATAGTATAGAAACCTCCTGCAAAGTGATGCTAGCCTCCCCGATAGTCAGATGAAAGGTATGGGTCTCCTGTCGCCAACGTTCTACTAATGCCGTGATCAAGTGATGGTCCAACCGGATCATCCCAACTCGATAGACACTGTAGAACCCAGCATGTAATACATACTGTAAAATACGTGGGTGTAGCACATCGTATAAATGACCGGCGGCGCATCTGCATTTAAGAATATCTGTACCTTACATCATTAATTGGAAGGGCATTAGTATACACGTGCCATCCCATAAAATATATGCATAAATATAAAACATATTATAATTCTGCATACCCTATGGTCTCATCTCCAACTCAATCGATGATGGGCTTGTAATGTCAGCACAGTACGATCGATAGGCCCAGGAAGAGCTGTAGTTGTATCCATAAGACCTGCAATTGACACGTAACATATGGGGTGAAAATAGTAATAAAATAAATGATGTCAGGGTCTACAAAAGTCATTAGGTTTCTACATAAAGGCTGTCAATGATAGGACTAAAACCTCAGAGACCTACAAATATAACATCTATGCACGTGAATGATGTGACAAAACCCTAAAAAGCTATCAATGAAATACAAATAAGCCTTACAATTAATACAATTAAGTTCAAATATAATTAAGTTTAAATATATGATTAATCATAACTAACCATTATCTTAAATAGAAATACAAATTGTTCTTCATTAGCTAGTTAATTGTTCTTCCAATACATAACTCAGGCGGTCCGGTTTGGACATTTATGCTTATCATGGCCTTGTTGTTTACAAATACCGCAATTATTGAATTGTCGTCTCCTAGAGACGTCCATCTCATTCTGGATTCGTTTGTTTTTTGGACGTCCGGGTGTAGCTTCTCGTTAATGGGTCGGATCTGGAATGAGCTTATGACCATCGTATGAAGCTCAATAATGCTCGTGCACCATCGGTTGGAAACTTGATTTGTACACGTGAGCAAAAACGTAGAGATTATATTGAGGAGCAATTAAGCCCCATGGTTGTCTTCTTGTTTTCGCGCAAACTGCCAGTATGTGCGAACAAGGATAATGGTAGATGACCCATTTTCCGTAGTCACACAAAGGAGGATTCAAAGTCACCAGATGTCTGTTATTCCCTTTCGTGCCTACTGGGTTTGTAATAATCTTAGCGGAACCTTGAGTCTTGCATTTGGAATATAATCATTTCATAGTTGTAATAGAGATTGAGACTTCTACAAATCTATCAATAAACGGTGTGAATTAAAAACACTGTATAAATTTTGTGACATTACCAATTAAAAACATTAACGTGATGCATCGCCGATCGAGCTTGATAAGATTCTATCTTCTTTTGCACTTTCGATGTGTACCTCAACCCCTTCTCTACGGCACGATGAATTTGTATTCGTTTTTGGGTGAAAGTTGCCACCAAACGGTAGAAAGTAACCTGAACACATGCGGTTATAGGCAAGTCTCGTGCACCTCTTAAGACATTTTTATAGCACTCTGAATTGTTGGTGGTTATAACTCCCTAACGATAACCTCCGTCATGCGCCAATGTCCACTTCTTGGGGTCCTCGTTGCACAGGTCACGAAATGCTTTTGCCGCCGACTTCGTTTGTGAATTTTTAATCTCATCTATTGCCTTGTCGAACTTGCGCACCTGACAGGCAGTTTCAGCTTTCTATGTAAGATTCTTAACTTTAGCGTTGTTGAACTTTTTTTGGTAATTACTTCTAAAGTGCCTAAGGCAATATCGATGGACTCCAGCTGGTTCCCCGTCTCATGGACTTTCCTAATAATCTTTTACTGTGCTCAATATGGCTGCATGCCGATCAAAAATCAATGTGATCCCCTCTTTTCCTGGCACAATAAGATGCCTGACATGGTAGATAAACCATGACCAATTACGATAGTTTTTCGATTCAACTACTGCGAAAGCTAGAGGAAAAACGTTGTTGGCAACAATTTTGGCCACAACAATCAACAACACTCCTGTATATTTTCCATAAAGGTGGGTACTATCGATAAAAATCACTGGAGGGCAGTGGTTGAAACCTTCAATGTATGGCCAGAATGCCTAGAAAATTCTGTCAAGCCCGACGTCGGCAGACCTTCCAATGTCACGTATTTCCAAAACCATAACTGTGCCTGAGTTCCTGAACTGCAACGTTCTCATGTACCTTGGTAACTTTTCATAGGACTAATCCCAATCCCCGAAAACCATCACAATGGCCTTTGTTCTTCCAAGCCAAGCTTTTTTGTATGAGACTGTGAAACCAGCACTAGTTTTTACACTCTCGATTATGGAAGCTATCTTCCATCCAGGGTCTTCCTGTACACCACAACAAAATAAATACTCAATCTTTATATTTATATGAGCATTACTGCATAATATCCAAACATCTTACTTTTAATTTAGAATTTATAGGAACTTACCGTAACTTGTGTCTTAATCACGTGTGCAATGAATGTCGAATTCAGGTTGTGGTGATCCAAACTCTCCATCCCATGTAAACAAGTATGAGGCCCAGGGCATTGCATAATGTCAAACAAAGTATGCTTCTTCTTTAAACAGGCACGCAGCTTCCATGGGCAATCATGACTGCACCTGGTGCTCCAAACCTTTTTATCTGTTTCTACAACATAATAATGTTTGTTCATCTTCACATGATACCAATTACATGCACGGATCACTGAATCCTTATCTTTGAAAACCATCCCTTTTGCAAACTCTGGATTAGCATTTAACCATGTTGGACCGCGATGGTATAAGTCTCAACCAGCTGCGGAATCATCTACCCTATCCAGGTTTGTAAAAAAGGGCACCGGATTGTCATTCAATTCAGGAAGGTTCACTTATTCTTGCCCAGCGTCATCAGAGTCGTCATTTCCATCATTTCTCAGTAAAACATCAACATCTTCCTTTGATTGATCAGATTGAACAACATCTACATCTTCATCTTCATCTATCCCTCTACCAATCTCATCAAGGCCCACAAGTCGTTCTACGGGTTCCATGCTTGCACTGGGACCTATCCCTTCTACACACCCCCCTTGGCCCAAAGCATATTGTGGGTGATATGTGGGTGGACTGTCAAAGTCATGCAATTGTTCAACATTACTCCGACTTTGTGAGTAATCATCGTATGGGGTGAAAATGTTAGACGTTGGTTGGCCCGGCACATCCTCTCCGATTGCATTTCGATTACTCTGCCCAACTGTAAGCATTTTGGTAAATGTCCCCAAGGATAATGTATCACCTCTCCCTGCCAATATTTCACCGTAGGACTAGACATCTCCTGAATTAAAATCAGGACAAGTGTGATTGGTGGTCATTGTAGATATGTCTTTCTCAATGTACATTTCAACACAATACATTTAAGGATATCTCGAAGGGAGATTTAACACAGTTTGCAATGTCTTGTCGTTCTTGACCGACAACTTCTTATATATCCATACTTCTCCATTTCGTCTAACATGGTATCTATATATGAACTTTATGTTTACATATTCTCCATACGCATCCATCTTAGGAATGATCATGTCTTGTAACCCACCAAGTGAGGTCACCGGTTCTACATTATAACATCCACTAACTTCTACATCATAGGCTATCCCTTCTCGGTGATCTAGTACTATCTTCCCCCCCCCCCCCACCCTAATAAAATAGTACCATTGTCATCATTACTTACCTGTGCTTACCATCAAATAAATAATAACACCATCTTAGGAATGAGAGACATTTTGAGAAATAAAGAACTGGCTGACGAACCCAAATAAATATATGAATATATATTTTGAGTTTTTGGGTACGAGCATGACCACTGACCATCTTCTTCTGAAGTCATTTTGTTTCTTTAAATTTTTCCTAAGCATTATAGGCTAATCATGCTTAGTTGCTAAGGTAAGTCTGTTGTGTATCTATGCTCTATAGTGCAACTATTATAGACTAGAGGGTGGGGCAAACAAACTCTTTTCAATTTTTTAAAGTCTGTAGGTGGTATGAACATGGAGAAATTTGAACATTTTGGTATGTCTAATTTGCCCCAGTTTTTTAAGAGGATAGGTTTTTTTTTTTTTTCACTGCTACTGTAATAAATTAATGTTTAAAAGTTCTTTTTTTTTTTTTTTTTGTAAATTGCTCTAATTTGAATAGCATTACATAACTTTTAACTGATTCAGACACTAATTGAAGATCTCCCTTTATATATTACAAAAGCTAAATAATTTTTCTATATTCCTATGTTTGCTTTTTAGTAGCTTGGGAGAGAAGAGGAAAAAGTTCTGATAAAATACAAGTTAAATTCTAAGAAAAGTCCATTTTTACTTTCTTTTCATTTCTCCCCCTTTCCTTTTCAATCATTTTTCTTTCTCTTTTCTTTGGATTTCAAACAATAGACAATAATTTTCCAATCATTTTCTTTGTAAAATCAAACAAAAGAAATAAATTTTCCAATCATTGATAACTGAGTGAATAAAAGAAATATACACACATTGATAAATGCATTAAATGGGAAGACAGAAAACTGACCTTCCTTCGTGAACTTCGTGAGAGCAAGGCTGAACATGAGAGAGAAAGATCAGAGAGTGCGGCCTGAGAGAGAGAGAGAGAGGCTGGAGAGTGAGTAAGGCGTGAGAGATAGAGAGAGCTGTGAGACACAGGCGTGAACCAGAGTGAACGGCACTGAGAACGAGCCCTAGTTTTATGTTAAATGAAACTGCCAATTGAATTAGCAGTTTTAATAAAATCGCTAATTCAATTAGCGGTTTCATTAAAATCGCCAATTCAATTGACATTTCTTGGCTTGGTATATACGGTTTCGGAATACACTTAAAAAGGCCAATTGAATTAGCAGTTTTAATACAAATGCCAATTCAATTAGCGATGAACTCGCCTCCTTGCATAAAGTTAAAACACTACCCAATTATAGAATTAAGTTTCAAATAGATCTGTGTCAGGGAAACTACCCTCTTGGTGGGGCGGGGTGGGAGAGGGATTATTATATTTTTATGTTTTATACAGGCTACCTTACTGTTGAGTTCTTTTTTTTTTTTTTTTTTGGTGGTTGGGGGGGGGGGGGGGGGGGGGGGGGGAAGGGAGAGAGAGAGTCCACTTCATAAAGACCAAATCTGAGCTTGAAGGCCAAATCTGAAGTGAAGAAGGCTGAAAAAAGTCACAAAGCCGCAGTCGCAGGTAATATTCAAGACCATGACCAGCCAAGACGACGGATTCTGATTGAAATCGACACGATTGGTGGTGCTCTACATCGATTTGTTAGATTCAATTGTTCTGCTATGGCAAGCTTTGAATTCGATAATCCATTGGAATTTTCAGATTTGGTTCCTCAAGCCTCCACGTTCTCTCTCTCTCTCTCTCTCTCTCTCTCTCTCTCTCTCTCTCTCTCTCTCTCTCTCTTGCTTTATCCTTTTGTCTCTCCCTTTCTCTTTACTCCGTGTATCTCTTCAACATCTCTGTAATGCCATTTTAACCTCACTTCGTGTCTTCGACGGTGCACTTTGCACAGGTATGCTTTCTCTCTCTCTCTCTCTCTCTCTCTCTCTCTCTCTCTCATGATTTGGAATTTACAACACTGTAAGCAGCATATATCATATAGTTTCGTAAAAAAAACATTTGTTCTTCTACCAATGAATCACCCATCCATGACGTTCTTGACTGCGACTGGCTAGATTTGAGCAATTTGTAATTACATTTTTCTTGATATTCTTTCTTAAAAACCTGATGTGATATATATATATATATATATATATGATCACCACAGACTTCCTTTTAATCTTTGAAAACTGGAATCTGTTATATTAGAATAAAATCAATTTCAACTTGATTAAGAATAAGTATGGGTTTGGGTTTGGGGCGGGGGTGGGGGTGGGGGCAAAGGCGGAGGCGGAGGCGGAGGCGGAGGCAAGGGTAGAGGCGAGGATGGATGTAGTCTTATACCCGTAAAGGCGGGGATGGACGTAGTCTTGTATCTGTGGAGACGGGAATAGAGGTTGTTTGTCTAGTTGGACCAAGAGCCTAGGGTCGACCAGGGCGTGGGCCCGCCCGTCTGGGAGTCTTGGTAGTCACTGAAGATGGCTCACTTGAGTCTCTCGACTGTAGAGGGGCGAGAACCAAGATCAGACAAGAGAGAGAGATTTATGAGCTTATGGTAGCTTTTGTAATAAATGTAATTAAGTTGTCTTTGTTTGTCATAAATGTGCTGAGAGTATTTATAGTGGGTAGTGATTGACACTGTGTGGACACGTGGTGCCCCCCGACTGGACAGGCCTGAGTCCCACCATCATGAAGTGAAGAGGCCATGTCAGGGCCGCGGCAGGGCAATTGGATGTGCACTCTGCTATGGCGTCAAGTGCTTGTCCAGCCATGTCTCGTCACGTGTCTATTATATTAAATGTGCGTCGGGTCAGTATTTAATGCTTAAGATACAGTATTTGAGTGGTTCTGAGGGTAGATCTTTCTCTTTTAGCTGGTTGATGGGGCTGGTCCCCCCTGCACTCGTGAGGCGTGCCGCTCAACGGTCCCTTTAGTTCTAGCCTCCGTTCCACTGCCCATGAAAAGGGGTCCCGAGCAAGGGTGAACTAAGTTAGGAGGTTAAGGGCCTGAGCTTGTTGAATGGTAAGGTGTAGGACCTCGAGGTGTACTAGACACGAGGCCTGTCTTGCACGGATGCTCGTTTTGGTCGGAGCCGTGCAGACACAGGGCCTGGCTTAAGTGGAGCTTTTGGAGCTGTTTGAATGAGGCTTAGTGATGAGGCGATGAGCCTGCCGCGGGGACGAGGGCGCCGAGCCGATTTTTCTAAGGAGTGCTTGACCCATGTTTGACTTTGAGGTACCTAAAGGATCCACGTGGTCTGCTAGGTGGACATGTGGGGTGCCACGTGGCGCCCACTGACTAAGTACCTACAGAGGTCAAAATTAATCTCTATGCAGGGATACGAAACTCGACTTTTTTAGGTAGAGGTAGGGGTGGAGATCCCATCCTTCACACCGCCCCATCCATTGTCATCCGTATTCACCCATAAGGGGTAACTTATTATTTTCGTTTTCATTCAAAAGATGAAAAACAAAAAATTCATTTTACAAATAAGTGGTTTTTTATAGAATTTTTAGGATTGGATTATATGAAAAAGAAAAATGTAGTTTAATTTTCAGTTGATTCAAGATACTCATTTTATATATACGATCATAGTAATCAGAATCGAATCAGATATCAAATCGATAAAAATAGTTGTTCACGGTTTGATGGTTTAACTGGTTCAACCATTATTACAAAGTTTAATATGTTTTTTATTAATCGTTGCAATATTGCCATATATAATAAAAGTGAAAAGATGAATGCATAAATATTGAGGCGAACCAGCGGTTGTTAGTGTCATTTATCACTTCAAGTGCATATGACGTGGCTGTGATGTGTCCAATTAATTGTTCAACCAGTACACATGTTTGAATGGATCGTGGTACGCCTCCAGATGTGCTTCAAAACTGGAGTCACTCCGCAAGAGTACGGAGGTCGCGCATGTAGTAAAAACCGAAAGATCTGGTGTCGTTCTCTCCTAAGGAAATTCTACAAATATAGCAACAAAGCTTAACTAGCACGGGCACTTATCTTGATGGATTGCAAATGAAAATTCTTTTCTCTTCCTAACATAAAACAGACCAAAAATATGTTGGTTTTGAGATGATGGTGGTTTAATGCTTAATGCAATAATTTAATGACTAAGGAAGACAATAAAATCTAGTTTTATGTAATTTAGGAAAAAAGCTTGGACATGATTGTTTCGATCCACCAATTCACAACAAGGGTTTCCAATGAGAGGTTTATAACTCAAATCAAGAATCACACCTTGGATTCTTGATTCAGAAAATGTCGACTATAAAAATGTGGGTTTTTGTTTGATTGAGCATAAAGAGGAAATCTATAATTGGCACCCTAGAATCAAACCTTAGACATGTGCAATACCTATACCAAACATTGATTTGTGCATAAATATTGCCAAGGGGTTATGAATCTAAGTTTTTCTAATGAATCTCATACTAAATCAAATGAAACCATGAAATTTTAAGGATATGCTTTTGAAGTTGATACAACTCATTTTTTACCCTTTGAAGATCTTTGGTGGATCTTCACAACCACATCTAAAGGATATTTAGCTACTAGAATCCATGTCAAAGAGCATAAAAGAAGACAAATCTACCATTAAACTATATAGAACTAGTGTTTGGTTGCTAAGAAAGCGAGGGAAAATGGCAAGAAAATGAGAAAAAATGGCTAGAAAGAGTAGAAAATCATTCACTTCATATATATCAAGCATTCATTTACAATAATCCAAAAGCAATAAATGACAACAATACAAAGTATTAAAGTAAATCTAACTAAAAACCTTACAAAATAATAAAAGACTCCTTTTTGAAGCTCCTTCTCTGTCCAGTTCTGCAAAAAAAACCCTAACATCCACTTTGTCCCGTATATACAGCTTTTATACTCTGCAGAAAAACAGAGTCTGTACACACCGATCTATCGGTAGGCGACTGATAGAATGGTCCAGGCGATCGAACGCCCTATTGATCGCAAAACCGACCCCTCTGAAGTTTGCTTCTGTGTAGTTTGTTGAGGGAGTTCCGGCGTCACCGATCGAACGACCGATCGATCGAAAAAACGCCCTCTCTAAAGTTTGCTGCAGAAGGTCAAACAGAGAATCACCGATCGATCGCCGATCAAACGTTTCGTGGACCGTTCAATCGGCCGATCGATCGGTCATCCTCATATTTGCCCATTTGCCTTGGTTTAAGCCCCAATTCCTGTAAGAAGTATACAAAAAGAGTTTTAATGCATTTTAGGAGTTAAATTACTAAATTAACGCTGAAATTCAACTCATCAACTAACAATTTAAGCCTAGAGATTACTATTTCTGAGAGTAATCAGATCGGTCAAACGCTCCGTTTCTGATTGAATTGGTGGGTTCAGTTCAATTTTAATAACTATGTATATGATCACTAGTAGCAATGAACCCGTGATGAACAGAATAAGTTTTAAATTTTAAACATGATATTTGAGCTTCTTATCAAAATGATTGTGCTATTCACTACAACTTTTGTCAAGTTACCTGAAATTATAATATAATAAAGAATTGAAAATACAATTTTTGTTTCTTTGTAATTTACAACAAAATTTTATTTTTATATTATAGAATTTAAAAAACTAATTTAGCTCATACATAAATTTTTTTAAAATATTGTGATCTAAAGTTATTCAAAAAAATATTATTGTACTCATATGCCACATTAGCAAATCGTATGGATGCTATTGAGCTGTTAGGGCTAAACACTCTAATCATTATCATTTCTTTATTATGCTTAAAAGTACAAAAGTCATTTTCTTTTTGAAACACAACCAAAATATCATAAACTAAGTTTTAACAGGTAAGTTTGTTGGGAATGAATTTTTGCATATAAAATTAATTAGACCTAAAAATATTGATCTAGCCCAAATAAGTGGTGATGATGCAGCAAACTCGTGGTGGTTTGCCCCTTGGTCCGGGATGAACTCTGTTGATATCGGCCAGTGGTCTCCTGCACTAAACCCACCGGTGTGGCGGGAGCCAAAGGCCTCCGGTGTTCAAGTTAAATTCCAGGAGGTTCAAGCGCGGGAGGGAGAGATGTCAAGGGTAGAATGTTTTTTGTACCTTCAAAGGGGCTGAACTTTTTCCCTTGTATGCTTGCATGGGAGTGGTAGGTGGTTTTTCCACATGGCGGCCTCTGGTTGGAGGTTCAGAGCGGTGTCAGAACACTCGAGTGAGTCATCTTTACACTTCAAGGTGGCGTGTGTCAGAATGGTGTCAGAGGAGTAGGGGATTGTTGCAAATACACGCCACACCCACGCCCCTGATGCGTGCCAGGGTGGCCGGTGTCAAAGGTGGGCCCTATTGACACAGTTGGGTGCCGACCCGACCGGTGGGCAGTTGCGGGTATCCGTTCGGCTTGGGGGAAAGGGGACGAACAATTAGGGAGACCTGGTCGGGAGACGACCCGGTGACATGGGAAGAGTGAGTCCAGCAAGTGCTGGTTGGCTAATAACACGGCCTCTAGTCGGGTCGGAAAACTATCATCACCAAGTGGATTTGTAACATAATATCAAATTTGCCACAAAATGGTAATATCATGCACTACCCAAACTTATTAAGTAACATGAATTATATTAGAGCTTTAGGGTGGAAACTTTTGAAGTACTTACTTTTAATTCATTATTAAAATAGGTTAAAATTACATTAGTATACTTTGAAATTATATGTATTTATTTTATCGATCATAGAGAAGAATTTAAGAAATTCAAAAATGCAAAAAAATAAAAAAAATATGTGGGATGCAAGTAACTAACTGGTTTTTGGCACTGGTAATTGAAAAAGAGAAAATAATATTCAAAGAATTAATAACTTTGTGGTTCTTATATTCTTTTGAATCTAAAATTTTTGCGTTTTTTTTATACAAATATTTGTAGAAATGTGATTAAAACAATTGCATTGTGGACTGGGAAACAAAGCTTAATTTTGAAAACATAAAAATGTAGTGATAATTTTGTAATATGTTTACTTATTATTTTAGAAAATTTAACTCAAATTTATTAAAAGAAAATTTACCATCTTGATCAACTCATTAAAGATACTTTAAAAGGAGCATAAATAAATGAAATTTGAACAAAATTCACATTGATCAGTGTTAAGAATTTATAAAATCTAGATAATACTAAAAAAGTTGTTAAAAAATAATATCATTGCACATATATTCTTGTATTTTATATTTTAAAATAAAAATTTATTTTGAATGAGATCAATATTATCATATTCGTTGAATAATCAATTATTACAGTTGAAATGAAAGAACTAATAATTACTTGACATCTGCATTATAATATTTTGTAAATTCAAAATTCTAGAAAAAATATTGGGCTAGTATTTTCAAGGTGAAAGACTTAACAACCTATTTTGACAATATATAATAGATTAATAACTTCGTACTCATGAATATTTAAAATAATCCTTATAGGAATTTTAATTATGTTGGATAATATTGAGTTAGACATAGAATACTTAATTATCTTTACAAAGAGTCACTATAGACAAATTATATATTTAGGTCATGCTTGTTTCGTGTGATGGGATAAGGAATTACGGAAAAATAAATCATATAATTACAAATCCAAGAGAGGGTAGTTTGGTAATTTGTCCTTTAATTTTGACTCATTGGATTGCTTATCTCAACCCTATTTTGGGGAACTGACCACGAAATAAAACCGGACATGAAATTACTAGTCCTATTGCACACTCTTATTTCACAAAACTAACATGACATTACGACTTTCTTACAATTATAGATTAAGTTTAGCATAACCTTTTCACAGTAGATACCTTTTCTTATTACAGAAGAACCCATCATGTAGACGGATAGTTTAATATAACCTTTCAGCGTAGATGCGTTTCTTATGTCAAAAGAACCCATGATAAATGTTTTTCAAGTGTAGAATATAAACAAATGCCAAAGCAAAACTCGGACTTATCTTTTCGGTGTTAAATTAGGAGGACCCAAATTTTTAAACCCAAAGATGTCCCACGTGCAAACTTGTGGTTGTCCTGCAAAGTACTTGTAACACCCTTAATTTTTGTCGAACAAATTTTTGAGTTTTTAAAGGAAATGGTGTGAATGAAAAGAGGCTTAGAGAGTGATTAGAAAAGGATATACGGACCAAGGGGATTATAGCATGATTAAAGGATTAGTTAAGGGTGCATAAAGAATAACAAATTGTACCCTATAAATACAATGGCTTAGGCCTTGCAATTTCTCACAAACTGATTGAAGAACAATCAGTAAACAGAGAGGTTTAGGTAGCGTCGAAGTGCTGCCGAAGAAGAGAAGGAAAATAAGGGGAAAATAGGGAAAGTTTATTCTTGTCATTTTTTAAATGTATTTCTTTTGAATATTCGTATTCATTGTTGGATTCTATAATTATATTTATTATTAGATCTATTGAATTTTTTCTGGCACGACCCTGAATATTGTATGCATTGATAATATTATTTTTAAAAGTTGCTGAAATATGTTCTGACTGATGTGCCGTGAAAGTGATTAGTACATGTATAAATCCACCCGTTGGCCTGTTATTAAAAATGATTATAGAATAATGACCCAATGAAGTGTTAGTTATGGAAGAGTGACCTTACGGGATATTGGTCATGTAATTTGGTATTGTTACATGACACGGGTAGTATTTAATATGATACTGAGAAGGGTCAGGTATTAGGCCTATTGAAATATTTAATGATTATTACTAGCCTGATTTTATGTAATTTAGACTGATTGTCTTCGTCTTCATTGTTCTCAACTAAGTATTTGTACTCTTGTTGTATTGTATACGTCTCAATTTTATTTTATTTTTCAGGTGGAAGCGAATTAGGTGCCAGTGCAGAAATTTAGAGTATTAATTTGCTTATGTTGAAGGCATATTTTGGGAGTTAATAGAAACTGTGTATTATGGAGAAAATTGTGATTGATTGATTTTATTGCATTAAACTTGTGGCAAATAAGTTATTATTGGGAAGACATAGTGTGGAATCTGTTGTAGAATAAAAATTACTATTCATTTGAAGGAATATATATTTTTTGGAGTCAATTAAAGTCAGATCTTTGAAAACTTATTTTTGGAAGTTCATTTTTGTATTTGGCGACGTGTTTGAGGAAATTTTAATTAATTAATTTATTTATTAATGATTCAAAAAACTCGGGTCGTTACAGAGTGTAATAAATTTTCTATGAAGCAAACTGCTCTCAGGTCCATCTCAATTATTCTCATATTTTTATGGGAGAGTGTTCTTTATCAAGAGAATAATATGAGAGAGGGACCACGAGATCACAACTTGATGTAATCTATATCACACATATACTATAACTAGCACTCATGGGTCATGAATGCGCATTTTGGGCATGTCCATGGGTGTCTAAATCCAACCCGAATGTGGTTCGTCCTTCTGCACGAAGTTAATTACGATGACAGAGATGTGTTTAGCTCCAATGGAGGTATTCTCATTATCATTTCGCCATGAAATTTGTGCAAATCTAACAATAGCACAATTGAAGAAGTATTTAAATTAAAACTACAAGGAGGATAGAATAAACTCGAATCTATGGGAACTAACGTTGAACCGAAAATTTTTAGGGATTTTTGGATTGATTTTACTATCACTAAGCAATTAATTGAAAATGCTAATTAAATTACTAATTTGAGCAACTAATAATCTAGCTAGAGCAATTTAAAAGAATTACAAATTGTACAAACTAAAAGCAATTAAAACTAAATTAACTTAAGCAAATGAAAATTCAAGTGAAAATATTTAGAGATTTCAATGGGATAAAAGGAGTTTGGATGCAATTGATTCAACTTATCAATTTTAGCATGAAATTTGAAAGGGAGGGTTTGGGATAACTCAAATTAACGATCTCTCCGTAGATTCTTGATTCAAAAGATTTAGCTTCAAAATCTTGGGTTCTCTTTTAATTAAAATTAGATTTGAATACCTTTGTGAGATCCTTATAAATAAACCACATATTCATTAAACCATGATTATAGATCTAAGTTTTCTAAAGTAATCAATTTAAAAAATAGAGGATAACAAAGTATAGATATTCAATGAGATTTAGAGACTTCTCTTTCATTTTTCATGCCTTCCTTAGTAGGTCTTTACAATTGTACCGATATAATGAGTTTAACTTGAACAATTCATGTAAAAAATTGTAGAAATGATAGAAAAGCATGTAAATCTAGAATTTAATTAGAGAAAAGCTTTTGTTAAAATACAAGGAAAAAATGAAAAAGTAGCCAGAAAATATAAACAAAAATCTAAAGAGATTCCACCTAGGACATTTTTCTCAAAACTCTAACTACAATAATCCAAAACAAAACAATCATCCTTCTTGGGATCGTTGAACTGCTGCCGTCATCCAAAGTCCCAAAACAAAATATCAATCCTAACATTACATAATGCATGTCATCCCCTCTCTCGGCTTGATATATGTTTGGAACACATTTTTTGCGCCTACCCTCCAACATGCGTTTGAAGACCGTTAGGTTTAACTGTCCGAACAGTTAGTTTTTCTGTCCGGATGGTATTCGGACGAAAAATCACCATTCTAAAATTGTTTTGAATGCAAAATCACGATTCTAGAATGATTTCGGATACAAAAATACGTTTCTGGATGTCTACTGTCTGACGTAATGTCCGAACAGTATTTCGTTATGACCGACAACTATTCGAACGATAGATCCATCGTTTGAACAGTGTGTTCGAATGATAGATCCACTGACTGAATGCTTGCTCCTGCATTTGGCCCATTTTTACTATTTTAGCCCCATAAACCTGCAATGCACAAAGAAAACTCATGTAGAACAATTTATTTACTTAAAAACATATTTTAAGAAGTATACTGAGACTAACAAACTACTAATTATGGGATTAAGATTACACTTTTAGAGTGTAATCAGAATACCGACATGAAAAAAGTAGGTTCGTGTGCAAAAACATCGACTTTCAAAATCTTTCAATAATATTATAAATTGTTTAGTGACACATTCTTTCATTTGACCTGAATTTAGTAAAATATTATTGTCATTGTTTCTTATTAGATTTATTAAAATATTTACACTACTAAAATATTCATGATAGCCTTGGCCGCTTGTTTTTTTTTTTCCTTTTTTCCATTTATCTTACTGCTTTATCAACTACAAAAGTGTTATTAATATTTTTTGCTAAAATATTCTATTTCATTATAGGTAAAGATTATAGTGCAAAAATAAATTCATAAAAATTTCATCGGTCCCACGAATTATTGATAGTATATACACTAGAAGGTCATCTAAGTATGATGGAATGTAAAAGAAAAATAAAAAGAAAAGAAAAGGAGAGAAAAGAAAGAAAGAATTTTAAAATATTAATAGAGTATTCAAGTGAGCTATTTTCTCCAATATTAGAAGTATGAAATTTTTATATTTTCTCCAATAAAAATTAATATTATTGTAGCAATGACATTTATAAATAAGTTTTTTTTCATCAAATATTTTTGCCAATTGAGAATATTAACAATAGAAAAAGAATTATTTTAAGAACAATAACATAATAATTGTGAAAAAATGACAAAATATTATACAACCATCATCAAAAAGAGCACCATGACCACTGAGGCCTTCTGGCCTTGAGGAATCTAATACTTATGCTCAATTTCTTTGAAGTCCGCCCATATTCAAGTCATAAGACTTCTACTTCTAAAAGGAGGGGCACACCAATTAGAGAAAACGTGATTTTGTAGTAATGGGTGTTGCGCCTCAGTTTTTGGGTGTCCAAGGTCTTTTCGGGTCAGAGATCCTAAATTACGAAACTCTATCACTAGAACTCATCCTCTTAGAATGACAAGTGCGACTAGGTTAGAAAATTGGTTTGACTAAGGGCTTTTTAAGAAAAATAAGAGTCGCCATCTAACTTGATTAAGGTGAGTTAGGGCACTTAAAACTATGCGTTAATCCGAAGATTAAACTTAGGGTTTTTGAAAAAAGTTTTTGAAAACTCCCTCAAGAGAGGGTGTTCAAGAAAATAGGTTGTTTGACAACCTTTGAAAAGATTTAAGCCCTTTTGGAAAATGACTCCATTTTGGTCTTTTGAAAACAGAAATCTATGGTTCGGGGGTTGGTTACATGTAGAGAAGACATCCTAAGATCATCACCTTACCCTGCCCTTTCGGTACCTACATGTCTAATTACCCCTTGTTCACTCACTAGAATAAACGGTTACCATTGTCCACTTAATATCCACTTTAGAATTTTGAAAACGGGGTCAAGTCATCACTTTTCGGATGATTGATGCATGATGCAAGTTTTTGTAAGAAGTTTGAAAATAATGAGGGTTTCGAAAGAGTTTAGAATAGGAACTTTGAATTGATTAGAATGTTTGAAAAAGGGATTGGAGTTGGAATAAAAGTTATGACCGCACCATTTTAAGTTGCCTACGTATCTCATTTGGCGAGAATCAGGTCAATCGTAGTTCGGGCAAGAGCCCGATGAAAAATAGGCGCATTAGGGCCTTTGGAATGTTTGAAAACACTTTGGAGTCTTTAGAAAATTTTAAGACATTTTGAGGTCTTTGGAAAAGTTTAAGACACTTTGAGGTCTTGGAAAAGTTTAAGACAGTTTGGGGTCTTTGGAAATTGAAGAACCTTTGTGGTCTTGGAGATTTTGACTTGAAATTGAATGGTGGAGTGTTTCTTGAAAATGTTTTTGGATTAACTTGAGGGAGTTTTGGAAAAATGTTTTGTCATGTCTCAAGAGAACTTGAAAGTATTTTTGAAGTCTTGTTTTGAAAACCTTGGAGGTATGACTTTGATGAATTAGTTTTTGAACGTGGTTTTTTAAAACAGTTAAGGATTTGGAATCCTAATATGGACAACCTTAGAGGTTGTTCTTGATTTATCACTTGTCCTTGGGATCCCTAACCATGAGGGGGGTAGGGACACCTTAGGTTTGTGACCTTTTAAAAACATTTTTGGAAATACTTTGAAGATGGAGTGTAGGGACATTTGAAGAGTTTATGGAGTTGGTTTTTTGAAATTAAGGGAGTATGAGGTTTTGGAAAAATGGGTTATAAGGATAGTTTAAAATTGAATGATCATTTAGGAAAGGGTTCAAGAGTTGAAACCTTGAAGTGTACTAACCTAAGTTGGGTTGGTCTAGGGTTAAAGGTGACCTAAGGTTAACTAACGTGGGTTAGGTTAACCTAGGGTGAATGAACTAGGGTCAAGTTGACTTGGGGTTGGATAACTAGGGTCAAGTTAACCTAGGGTTGGACAACTAGGGTCAAGTTAACTTAGGGTTGGACAACTAGGGTCAAGTTAACCTAGGTCCGGATAACTAGGGTCAAGTTAACCTAGGGTTAGATTAGAGAATGGTTTTGAAAGTTGGTTTGAAGTATTCTTGGAAAGAGTTTTGAAAAACAAAACATGTCATGCCATGGACCACGGTTGGCAATCTTTTCAAAGATCATTTCCATGAAAATTTTAACTCTAGCCAAGAGTATGGTTTATATGGTTGGTGATTGAAGACCATTCCAAGGAAGGTTTTCTCATGGCTATTACAACCTTTATCTTGACAAGAGTGGGGGTTTCTAAAATCAATATAAGAATGGAAATTTTGGGAAAATCATTTTTGATGTAAAGATGGAGAGCATGCATTTTTGAAAATCATCTTTTGAGAAGGATTTTGAAAACCACTTTTCAAGGGGACCATTCCATCAAGAAAGGGTTCATATGGCCAAACAAAAGGGAGACCACTCAAGAGAGGGTTCCATGGAGCCATTCCAACCACTATACTTAAAAGAATGGAAATCTTGAAAATTAGAGAATTAGAAAGCAACCCTTATGCAAATTAAAATGTCATGATACCAAAATGAAAGTTAGGGGATTAGTAGGAGGTCTTCTAAGGCATAATTCCTAAAATCTCATCCTACACTTCAAGTGGCCAACTCTTGAAATAATTTTTGAAAGAAATGTCGAACTTGGAAATGGCATAAAATTAAGAGCAATGTAAGCATTGTGGAACATGACAATAAGCATAAAATGAAGCCAAGCACACAAGATATGATCAAAATAGTAATATGTAAGGGGTCATGATTCATATACAAGGCTTTTAGGCTATACCACATAAACAATGGGCTCCTAGGCCATACCATCTTAAAGTAGGCTAGTGAGAGGTCTCCTACATGGTGGTTCTCACTTGCTTTTCTCTAAACATGATCTAAGAGCCCTCTTGGCTCAAGCATGCAAGAAGAGGGGGGGGGGGGAGGGGTTGAAGATGGGGATTAAAATAGAGAATAGTCTAAGTAGGCTAGGAGGGAAAAGAGAAGAGTGGGGGAGAGCACAAATGTAAAAGGGATACAACCTTTTGCCCTTACCACACTTGTAGTCTTCAATAGATGTCTTGATTGGAGCTTGAGTGACTTCAAGAGGGCTTGAGAGGCTAGAGTGGAGTGTGTAAGTGTGTATGAGGCCTTGTATATGGAATGTATAGGCTTGAGAGAGGTAGAATCTAGTCTAAGTGTTGGAAGGGTGGAATATATGTAAGGATTTGAGTTTCTGGAATGATTTCAGCAGAACTTCACATCAATTTCGAACCTGAAATATACAAAAGGGGAGGCCTCTATTTATAGGCAATCTAGAACAGGCCTGGCGCATGTGCTACATGCGCATGGCCAAAATTTGGCCTTGCGCATGTAGGACATGCGCAGGTACTGTTCCATTGCCAGAATGACACGTGGCACCCTATGTACTGGTTAAATCTCGACCGTTGATCAAAAGTCGGTCGATCTGATCAAAATTTGAGCGCATGTAGCATACGCTCCATCACCGGGAAAGTTCGTCCAAACTTTGCTTCGATAATTGAGTCAATCGGGAAGGTTTCGGAGGAATCGGTCGCACTCGGGATATCCTCCCAAGGCTTCCGGTGAACTTTTATGTTTTTAGGAAGTTTGAATTATGTTTGGAAGCGTGGGATATCGTCTTGAGAAGTGTGCCAAAAAGGCCACTTTTGTAGAGCGTCTGTGATACGCTCCGGGGGTGTTTGAAAGTGGCTATTTTCGTTTCGTGTGATCGGGGCCTTCGGGAAGCGATCCTTTTGATTAGACCGTATCGATGGAAAGTGCTCTGGAAATACCTTCAGGAATTCCTAGATTTACGCATTTCTCAAGTCGTTTAACGGTGCGTTCCGATCAGGGAATTGGAGAAAAAGTCAACCTCAATGGAGCTTCTGCGAAACGCTCTAGGGGTTGCTGAAAGTTGTAGTTTTTGTACCGTACGATGGAGGGCTTCAGGAAGCGATCCATTTGATTGAGCCGTATCGATGGAAAGATCTACGGACGAGCTTTCGAGAATTCCCTGATTTACGCATTTCTCAAGTCAGTTGACGGTGCGTTATAACCAGGGAATCAAGGGAAAAGATAATTTGGGCGGAGCATCTGCGAGACGCTCTAGGAAACTTTTATAGCGTCGTGTGAGCTTAGTGTCGTAGGGTCCTCCTTGGGTTAAACAAGGGCGTGTGGTGAAACCCTCTGCTCGAAATCCCAAAGCCAGTGCTGTTTCGGGGCATATTTGGGCTTCTAGGGTCAAAACGGTCATTTTGACCAAGGTTGGCTGGAAATGGTCAGGAATGGTTTGGTATGTTGTGTTAAGTGTGTAGGGTTGTTCAGGCATGGTTTTGGGAGAGCCTTTTACCGTTCAGCGGGGTTTGCGCAGTGTTCAGGTGTTTAGGGGCAAAATGATCATTTTGACTAGAGTGGGCCGAAATAGGACCGAATTTGGATCAAACGGCGTGCGGGGGATGCCTAATGGTTTAACAATATTTTGGAAAGATGAACTTATTGCTTTGAGGGATTTTGAACTTTCCCAAAGCATGCCTGGAGGCCCAGGGGCAGGTTTGGTCATTTTTCACCTAGTCGGGCTAGCAGGCGCCGATGTTGACCTAGCTGTTGGTTCCCGAGACTGCCCGGTCTCAAAAAACTACCTGTGTGGTGTTGGTCTCTAAGAGCGCCCGTTCTTAGAGAGCTACTTGTAGGGGTGATGTTGGTTTCTAAGAACGCCTGGTCCCAGAAAGCTACCTAAAAGATGGTGTTGGTCTCTGAGAACGCCCGGTCTCGGAGAACTACCAAATGACGGAAATTCTACGTTGGCGGGCTAGCAGGCGCCAGAAATGAACAGTCTGGAATTTGGTGAGGTGCTGGTCCCCGAGATCACCCAATCCCAGGAAGCTACCTGGATGGCGTTGGTTTCCGGGACCGCCCGGTCCGGAAAGCTGCCTAGAATAATGGTGTTTGTGACTCCAGCGGGTCTTTGTGGACCCGAGAAGTGACCAGTTGGCTGGATTGGAGATTGTAAGGCTCATCTTGAACTTGCATGTGTTGTGATGTTGGAAACCGAACCCAGTCGGACAGGAGATTACTGAGCGGGTAAAAACAAGGTGCTTACAATGGGTTATGTGGCATGATTTAAAGATGGCATGTCATATTTTAGTTTATTTTTGAAAACTGAGCTAAATTCTTTCCAAAATTTAAGGATTATTTCCCTTCTTGATTTAAAGGGCCTTCTTGAGCACTAGAAGAAACTTTCCCAATCAAATTACAAATCATACCAGCCCATTTTTTTTTTCAGACAACCAATAGAAATTAATTACGTCATGAGAATATATCAAACTGGACACTCATCTCTTAGAAAAAGTTTAACAATCACAACAACAAACCCAACAATCACATAAAAACTGCAATAAAAATTCAACACTACGTCGAGAAAGTCCAACAATCAATCAATAATCATACAAACACCGCAATGTAAATTCATCTTTAGGGGAGTCAAACTCGAAACTTCAATAACCAAAATATTAGAATAACCAATTAGATTTTATTGAACCACATGAGTATCAACAATCATAGCAGCCCTTTGATCACTCCAAAATCTAGATAAACTAGTCCCATGTGACTAGTCTATATCTTTATCTCAATCCCTTTGTAGACCACTATAATAAGTAATAATTACCCACAAATTGGCAAGCTATATTTTATGCTAACAAAATCAATTGTAAATCTGTATAGTTTTATCTGCTTCATTCAGTTCTATTATAAATGAACTGAGAAGAACAATAGATAATTTTCAAACAACTATAGTAATCTGCTTCCTGTTCAAAAATGAGATATATATCCACCCATAATTGTTGTTGGCTGGCCAATATCATCTATATGCAATTGCAGGATTAACACATGGGAACATTATTCTGCAAAAGAATGTTGAAGCTCACAGTTTATACTTTGCACTAACAGCAGCTAAAGCCTCGCCGATAAAACATTGAATTACTTGTCTCTTTCTTTAGCATTTTTAAACGAAAGATTTTGATTGAACAAAAAATGAATCAAAAAGCAAGGACGAGATCCCCATATGAACACTTAACACCACTGAATTTTACAACCGAAGGTATCCAGTAGGGTACCAATTTGATAATCAAAGTGTCCATGAGCTCAGCTATCAAAGTCGCGTCTTCATCGGATAAAGCCAGTTCTTCAATCATCTCACCAGCAACTGAAAGTGTGGTATCCACGTCAAGATCAAACACGAAGTCAATATTCGTCACCCGGCCACACAAGTTATCATCAATACGCAGCCTCAAAGAAATCTTGCTTTCATCATTTGTTTCCCCTTTCAATCTGAATTCCCTGTGATGATGATCAACACTGGTCCTCCTAATAAGCTCAAAAACCTGAATCATAGGAGTTTCATTGAGGCACAAGGGAGAAGCTGCCGGTAACTGAAGGAAAGGGTCCTCCAAGAGTTGCATGACTGACATTAACCTTACGGATGCCACCGGAAGAAGAAGACACTTTTCAATGAACTGCTTCACTTGTGTGTCTTTTACTTTGGCAAGGGCAGCCGGCTTCATACCGGATTTGATCTTTTTATACATCTCTGCCGGAGTTTTGCATTCGCTATATGGATATTCAGACGTGACCAACTCTAGTATGCACATCCCAAACCAATGTACGTCATCAACATTCTCATTATTATATTCTTGCAGCCCAAAGTAGTGATCTAGGGCCAACCCGATTTTCACTTCTCCAGCGTTTCCATTGATAAAAATATTGTCACACATCAATTTTCCATGTACTATAGGAGGATCATGACCGTGAAGATAGCACAAACCTTGAAGGATTTGTCGACCCCAGTTCTTGATGGCGACCAGATCAACACCTCTATGTTTCTGGCGGTATTGCCTCAAAGTCCCCGAAGTGAAGGATTCAGTAATGACGTTGATAGATTCGGTTTCATGGTCCGCCCAAGAGCTGTAGTACTTGGTGATGTTCTCATGCTTCAATGGCTTCAAAAGTTTATCCAATGCTTCTTCTATGTATTCCTCCTCTGACTTGAATGGATCCTCAACACTCACCTTGTTCCAAGTAACTTCCATTCCACCAAATTCATCGAAACCTTTATAAGCTACCTTAGATGTTCCCCATCCGTACAAGACTTCATTGTAACGTACATAACGGCCGTCGGGAGATTCTTCGGCAATATCAGATTCATCAGACGGGAATAACAATTCTGACCCAGAATTCATCGCAACAATTTTGATATGAACAACAACAAGAACAAAAAAAGGACCGAACGAAGAACAGTTTACTATATATAGCGCAGAATCAAGCAAGAAGATGTTCAAAAAAAGACTCACAAGCCACCAAAAACAGATCGATCGCCGATGGAAAGCAATATGATGTTAGCCCCAATGAATTCATGATTGAAGCCTTGAATTCAAACTATGTGAACACAGAGAACAGAAAAGCAAAGACAGGAAACCCTAGAGACACAGAACAGAAAAGCTACGAGGCGAAACCATAGAGAGAACTGAGGACGCGTTTGCAGAAGAAAGTATTCGAATAAAAGGAGTGCTAGTAATTGGTGGGAGAGAAGACAGGCACGTTATATATTGGCTGAACCAGGAGAACTACTTTGTCTTTAACTAGGAATCCTATACGTCTTAGAATAGAAATCTTAGTAGAGAAGTGTCTGTGCTTGGGAGGGAGATAAGCATCCGTTATCATCCTAGAAATCCTCACAGGAATTCTCTCTTTCTTTTTATTTTTTTTATTTTTCTTTTCTCTCACTCAATTATCATCAAACATGAAGAAAAAAAAAACCATAAAAAGAGAAAGAAAAAGAAAAATATAAAGAAGTTTCCACTCTTGATTTGGATTGGTATTCATGCCAACGCACGGTAAAAAGGAAGTTTCATCTCGGTATGTTGTCGTAAAAAGGAAAAAAATACATACAAATTTATACTGATGTTTATCTTAGATTTAAGAAAAATACTATACATAAACCAATTTCTAACCCACTTTCTTACCACAAGACACAAAGTGAATGTGTCCTCCATGCATTATTAATGGAGGTTCCACTGCATTGTGGCTTACAAGTGAAAAAAATGAATTAAGAAATTGGTTTGTGTATAGTATTACTCTAGATATAAAGATAGCAAGAGAAAATATATTTTCAATTCAAATGGAATCTAATACGTCTATTAAGCAGATTCCATAGCAATGAAAAATGAACTTCACATATTTAAAAAAAAGAAAAAGAAATTTCTAGCCATATAGATTTTTTAGACAGTGTTATATGAGCCAAATAGTGAGTGCTATTATTAGAAATAAAATGATTACAAACAATCACATCATTCTACGTAAAAATTATGTGCAAAACTTCTGTTTGTATAACATATTCTTTTTAGAATTTTTAGAGTACAAAGTTACAAACCTAGCCATCCAAATCAATTTAAACTTTTATTAATAGTGAGCCCGAATTATGCATATAATCTAAACAAAACAAAACAACAAAAAAAAAAAAAGTAGAGATATAACTTTTGGCTTAAGATATATTCAATATTAGAATTTTTTATCTAATTCATTTCTACCACAAAGTACTCAAAGGCTCAGTATATGTTGCATTTATTTTTTGTTTATGTAAATTACACTCACATCCCTTGAGGTATTTGACAATAAACAGACAGTATCTTCAAATTTTTTGAAATGACACTGACCTCTCTTGTCAGTAATGTCAAACAAATGGTGTTAACAAGATATAATATTTTACTATTTTGCCCTTAAATGTAAATTGTATTTGCTTAATATACCATCTACTTTCTCTCTCCCTCCAAAAACTAACAAACCCACTTGGTACCACTCGGGCAAGGCTCCCTTCCCGACCTTAGTATCCAGAATCCTACAGACTCATTGTCTCACTACGCCACATGTTGATAAATAAAATTCAACGAATAATATTGTTCCCGAAAAATAGAACTGAGGCATTTCGACGCCAAATTTCTCAATTTTCTCCAATGTTGGGAGAGAATTTCTTTCAATATTAGGAACATTTTAAAGAGCTTCTAATCTCTTGTCTACACCATAGCTTCACCGAGTGGCACATCATTAATATCTTTTATGCTTCCCTAATATCCCAACTTAAGCAATTTGTTGAGACTATGTGTGCGGGGCGTTTATTGACAAGCAACCCCACGAGACCTATACTTACTTTGATTATCTTGCCAATTTGGTTAGAAATTGGGCTACTACCGGAACCCCAAATCCCGAATGTCGACCCCTTTAACAAGGCGTTGGGGTGAAGTACCAACTAAAAGAAGTTGATGATGTGAATGTTCGTTTAGTGGTGTAGGCTAGGAAATTAGAAGCCTAGGAGGTTAAGAAAGTTAGTATGGTTGAAATTGAAGAGGTGAGATAAATGAATTGTGTCTTGTGTGAGACGAAAGACCATAACACCTCCTCATGTCCGGTCATTCCAAGGGCCAAATAGGCATTGTATAGCTAAGTGAATGCCATCGGTCAATATCAAAGAGGAGGGGGCAACCCCTACTCGAAAACCTATAACCCGAGATGGAAGGACCATTCGAATTTTGCGGGGAGAAATGAGGGGACTTCAAATTCTCAACCTTACCAAGGAAGGTTTCACAACCCTCAATCTTATCAAACACCTCATCCACCATTTTAACCACAATAATACCAACCTCCTCCTGGTGCATCATTTCCAACTCAATCAAAGCCACTCCAACCCCTACCTCAAGGCCCATCCAATACGTACCAACCCCCACATAGGAGATTATTGGAAGACACCCTCCAATAATTCATACGAACTCAAAGGGGGTGAACTCTTGGGTTGACCAAACATTGAATGATATCAAGAGTCAATTGACTCTAGTTACCTAAGCCTTGTTCATCAATGAGAAGGGTAAGTTACCCGCTCAACCCCAAGCAAATCCGACTAGACACATGCATTTCACGAAGGCTTTGGGTCAAACGTTGGTTAGCCATGAACAAGTTCAAGCTATTACTACTTTGCAGAGTGAAAAAGTCATTAATAAAACCATTCTTCCTAGAGATCCTTCTGGTAGGGGTGACACTCCTAAAGTTGATAGCTCATTAATGGTTAAGGGTGAAAAAACTCCTAGTGTGGAAGGGAAGAGTGAATCGAGGAAGGAACTTGTTGAGAATGAACCAAGTGAGAAGGGAGAGAATCGTGAGAAAGAACAAGAGAAAAAGAACTGTGAAACCATGAACAAGAATGAAGAAGCTTTGAGAGAGGAACGTGAGGCATTAGCTAATGCTCTTTTGCCTCAACATCTTACTAAACCAAAGAGTAATCCTTTGAATTCCAAAATCTATGAAATTTTCAAGCAAGTTAAAATCAATTTACCTATCTTAAAAGCCATAAAACAAGTGCCCTCTTATGCTAAATTCTTGAAAGAATTATGTACAATTAAGAGGAGGTTAAATATGAGAGAGGATGCATTCTTTACCTAAGATGTCAACTCTATTGCCCAAATCAAAACCCCACCAAAATATAAGGACCTGGGTTGTCTACTTGACCTAGGGTCTAGTGTAAACTTGTTTCCATATTCGGTGTATGAGCAATTAGGTCTAGGAAAACTTAAGCCTACTAGACTTACACTTTAACTTGTCAACAGGTCAATTAAGGCATCTAGGGGAGTGGCAGAGGATGTCTTAGTACAAGTGGAAAAGTTTTATTATCCCGCGGATTTCGTTGTCTTAGACACTCAACCCATTGTAAACCCAAATGCACAAAACCATATACCGGTCATTCTTAGTTGCCCCTTCTTGGCCACATGTGATGCCATCATCCATGTGCAGAGTGGTCTCTTGATGTTATCTTTTAGTAACATGACTGTTGAATTGAACATGTTTAATGCAGGGAAACAATCGGGAGAGTGTGAAGATATAAGGGTAGTAAACTTTCTTCATGCTATTATTCAAGATCATTTTGATAGAAATTGGATAGAAACCGTTTGGCTCTAACTCTAATGTTTAGTGAGGGTCTTGGTTGTTTGGAACAAGAACATGAAGCGGGGGTAGTTGAAAAGGTAAGTGAGTTAGAGGTTTTTCCGGTTATGGTGGTGGGTCAATGGACCCCTTTATTTTGAACCTTTAACTCCTAATCCTATCAAAGCCCAACCCTCGAAACTTATGGCTCCTATTTCCAATAGCAAGCCTTTACCCTCTATACTTAAGTATTCATTTTTTGGAGAGGGAGAGTTGTAAGCACCCCATTTTTTACCGCTCAGCAGTCTACACTCCGTCCAGACTTGTTTTCAAGTCATTTTGAGCATATTCCAATCGAAACCAATCCTCTAGGTCCAAATTCCATCTTTCCATCGCTTCGCGGGTCTGTCAGGCCCAAATAGAGGCAAAATGACCAAAATGCCCTTAGGGGCATTGTCCTTTCTTATTCCAATTCCAATCCCTCTCTCGAGACAGTTTATTCCTCGAGACGGTCCGAGTAGCAAAACTACTCACAAAACCGTTAGAGTGGCGGAAACACTCACAAAACTGTTAAAGTAGCGGAAATACTCACAAAACCGTTAGAGTGGCAGAAACACTCATAAAACCGTTAGAGTGGCGGAAACACTCACAATCCAGGCACGTCTCTTCGGAGACGGTAAGACCCCTTTCCAATCCCACTCTCGAGACAGTTTATTCCTCGAGACGGTTTCAATACAGGCACGTCTTTTCGGAGACGGTAAGACTCCTTTCCAATCCCACTCTCGAGACAGTTTATTCCTCGAGACGGTTTCAATCCAGGCACGTCTCTTAGGAGACGGTAAGACCCCTTTCTCAATCCCTCTCTCGAGACAGTTTATTCCTCAAGACGATCCGAGTAGCAAAACTACTCACAAAACCATTAGAGTAGCGGAAATACTCAACCCCGTCCGAGTAGTGGAAATACTCCCAAATCATCAACCCGTTAGAGTAGCGGAAATACTCAACCCCGTCCGAGTAGCGAAAATACTCCCAAATCATCAACCCCGTCCGAGTAGCGGAATTCATCAACCCCGTCCGAGTAGCGAAAATACTCAACCCCGTCCAAGTAGCGAAAATACTCACACCGTTACAGTGGCGGAGACATTCAAAACCTAGTTCAACACCAGTGTCTGTTAGCTCACTTCGGTGAAAAATGAGCAGACTACCTTTAGGACCTTTTCCGAGACTTTTCGGTCAAGATGACCATTTTGCCCCTAAGCATCCGAATGCCCCAGGAACCACACCGGCTCTGGGTATCAAACCGGTAACCCCTTGAGACTAATTTTTATAGTGTTCTCGACCTTCCTTTACCTTTCCGGACCATTCCGAGTCAGTTCCGGCAAACTCGGTACAAAATGACCGTTTTGCCCCTAGTGGGCCGGTCTCCTTTTCCGACCACGCCGGCTCTGGGAATCAAACCGACAACCTCTGGGAACATTCTAAATAATGTTTTTAGATCGCAAGTCTTTTTCCGGGACAATCCGAGTTCGCCCCGGCAGTTTTCCGGTCCGATTGACCGTTTTGCCCCTAAAGGCCCAGTCAACCTTTCTGACCCACCTTATCCTCACTTTCCAAGTCAAATACCTCCAGGACACTATTTTAAGTGTTCCTGCTCCTTTTCAGCCTTCCGGGTCATTCCCGGCTCCTTCAAATTATTCCCGGACTTTCCGGAGTCACTCCTAGTGAAGCCAGGCTAAAAATTGCATGGTAGTCACTAATACAAGCGCCCAAATCTAGTCAAAGATACGTTGCTTGCCAACCTTAAATCTTTCCTAATTGGCTGGCGCCACTAGTAGTGGCGCCAAGCCAAAAAATGGCATGGCGCCACTCCTAGTGGCGCCAGTGTAAAATTTGCCCTGGCGCCACTGCAACAGGCGCCAAGTTTGTCCTCCTTTTATAAATACAGAGCCTAATTCAACGTGAAAAGGGTCTGCAAACTTAACCTAAAAAACATATATTTCGATATACAGAGCTCGTGCACCTCCAAAACCCTAGCCTCCCTAAGTTTTCCCAAACCCTAGCCACTATACACAAACCCTAGCCTCCTATACATTCATACACTCCCCCATACACTCATACACTAGCCTTCAACCATCCTTTGAAGACTTGAAGAGCTGCCATCCAAAGCTTGAAGACAACTCTTGAAGGCTGAAGGTGAAGATCAAGACAAAGACCGAAGACCGAAGACAGCGCGGCGCCCAAAATAAAGAAGACATACGGTAGGTTTTCTCTTTAATTTTCTGCACTTCCCCCCTCTCTCTTCTCTCTCCAACCGACTTGGGTTTTCTCTATTTTAATCCCCCATCTCTTTCCCGCCCTTTCTTTGCATGCTTGAAACAAGGGGACTCCCGGTCCATGTGTAGGATTAGACTGTTGGAGAGTCACCGTGTCGGGGGCTTTCTTCTAGTCTAACCAGAGACCACGTGGGTCCGGCCCCCTTGATTATGTGGTGAAGCCTTAACCTTGTATGTTCACGACCCCAAATTGCATTGTGCATATCATAGTCTTGCATCTTCCAAAATTCGTTTTCAAAAAGTTGTTTTCAAAAATCGTTTTCAAACTTGTTTTCAAAATTGTATCAAAAACTCTTTTTCAAAAACATGTTTTCAAAATCACAATCCTAGGGTGATTCTAGCCTTTCCATGGCTAGGGTTGCTTTAGGAAAGTGTTACATTAAAAGTGACCTTTTGGTCTATATTTTCAAATCTTGTTGTTTTCAAAACCGCTTTCCTAAAGTGGTTCTAGCCTTCTTATGGTTAGAATTGCTTTAGGAAAGTGAGATGTTTTTAATCCTTCTAAAAACTCTCTCTTCAAAAATCTTTTCCTAAAAATCTCTTTTTCAACATACTTTCCTAAAACTCTCCTCTCCAAAATTGTTTTCAAAAACTCCCTTCCAAAATCTATTTTTCAAAACTCCCTTTTTCAACTCCTTTCCAAAATCCTCTTCCCAAAATTCACTTTCTAAAAACGCTCCCTAAAAATCTTTCCAAAAACTCTCTCTTTCAAAATCTCCCTTCTAGAAATTCCCCTTTAGGATTTTCCTTCCAAAAAACACGTTTCTAAAAACACACTTTCCAAAACTCCTTCTCTTTAAAATCTTTTTCCAAAAACTCTATCTTCAAATTCACTTTCCAAAAACTCCTCCCTAGGATTCCTTTCTAGAAAACCTTCGTTTATAAAAACACACTTTCCAAAAACTCTTTCCTTAGAACCCAAGTCAAGCCTTAGAGCTCACAATTAGGAAACCCTAATTTTCTTTCCAAAAACGTGGTTTTCCAAACTTTGCCCCAAACCTAGGTTTCCAAAACCTTTTGTTTTCACATCCAAATTATACACGTTTTCAAAACCTATTTTCTACGTCAAAACTATAATTTTCCAAATCTAGGGTTTTTAGAATCTCACTTTCTAAATTCTTGCCAAATCCTACCTTCCCTTTAGGAAACCAAATCCAATCCCTTCCTAATCCAAACCTTTCTTAATTCAATTCCTTCCTAAACCATGAGTTTCCTAAATTTAAATTTTAAATCTTTCCTTAAATTTTAAAATCCAACTCTTTCCTAATTCAAATCATTCCTAATCCTTCACTTTCCTAAATCTTAAGTTTCCAAAAACTTGAACATAAAAATCTTTCCTAAGCTTTAAAACTCAACTTTCGAATCTTTCCTAATTCAACCCTTTCCTAATTCAACCCCCTTTCCAAATTCAAGTTTTCAAACTTTTCTTAAACTCAAATTTTTCCTAATTTCAAGATTTTTTAAAACCCTAAAACTTTCGAAATCTCAAATTTTTCTAAATTCAAAGCTTTCTTAAGTTAAGACTTTCTAAATCTTAAACTTCCTAATTTAAAATCTTTCTAAATTCTAAACTTTCTTAAATTTTAAATCTTTCCAAATCTAAAACTTTTCTAAACTCGAGACTTCCTTAATTCAAACATTTCCTAAATTGAAAACTTTCCTTTTTCAAACCTTTCCCAAAACGAAACTTTCTTATTTTCAAAACTTTCTTGTTTTCAAAACTTTCCAAAATCAAAACTTCCCTTTTTCAAACATTTCTAAATTCGAAACTCTCCTAATTTGAAAACTTTCCTAATTCAAAACTTTCCTAAGTTGAAACTTTCCTAAACCTAAAACTTTCCAAAAATAACATTTTCCTAATTCGAAACTTTCCTAATCCAAATCTTTCCTAAATTCCAAGTTTCCAAATCTTTCCAAATCTTCCAAATCCAACATTCCAATCCAATCTTTCTTAATCTCAAGTCTAGGTTTCCTAAACCTCCTTCTTTCCAAAACAAGTCCAAATCAATCTTTCCAAAGCAAGTCCAATCCTCTCAATTCCCATTCCAATCTCCTCTTCTAATTTCGAATCAAATTCAATTTCCAGTTCAAGTTCCTTCTTCAATCCACTCTTCTATTTTCAATCAGACTCCGGTCCGAACTACGACTGACCTGATTCCCCCAAAGGGATACGTAGGCAACCTTCATAGGTACGGTTACAACACTTTTCAAACTTTCAATTCCACCCTCATGGGTGCGGTTTCCACATCTCAAATTCCAATCTATTTTCAAAATTCCAATTTCAAAATTTCTATTTTCAAATTTTCAAACTTTCCAATTTCAATTCCATGTCTTCAAATCTATTTTCAAATCAAATCAATTTCAAATCAATCTCTTTTCAAATCTATTTTTCAATTCTCTTAACTTGCACTTGCACATCATACATCATATTAGTTTCTTTTTAAAACATTGTTTTTCAAAGTGGATAGGATTGGCCAATAGTTAGTTGAAGACTCTCATAGGTGAATCTAGGGTAGATTGACATGTAGGTACCGAAAGGGCGGGGTAGGGTGATAGCTTAGTGCGTCTTCCCTACACGTAACCAGCCTCCGAACTTAGAATCACTGATTTCGAAAGACCAAAAGGAGTTGTTTTTCTAAAAAGGGCTAAATGTTTTCCAAAGGTTGCCAAACAACCTGTTTTCTTAAAAACCCTCTCTTAAGGAGATATTTTTAAAATCGTTTTCCAAAACCCTAAGTGTAGTTTTCGGATTATGCTTAGTTTTTAGGTGACCTAACTCACCTTAATCAAGTTAGGTGGCGACTCCGAATCTTTTTCAAAAGCCCTTTATTCAAACCTGTTTTCAATTCAAACCTAGTCGCACTCATTCTTTTAGGAGGGTAAGTTCTAACAAGAGAGTACAGTGTTTTTCCCACTTGTGTGAGTATTCCTCGAGTGCGAAAAATCTGGGCGCAACAAGAGTCATATCCGGTAATGATATCTTCATCACTAACGGAGACTCAAGAGAGGAGTTTATTGGAGGTGCTCAAGAAGTATCGTAAAGCCATAGGTTGGACAATCGCTGATTTACATGAGATTAGCCCCCTCGTGTGTACTCATCGGATCTACCGTGAGGAAGGGGCTAAACCAATGTGTTAAATGCAAAGGAGATTGAACCCCTCCATGAAAGACGTTGTGAGGGTGAGGTCCAAAATCTCTTAGATGAGGGTATCATTTACCCAATTTTCAATTCTAGGTGGGTGAGCCCTACTCAAGTAGTTCCCAAGAAATCCAGAGTCACGGTAGTCCAAAATGAGAACATTGAGTTGATTCCCACTCTTATTCAAACCAGGTGGTGAATGTGCATTGACTATCGTTGGCTTAATGCCGTCACTAGCCAGGATCATTTTGCCATCCCCTTCTTTGATCAAATCCTTGAACAAGTAGCGGGGAGTGCCTATTATTATTTCCTTGACGATTATTCCAGATATAACTAACTTAAAATAGCCATGGAAGACCAAGACAAGACCACTTTCACATGTCCATTTAGTACATTTGCCTACAAGTGAATGCCCTTTGGGTTATGTAACGCTCCTGCCACATTCCAAAAATGCATAATAAGCATCTTTAGTAATATGGTGGAGAGAATTTTGAAACTCTTCATGGATGACTTTTCGGTCTATTGGGACACTTATGACCTTACCAACCTTAAACATGTTCTTCAAAGGTGTGAAGAGAGCCATTTAGTCTTGAATTGGGAGAAGTGCACTTCATGGTGACGCAAGATATAGTCTTTGGCCACATTATTTTTGGGACGGGTATTGAGGTAGATATTACTAAGGTTGAGTTAATTAAAAAATTACCTATCCCTAGGACCGTGAAATATGTGAGATACTTTCTTGGACATTCTGATTTTTACTAGCGTTTCATTCAATTATTTAGTGCCATCTCTAGGCCATTGTGTGCCCTATTGGCTAAAGATGCTCCATTTGAATGGACTTCGTCTTACCAACTAGCATTTGATAAGTTAAAAGACCACTTGACTACGGCTCCTATAATCCAACCTCCGGATTGAAGCCTACCTTTTGAACGTATGTATAATGCTAGTGACTTTGCTGTAGGGGCTATCTTAGGCCAAAGGAAGGACAAAAAATCACATGTGCTCTATTATGCGAGCAAGACATTGAATGATGCCCCAAGTAAACTTTATTTCCATCGAAAAGGAACTACTTGCTATAGTGCTTGCTTTAGATAAGTTTAGATCTTACTTGGTAGGCTCACGTGTTATTGTGTTTACCGACCATGCCGCCCTCAAGTATCTTTTATCTAAGCAAGATGCTAAACCAAGATTGATACGGTGGATTCTCCTTCTTCAAGAATTTGATTTTGAGATTAAGGACAAAAAGGGAGTAAAGAATGTGGTGGCGGATCACCTCTCTCGATTTCCCGTTGGAGCTCCTTCTTTAGATGACTCTTCAATTAAGGAAACCTTCCCCGATGAGCAACTTATGGCTCGTCAAGTTATTGACCACTCTATAATT
This sequence comes from Euryodendron excelsum, assembly GCA_033060915.1. Lineage (NCBI taxonomy): Eukaryota > Viridiplantae > Streptophyta > Magnoliopsida > Ericales > Pentaphylacaceae > Euryodendron > Euryodendron excelsum. The sequence continues at coordinate 39,306,389 of CM065388.1, forward strand.
CCTTGGTATGCCGATGTGGCTAATTACTTGGCCACCGGTGTCATTCCTTCCCAGTGCTCCTCCATGGATAAGAGAAAGTTTTTCCACCTTACTAGACATTTCTTTTAGGATGACCCTTATCTTTTAAGCATTGCCCCAATCAAATTATTCTGCGATGTGTGCCGGATAATGAGTTTCAAAGTGTAATGGTTTTCTATCATTCTCATGCTTTTGGAGGGCACTTTTCATCTAAGAAGACCATTGTCAAAATCTTACAAAGTGGATTATATTGGCCCTATATGTTTAAAGATATTCATTCCTTTTGTGTAGTTTGTGATCGATGCCAAAGGTTAGGGAGTCTCTCTAGGACACATATGATGCCTCTTAACCCCATTCTTATTATAGAAGTCTTTGATTGTTGGGGCATTAATTTCATGGGTTTGTTCCCTAATTCATTTGGATATCTCTACATTCTTGTGGCTATTGATTATATTTTTAAGTGGGAAAATGCTATTGCCACCCGAACTAATGACCACCAAGTTGTGGTCAAGTTCTTAAAAGAATATATATTCTCCCAGTTTGGTATGTGTCGGGCTGTCATAAGTGACGGTGACTCCCACTTTTGTAATAAGCCCATAGGAATACTCATAAGAAAATATGGCATTGTTCACAAAGTTAGTTTACCATACCACCAACACAAGGGCAAGTTGAATTGGTCAATTGGGAAATTAAGAGAATCTTAAAAAAGATGGTTAATCCGTCTTGAAAGGATTGGTCTTTACACTTAATTGATGCATTGTGGCCTTATCGACTGGCCTACAAAACCATTCTTGGTGCCTCTCCGTATCGGTTAGTGTATAGGAAAGCGTGTCACCTCTTGGTGGAGGTTGAACATAAGGCATATTGAGTTATTTGACAATTCAATGAAGGATTGGGTGGCGCCAATGATCATCGCAAGTTAAAATTGAATGAACTTGATGAATTGTGAAATGATGCATGTGAGAACACAAAAATTTCTAAGGCCAAAATGAAAGTCCACCATGATCCCCACATTTAAAGAAAAACTTTTCATGTTGGTCAAAATGTTCTACTTTACAACTCTCGATTACATCTCTTTCCGGGAAAGTTGAAAAGTAAATGGTTCGGTCCTTACCAAGTCAAAGAGATCTTCCCCTATGGAGCTATTTAGGTGCACAATTCTTTCAAAGTCAATGGACAACGATTGAAGCCTTATTATGAGCCTTTTCGGGGTGAGGTAGATTGTGTGGATCTCATTGATCCACCACTCATGGATTGAGTATGGTTCTAGCAAGGGTGTGTAGTTTAAGACTAGGATCTTTTATTTTTATTCTTTTTCTCATTTTATTTATGGCATACTTTAGTTAGACGTAGAGTGTAGTCCTATCCTCTTTGGGTTTCCAATGTACTTCTTGACTTACACTCTATTGTTCATGAAGTATGCCATCTTTTCTTTTATCTTTCTTTTTCTTGGTACTAGTGTTTTCTTTTCTTCTTTTGTTTTTCCTTTGTGTCCTTTCTTATACCGGTGGATGGGAATGTTAGAAGAAGAGGGGGGTGGGTGGTTAGTTGGTGGGTAGCTTCCAAGGTTGAAGTTTTGATTTAGGGGGGGGGGGGGGGGGGGGGGGGGGGGGGGGGGGGGGGGGGGGGGGGGGGGGGGGGGGGGGTTGTTTCTCCTTACATATTTGTGCCCCATCTTTCTAGCTCTCTTCATGCATCTTCTTCTTGTGTTGCTCTTTTCTTTCGTTTTCGTTTTCGTTTTCTTTTTCTTCATGGATGTTAACAATGAAGATGGAAAGAGCTGATCACCTCCTATTAAGGACAGTGACATTAACCCGGATTATGGAGCCTTTCTAAAGGATTTTATCCCGATTACTGAGTCAGGTCTCAAGGAGGAGCACACCATTGAAGTGGCATGCTTGGTCGCTCCCTACCTTCTTCTCTACTCATCCTGCCCCATTCGTTTCCTGCCAGCAATATCCAAGTTAGCGGAAGGAAGCTGTCCATCAGAGTTAAGAAGAAGAAGAAGTAGTTGCGTTTTGATTGGGGAGATGATAGTTAGAGGGATAGTTCTTAGGGCTTGCTTTAATCTCATGTATGCTTGTTATTTTTATGGCCTTTTGATCATTGTTGTTCATGTTATCTCCCTATTTTCTTTGCGCTTCTTCTCTTCTTTTCAATAAAAGGAGCCGTTCTTATCTTTGTGCTAGGGGGGTGACCCCGTTGGCCCCTCCCTCCTTTGTTTTCTTATGCTTTTTTCATGCTTTTGCAATGTGGACCATGCAATCTTTTAAGTAAGGGGTGGCAGAGTTTTGGCAGAACTCTGTTCTGGCTTTGTTTTAGGAGTTTTTGTGGGTTTTTTTGCATTTCCTTATGTTTCTGTGTAGACTCTGATCTTGCGTTCGATCAAACTTTTCATGGGTTCAAACGGGTATTTTCTCCGTTCGAATGGTTCAACCACCATTCGAATGATGTGAAGTCAACTGTGACATCTGCCCTGATCTTAGGGACAACTTCCTCTGTTCAACAAGCATCTAAAGTACGTTTGAACGGATAGCATTCAAACGGATAGCATTCGAACACACTTAGGACGGTCATCGAACGCATTTTCAGAAAAACTATAAAAAGGCATCTGAATTCATTTCAAACACACTTTAAACGCGTTCCAAAGAGAGTTTTGTGAGGTTTTAAGAGCTTCTGCTATAGCGAGGCCCTGCCGAAGCTGGAGCACGAGGTCCTGATCCTTTCCTGACTCTTCACCGACCTTCCATTGCCTTCCTAGGTATTCCTTTAGAGCTTTTTTAGTACTTTCTTTTGTGTTTTCCTTGTTTCTTTTTGTAGTTAGTTAGTTTATCTTATCATAGCAGGTCAAAAGGGTGTTTATGGACTCCCAGCACCTCCTCTTGTATTTCACCCTGAGTGCTTTATTGACGAGGATGCTTAAGAGTCGTACATCTAAACTTAGTGCTTGAAAGCTCATCCCTTCAAGCGTAAGATGACCCTAAAGGACTTTATAGCCCCTGAGCTCGAATGGGCTCAAGTGTTTGACGCTAGGGGTTGGCATCAGCTGGCTGAGTTCATAGGAGATTGTGCCTACATCCAAGTCGTCGAGTTCATGGTGAACATAAGGATCTGTAGCATCACTCCGGGGTATGAGAGGATTGTGTCCTGGGTTAGGGTGTATGAGATTGAGGTTTCCCCCGCCTCATTTTGCTAGAGTGACAAGCGTTCTAAGGATACCGGATGCCCAGTTTAATTTTTCAGGTGTGGGGGCACTCAAGTCTTTTGATGGTTCCACTGAGGTCTGCGTCCCAGACAATCAGTGGGCGGATCGACGAAAAATGCCAATCCATGTTCTAGCTCGTCATTATGTTCCTTTATATCTCTTTTGTTATAACTCTATCTTTTCTATTGTTAGACATTTGGAGGTTAGAAAGGATAAGGCTAGACTTCTATGGGCCATTAGGACAGGTAGAACTCTAGACCTTTGTAAGCACCCCATTTTTGCCGCCCGCTCGGCAATCTCTGACCCGACCAGATCCAATTTTCAAACATCACAATACATACGAGCCCAAGACGAGTCTATCCAGTCAACTAGTCGCTTCTTAGGCCAATGAGGCCCAATTGAAGCCAGCAAGATCATATTATCCCTAGGCATTCCAAGCAGTTTTCCGAGACCAGATGGTCTCGGGAACCAACACCATCTAGATATCTCCTCGAAATCGGGAGGTCTCGTGGACCAACACCTTATCAAATTCCAAATGGTTCACTTCTGACGTCTGCTGGCTCGCCAATGTAGAATGTCTGTCATTTGGTAGTTCTCCGAGACCAGGCATTCTCAAAGACTAACACCACCCTCACAGGTAGCTTTTTGAGATCAGGTGTTCTCAGAAACCAACACCACCCTATAAGTAGCCCTCTGAGATCGGGCAGTCTTAGGGACCAACACCGCACAGGTAGCTTTCCTAGACCGGGCAATTTAGGGAACTAACACCTAGGTTAACACCGGCGCCTCCTAGCCTGACTCGGTGAAAACGACCAAACTTGCCCCTTGGGCCTCCAGGCATGTCCTAAGAAAGTTCAAAATCCCTTAGGACGGTAAGTCCACCTTTCCAAAGTGATCCTAAATAGTTAGGCATACTCAACACGCCATTCTATCCAATTCCGGTTAACTCCGGTTAAAATGACCGTTTTGCCCCTGCAAGCCCCAACACAATACAAATCCCATCAGACAGTGAAAAACTCTTCTAAGACCATCCTCGGATAGTCCGACACGCTTAACATGCCACTGCAACCCATTCTGACCTTTCTCAACCAATCTCGGTTGAAATGACCATTTTACCCCTAGTGGCTCAAACGCGCCCCGAAACTACACCAGCCTTGGGTATTGAATGGTGGGTCCCATCACACACCCCTGTTTAACTCGAGGTGAACCTCACGACACTAAACACTCCCAACTCAACGAAAGTCCCCCTGGAGCGTCTTGTAGACGCTCAGCCAAGATTGTCTTTTCTCCCGATTCCCTAGTTATAACGTACCGTCAAACGACTTGAGAAATGCGTAAACTAGGGAATTCCCGAAAGCTCGTCCATAGGTCTTTCCATCGATATGGCTCAATCGGATAGATAGCTTCCCGAAACCCCCGATCGCATGGCTCGAAAACTACCACTTTCAAAAACCCCTAGAGCGTCCCACAGACACTCCGCCAAGATTGACTTTTTTTCCAATTCCCTTATTATAACGCACTGTCAAACGACTTGAGAAATGCGTAAATTAGAAAATTTTCAAAAGTATTTTTAGAGCACTTTCCATTGGTATGGTCTAATCAGAGAGATCGCTTCTCGAATGCCTCAATCATGCGGCACACAAACAGCTACTTTTGAACCCTCGCGAAGCGTATCACAGACGCTCTACAAAAATGTGATTTTATGCACATTTTCCAAAATGATATCACACATTTTCGAACATCGTTCAAGTTTTTCAAAAACTAATAAGTTCACGAGAAACCTAGGAGAACACCGTGAATGCGACCGATTTCCCTGAAACCTTCCTGATTGACATAATTATCGAGGCAAAGTTTAAACGAACACTCGGCGATGGAATGTATGCTACATGCGCCCAGATTTTGATTAGATCGATCAAACTTCTCTTAGCTCTTAAAATTTAGTCAGTACAGGGAGTGCCACGTGGCCTTCATTATGTGGAACAATATCGACACATGTAACACATGCGCCTGTGTAAATTTTACACAGGCGCATGTCTTAGATGCGCTAGTGTCCAAAATTTTACCTTTAAATACAGGTCTCCCCCTTTGCATATTCCAGAATAAAAGATTGTAATGAAACTCTACATAAACAGCTCCAAAAATCTAAAATACTCCATATATCTCTTCCCTCCAAACACTTAGGTTGTATTTCACCTCACTCTAGCCCATACACCTCCCCTACAAGGCCCTCCATGCCATAGAAAACCTTATTCCACCCCCTTTCAAGTCCACCCAAGATCAAGTCCAAGCATCTAATGAAGTTTGAGAGTGTTTGAAGGCAAAAGGTGATATTTCCTTTTATATTTTTGTCTTCCCCCACTCCTCACTTCTCCCTCCTAGCCTACTTAGGCTATTCTCTATTTTAATCCCCATCTTCTACCTTCCATTATTGCATGCTTGAGACAAGAGAGCTCCTAGCTCATGCCTAGAGGAAAGCTAGTGAGAGACATCATGTAGGGAGATCTCTCATTAGCATACTTTAAGATGGTATGGCTTTGGAGCACCTTGATTGTATGGTGTAGCCTCTAGCCTTGTATGAATACATGACCCTCTTTGCATATGACTATTTTGTTTATGTTTTGTGTGCTTGGCTTTATTTTCATGTTTATAACCATATTTTTTAAACTTGCACTATTCTCATTTCCATGTCATTTTCTAGCTCTTTACTCCAATAATCTCTTCAAAATGGTTCTAAGAGTTGGTCCCTTGAAGTTTAGGATGAGACTCTAAGAAATCATACCTTAGAAAAGCTCCCCATTAACCCCTAACTCACATTTTTGTATCCTTGCATTCCAACTTGCATAAAAGTGGTTTTCAAACTCGTTGATTTCTAAGGTTTCTATTCTATCAAGTTTAGTAGTTGGAATGGCTCCATGGAACCCTCTCTTAAGTGGTCTTCCTTTATATTGGCCATAGGGATCCTGTCATGTTAAAATGATTTCCTTTAAAGATGGTTTTCAAAGCCTTCTTCTTAAACATGATTTTCAAAAATTTATTCTCTCCATTTTTGCATTAAAAATGATTTTTTCAAAAGTTGTCATTGTTATGTTGATTTTCAAAGTTCCTATTCTTTTCAAGATAAAGGTTATAATGGTCCTAAAGGAAACCTTCTTCGGAATAGTTTTCAAACATCAACCATATAAGCCATATACTTGACTAGAGTCAATTTTCATGAAAATGATATTCAAAAGGTTTGTTCACAAGAGTCCTTTGCACAACATGATTTATTTTCCAAAACCCCTTTTCAAAAAAATGCATAAAATCCTATTTCAAAACCACCTTCCAACCCCAGGTTAATTTGACCCTAGTTGTCCAACCTATGTTAGCAAAACCCTAGGTTAACCTAACCATAGCTAGTTAACCCTAGGTCACCTCAGCCCTAGGTTAACCTAACCATAGTTAGTTAACCCTAGACCACTTTAACCCTAGGTCAACATAACCCAAGTTAGTTAATCCTAGGTCAATCCAACCTTAGTCCAACTTAACCCTAGTTGTCCAAACCTTAGGTCAACCTAACCTTAGTTAGCTAACCTTAGGCCACCTTAACCTTGGGTTAAACTAACCCAAGTTAGTTAACCTTAGGTCGCCCTAACCTTAAGTCAACCCGACCTAGATTAGTATGCTTCAAGGTTCCAACTCACGGACCCTTTTTTAAATGATCTTTCAATCTAAAACTATTCTCATAGCCTATTTTTCAAAAATCTCCTACTCTCTTGAGATTTCAAAAATCAACTCCATAATCTTTTCAAATACTCTCACACTCTATCTTTAAAAATGTCTCCATTTTTCAAAAAACTATTTCCAAAAATGTTTTCAAGAACTCACAACCCTAAGGTGCCCCTGCCCTTTTTATGGTTAGAAATTCTAAGGGAATGTGATACATTAAGTACAACCTCTAAGGTTGTCCATATTAGGATTCCAAAGCCCTAGGCATTTTCAAAAACCACTTTCAAAAGCTTTTCGAATACAAGTTTATTAAAACACTTCAAAACCCTACCTCCAAGATTTTCAAAACAAGACTTCAAAACATTTTCAAAACTCTCTTAAGTTACTTCAAAGCACTTCCAAAACTCCCTCAAGTTGTTTCAAAAACATTTCAAAACACCTTAAAAGCCTATTTCAAGAGCGTTTTCAAAAACCTTCAAGTTCTGTTTCAAAAACACTCCAACATCCGACTTCAAATCAAAATTCTTGAGTCATTTTTTCAAAGACCACAAAATGTCTTCAAACCATTCCAAAGACGTTAAAGCACCTTCAAACATTCCAGAGACCATAATGCGCCTATTTTTCATCGTGCTCTTGCCCGAACTACAAATGACCTGATTCTCCTCAAATGAGAAACGTAGGCAACCTAAAATGGTATGGTCATAACTCTTATTTCTATTGAAGTTCCCTTTCTAAAGCTCTCCATCCATTCAAGATTTCTATTTCAAATTACTTCAAAACTTTCATGTTTTTAAACATTTTTCTTTAGACTTGCATTAGACATCATTCATCCAAAAAGTGATGACTAAACCCCCTTTTCAAAATTCTAAAGTGGATATTAAGTGGATAATGGTAACTGGTTATTCTAATGAGTCAACAAAAGGGTGATTAAACATATAGGTATCGAAAGGGCGGAGTAGGGTGATGATCTTAGGATATCTTCCTTACACGTAACTAACCCCCAGGCTTTAGATTTCTATTTTCGAAGACCAAAATAGAGTTATTTTCAAAAAAGGCTTAAAACTTTCCAAAGGTTGCCAAACAACCTATTTTCTTAAAAATCCTCTCTTAAGAAAGTTTTCCAAAACCTTTTTAAAAAACCTTAAGTTTAATCTTCGGATTATACCTAGTTTTAGGTGACCTAACTCACCTTAATTAAGTTAAATGACGACTCCTATTTTTCTAAAAAAAACCCTTAATCAAATCAATTTCAAATTTTAACCTAGCGGCACTCGTCCTTCTAAGAGAATAAGTTCTAATGACAGAGTTCCGTGTTTTTTTCCGGAGCCGAAAGGACTTGGTCAAAAACTGAGGCGTGACAACCTTCCTTTATACATGTTCCGTGTACTTTTTGAGAAGTACTTGCACCCGAGAGCTTAGGGCTCCCTTCCTTTTGAGTGCATCCTCACTAGACTGATTGAGGAGGTTCTTCCGGCCCCGATTATGGGTATTTCACGAGAACAGCATCCGAGAGTGGCGATCAACTGGTCGACCCTTAGGAGGTCTACATCTCATCTTCCGTCACCACCACTTCAGCAACAGGAGGCTAGGATCAACCAGCTCTGCCAAGTCAGCCCGCTCAGTTAGCTGATCAGCAGATCTTAGTACCAGCATTGCAGATCATGGTACATACTCTTCAGGCAGATATAGGAGATGCTGACTTAACAGGGACAAACATTGGAGGCACTGAGTGCTACAGTGGATCAGTAGTCGACGACTCTCACCCAAATTACTGAGACTCAGGCTTGAATGGCCGAGACTCAAACGTAGCAGTCGACTGCGATTGGGAGGCCTAAGACTGCATTGACAGCCAGGGGAGAGGAGTTAGCAGCCTCTAGGCAGGAACATGGCACTCAGATCACCACTCTGGAGGGTCGCAGTAGAACTCAGACGACGAAAATGGACCATATAGTCAGCGAGATCCAGAGGTTGTAGCCTCCACCTCCAACTTCTGATCAGGGCCAATAAGATAGAGTTTAGATACATTGTATAGTTTCAAAGCATTTCATATCATCATGTATCTAAAACTTTATGTTTTTATATAGTGGATCTTGTTTTGAGTTTCATTGTATATCCTCTCGATTGTAATGTCATTGTCTCTATCTTGAATCTCTAGATTGTTTTAGTTACAGGTGTATTCAGATATTGACATGTATTAGCCACTTATACTATTTGGGTGTAGATCTTTTGGCACTGTATGGTATGGTATCAATTTTTATTATATCCACACATTTAGCCATGTCTTTCTGTATGTATGCATTCCTACTTATTCATAGTGGATGGATGACTATTCATTTTCGATATACCACATCATTACTTGTGAAATTGTCATCTAAGATTGGATGTTAGGAGCCATTGCATATAGCTTAATTCAAGTTTAGATGGATTCATTTCTTGCTTCTAACTACATGTGGAGTTGCTTTATTTGTTCATTAGTAGAGGGGAATATGCTTTGAGCACAAGTCATGCATTATGACATTATTTGTTACCATCTTTTGCATTTTCATCCTTACTTAGTAGAGATTATTGCATTGTGAGTTTTAGAACTTATACCGTAGAGTGAGTATATGTATTCAAGGAACAATCTTTTTGTCCTCGGTTATTTCAATAGCTTCATTACATTTGATATTAGTCCATTAGGAAACTATTGATCATAATGACTGACACTTGGCTTCTATGACATGTTTGATTGCATATTTTTGTGGCATGATGCTATTTTCCCTTGTTTAGCCTATGATCATATCCTTCCTCCATTTATACCCCATACACTTTCCTTGATTTTGTTTGACAGTATTTTACCTCCTCGATGTTATACATTCCCTCTCTTCTATTTTTTCAAAAAAAAGGGACGCCTTTGGGAGAATTGTGAGCGGGTTGTAAAAAGAAAGAGGGGTGAAAAGAAAAGGGGCTTACTTGATGAAAGTTGTTGGGAAGAATCAACAAAGAAGAGTAATGGGAAGAATAGTTGTTTTGAAAAAGAAAAGAATATTTCAAGTATTGGAAGAGAAATAGCCTATTTTCGTAATAAAAAAATAATATATTCTAAGGTTATTAAAAGGACAATATAAAGAAAAGAAGAGGATGTTGAAGAGTTTTATTAAGTGTATTGTTTATGTGGGTCAAATAAATACGGGCCCAAAAAGGTTGGGCAGGTCCATGTCAATTGGCACTACTAAGCTTGGCCTGGGGCAGCCCATAACTGAGTCTTACGCCACAGGCTTGGATCAGTTTGTCCTCCTAAACTAGAGCCCCCTCTAGCCCAGCTTAGGGGTGTAATCATGCAGGGTGACAGAGTATTAAATAGAAAACAGACCCGCATTGAATGCGGAGGAGGCGCTGCACACAACCGACGACGCTCACGTCTGGTCAGTCAAACTCTAGCAAAGCAATACAGGAGAAATTGTGTCCGATCAGCCGACTCTAGCCAACATAGACCTGAGTAGGGAGTCATGAGTATCGGGTAGGCTTTACAGAGAGCGCCACCTTATAAATACCTGAGCTAAGAGAGAGCAAAGTATGATCATTCCGACTTAGCCATATACACTTGTAAATTCCATTCCATTCTTGAAAAGAATAGCTAACTTGACCATCGGAGTGTGATCGGCCCAAAGAGGGTCGACCCATTCTAACTCTTCTATTTCTTTATAGCAGGTTGGGGACTCATCAATAGTGGTTCGAGTGACCGGCCAGGCTTTACCAGAAATCCCACTTACTGTTTATATTGAAGAAGGGAAATAGAGGAATTGTTCTTTATGCTTCATTTCATAACTTGATCATACATGACTTGACTTTTAGCCTTCTATTATCATCCTTATCCTTCTAGCCACATACACTACCATATCCTCCTTTTAAGGGCATAGTTGATGCAAAGTATGCTTGATTAAAATTGTTATTAAAAGATAAGTCATTGCATGTCAACATATTTGGATCAATATCTTTCTATGGATATTCTTTCATGAAGCTATGTTAAGGTTGATACACTTATATCTTCTTTCAGTTCTTGTTTTGAATATGTTCACTTGAGTTATCTTTTACATTTACTCTATCGATTGGACATATCATTGTGAGAGCCTTGTGGGTCTTTTCATTGCGAGTGTACACTCGATGAGGATTGAATCAAAGCTTAAAAGTTTGAAATGCATTAGTAAGGGGCATTTGTGTTATCATAGCATGACTTATCATACACAGACATGAACCTTTCTAGTGTACAAATTGATGCATATCTTTGCATATGATGGAAGTTGGGAATGTGTTTATTGATATTTTGAATTGATTAATGCATATTCTCCTTATTTTTATCTTGCTTTGCAAGTCACAAGGTGATGTTTGTGGATATCATCACTGAAAACCCTCACAAGCCACTACTCATCCACTAGGGGTAACTTAATGGTTTAAAGACTTGGTGCATATGCTAAATGCACACAGGTTCCCTACAAAAACACAATTTAGTTATTGTATATATTATTTCTTTACTTCTTGTTTAGATTTTGCTAGGAACTAGCAAAAGCTAAGTGGGGGGTGATGATTATACTCCAAAAGTATAATCACAATTCCCTAAATAGGAGATTGTTAGTCTTAATTAGGATTTAATTTATTGCTTTTAACCATGAACTGCTCTAAATCTGCCTTTATACTTGTTGCAGGAAAATTTATCTCAAAAAGATCAGAAAATGTAGAATGAAGATCAACCGTTCGAACGAACAACAGAAGCATTCGAACGGATGACACCAGTAGGTGCCGCCGGACTTTCGTCGTTCAAACGGACGGAAGTAACGTTTGAATGAGTCGGAGATGTGTTCGAACAGAACATCAAACATATGGCCATCGAGAGTTGATTTTGTCTGTCTGAAGCAAGACAAAGTCCCATTTTTCTGTTTGAAGTGAGTCAAGTTCATTTTTTAGCATCCAAAGGGCATTCAAAGGTACCGTTGGAAAGGACACTCCATCGTTCGAACGGTTAACGGACACCCTTTTTTTTTTTTGGCACTACGAGGTTGAGGCTGACTTGGGCAATAAGAGATGATACAAAGCAATTTTGTTCAAGGAGAGATAAAACAATAAAAAAAAAAAAAATAGTTAGTTATTGTGGAGAGAGAAAATTGAGAGTTCTTTGTATTTTCTTTCATTTTCTCACCACTTTCTTTGTGTCCAAACACTTGATTTCCTAATAGAATTTTGAATCTACTTCAATTAATGGTTGCTCAACTCTTTTACATGTTTTCTACTATGGGAATGGCTAGCTAAACCTTTCAATTGGAGACAATTGTGAGAATTCACCAAAGAATGCTAGGAGATTGAAGGGAAGTCCATGAATCTACTTGAATATCTTTAAATTTTGTCTATTCTCTTCTAATTGGAGTTAGTTGATCCATAGAAATCTTGGGTTTATAATCATGGTTTGAGAATATGTGATTTTTTCCTAAGAATCTACCAAGCCTAATTGAATTTAACTCTAATTTGGAAGGAATCAAGATTTTCATCGTTAAAATCCTCTAAATCAAGAATCCATCGTAAGATCCTTGATTTGAGTAAAACAACCCCTCACTTCAATTTTTCTTGTATAAATTGGTAAATTCGAGCAATTGTATCCAATTATCCTTTAATTACATTTTAAGCTTAATAGAATTACTTTGAACTTAGATTGCTTTGTTTAGCTAAATTTAATTGTGCTTGGTTAGTTGATAGTTGTCCTTAATTCCTTAAATTAACTGTTGATTGCCTTTAATTCTCTTGCATTAGTAATGATAGAACCTCATCTTCAAAACCCAAAAGAATTTTTAGTCAATTTTTAGTTACTTAATGATTAATTATCCACTTGTGTTGCAATTGAGTTTAATCGAGTTTTGATTTGATTAATTGTTGCCTATTGCTAGATTAGCACAACCCTCTTAGGTAAAAACAATATTGAAATACTTTCAATTTAAGCTACAACAAAACCGCATACTTGCAGTAACCAATCGGTAGTTGCAACAACCAATCAGTAATCCCTATCAAATGACAACATATAATGTATTCAAACACATAATGTATGAATACGTCAGCATACTAAGCGCTCAATACATAGTAATTCTTATTTCGCATTCTTTGTACCAATTTGACAAGATCTGATTTCACAAGAAGAATGTCTTGACGTGGGAAAGGGAAGCACCAAGAATGTTGATTAGAGCTGAAAGCATAATAAAACACTAACATCAATTTAACTGCGGATAGATATATATATATATATAAACAACAACCAGAAAATGGTAAACGGCCTCTTCTTTAGAGGCTTATTATCACACGCATTATTTCCATCAATCTCAAAACAAGAGGGACAACTACAACGAGTACCAATGCCAAAATAACAGGATAAGAGTAAATAAAATATAAAAATACACATAGGTATATATAAACAGTATAATGTAAGTTTACGCTGCAATTGCGAGAACCTAATATACAAATTCTCTTGTTAAGTTTGAAAATGCGTACACCTGCTGTAGCAAAAACCTATCATGTAAATGTATGGGTGGAATAAATCCAAAGCTCGTGCGTACTTCGACACAGCTATCATCAATCTTTCACTTACTAGCTTCAATGGCAACTCATCCCCTCACAAAAAGAAAGATACAAGAACTTCTTTAGTCAACAAATAATGAGATATCAATCGAAATGTTTTATTTGCCACCTTTACATGTCCTTCTCTATCTCCTCTTAATAATGGATGGCCCAAAAACAACAATATATGAAACAAAATCGATTAAAGTAAATTGGATCTACAGAGAGGTACTTTTTTTTTACTAATCGAGTGCAGCCTTGTTTTTTCGACCCGTTATTGGCTTTGGCAAGCCGTCAAAGATAGGTCTTGTAATGGCTGCAGTAGAAAGTGCCTGCCAATCTGGCTTCGAACTCCATTTTGAAGTTGGCCAGATGGATGAAGAAGATGCACTATTCTCCTCATCCTGCAAACTTGATGCACTTGATGACTTCCTTACCCCATTGAAGCCATCTGCAATAAGAGAATCCCCCAAACCTATGGGAATGGAATTTAACAAACCTCCTTCTGCATCAACTCCTGAAGCAGTTCGACTAGCTGCCTTGGGTCTGAGGGCCAAGCCCTTTCCCGTTCTTGCTGAAAATCCACTGCCACTGCTATTATCCTCCTTCAGAAACAATTCTGGGGTGCGAGAACTAAAGTCAGCTTCAGATTTCTGCCGCCTTCTTATCAACTTCTCGTTCCATTTATCAGAGTCGCCTTCTCGGGCTTCTGTACCTGCCACATCTTCAGCCAGTTCGCTGTTCTCTGACCAGAAACCATTTGCTACGCTTCTACATTTTCTATGATGACTCAAAGGTGGGTTCGAAAGAGGTGAGGCTTGAGCAAACGGTCCATCCTCTAAATAATGAGAGCCCCCTTTCCGATAAACAGCCATTTCAAAGCCTTCAGGTGCAGTTTTTTGACCAGCTGGTTTTAGACCGTAATAACCTTGTAAGCTGCTCATGGCTGGGGAAACCCTTGGCTGAGGAGAAGACTTCAGTTTCAGCGACTCAAATGAGTCAAACAAATCGGAGTGCCTACGGCGGGGTGGGCTCTGCTCAGAGCTGCTCGGTCTGCAAAAGCATTCGTCATAATTCATGAGAAGGACCCCTGCTTTCCCATGCAACTAACAACTGTAGAATAAGACTTATTTATTTGTTTTTTCTTTATTTCATGTCTAGAGAATAAGATTTACTCCCAGTCAGATTCCATCTCATCAAAACAATTATCATCACTTTAACAGAAAATAAATCACAAGGAACCTCCCTATTTTCAGATTTAAGTAAGATTATTTTTCTACCAAGCACACACGAGTGTTTGGGGATGAGTGTGAAGTAGCGAAAAGAGCTTTCCAAATAATATTTAGCCTTATATGAATTGATGATTTAAAATGTTAAATACCACAAATCATGAACATGTTAAAATGGTTTACAGCATTTGTCAGGCGTTTTGTAGTGAACCAGAGGGAAACACGTAGGTATCCAGTCAGAAATTTGAAACTAAAGACAGGTACATATTCAGGAAGTGCATCTCTATGCTACATCTCCTGTCATCTTCGACCTGGTCTTTCAAGGCAGAGAGGCAACGTCCAGCATCATCCAATATAGCCATTGACCAGTTTCGAATTATAATAAATTTCGGTCAACTCACTTCCTGAGTTTCGGCACAAACTAGAATATAACAATATCTGGTGACCTAATATAGAAATAATTGAATTGCTTTAAATGGGTAGAGTGGATGGATCTTGTTCTGAGACTTGATTTAAAACATACACCCATCCACCCCACCCCCAAACAAGAAATTCTGACTGCAGTTCTTACAATTGTCCTCCCCCAATCATCTTACCACTATGACACCAACACAACTAACAACCTTTGAGTCTTTCAACACCCAAGGCAGCCACTCCAACACCACTTCCCCACAACCAGCCCTCCATTGTGACCTTTCCAGTGTCACATCCATTGTCATGACCACCCTTAGACTGCAATAGCTACTACAACTCTAACTCAACAACACAACTGCCACTTCAGCACAGGAAACCCTGATGCCATCATTTCATACTACTTACAAGCTACCAAAACCACATTCTTTAGGTACCAGTTGATTGTACTCTAAAAAGTACAATTTGAATATCTAATTGTAAGCCATTGTTAGTACTTATTTATATATTATTTATTATTTTTAATATAATTTTGGAATTTTTTATGTTTTTCGTGTCTTGTGCATATTTGTAGCTAAAACCGAACAAAATGGAACAGGCATGCACACGGCTCATAATTGATACTGAAATTATATATATGTGTGTGTGTGTGTGTGTGTGTGGATGATATTATTGATATTGTATGTGTGTATGTGTTACATGTACATTTAGATTATATATGTGACCTTGCATTATATATATGTGAGTGTGTGGTGTATTGTGTGTATATATACATATACTTACCCGAGTGGAGGTGCATGATTGAATCAAAAGAATATAGAAAAGAAGGATTGAATAAATTGAATAAAGAATGATGAATGGATGATACAGCCAAACGTGAAAGGAAGTGGGAATTGAAGAAATGAAAAGAATAAAATAAGGAGAAAAGTCAGCTTCAGTGGCAGACGCAGAAAGCAAAGGCCATTGTCGGCCAACTAAAGAAAAGTTTCATCTCTCATTACCTATAAATTGAAACTCGAAGCAGAGAGTTAGAGAGCAGAGCTTCAGGGCCCAAGAGGCTGCCAGAGAGCTCCATCAGCTATTTCTTCCTTAGGAGTAAATTTTTAGTTAGTTTGTTAGCAGTTTGTTATTTCAATTTCAATCTTTTATTTTACTGTTGTGTAAGTTATTTTTCTGTATTAAACACTTTTATTTATGAAGTTATTTTTTAAAGTAAAGTCTTTTCAATATTATAACTAGCGAGTTTTATTCTTGGAGCCAATCCTAATCCGGAATGGATCGAGTTATATTCATGATAATTGACGTTTAGTTCCTTTTGAAAATTTAAACTTTTAATTATGTTTGTAATACTCTATGCCTTGACAAAACATAGCTCGATATATGCAAATCGATGATAAGAGTCTTCGATTTAATTGAATAAGTTTCAGTCTTTTATTTTACTATTGTGTAGGTTATTTTTCTGTATTAAACACTTTTATTTATAAAGTTATTTTTTCAAGTCAAGTCTTTTTAATATTATGAGTAGTTAGTTTTATTCTTGGAGTTAATTGGAAAGATCACTTGACTGAATTGGGATGGTCAATTAAGGTTTGTCTTTTTATTCCAGATTTATTTAAAAACTTAGCATTTTTGCACACGTTCGGTATATTGCATGCTTGGACACGTACACGTATATTTTATGCATGTAATGATTTCGCGTGAGTTTAGAACAAATTAAGTTTAAGAGATGTGTAATTAATATAGGAGTAATGTAATAGTAAAGCAGATGCGGGTTTACTCTACACTTTTTGGAGATTTGTATATTTTATGCTGGTACCCTGTCTGGTATGTTTTTATGTCCAAACTTCTAGTGAGAACCTAAGGCCCTTAATCCTAATCCGGAATGGATCGAGTTATATTTATGATAATTGATGTTTAGTTCCTTTCGAAAACCTAGACTTTTAATTATATTTGTAATATTCTATGCCTTGACAAAGCATAGCTCAGTATATGCAAATCGATGATGAGGGTATTCGATTTTAATTGAATAAGTTTCTAAGCTAGAACCTATGAAAACATGTGTCTTTAATTATACCTGTTACACTTATGCCCTGACAAAGTATTGCCAAGTGTTTACGAGTCGATGGTGAGGGTTTCATGATTTTAACGTCATATTCTAGTGATTGATTATTTTGAATAAACCCATCTGCTAAAATTTATGAGGTTCGAGTAGGCTAAATGATTGACAATTGGTAAACCTATATTGATCATTCCCAAGTAAGTCAAGTGATTGAATCAATTGAATCCAAGACTATTTTATTTTATTATATTTATGTTAATGTCTAGTTTAGCAACCTCTTATCTCAAAGCTACAAAAAAAATTTATTTTTCTTTTGGTTACGTTTGTCATCTAGTTTTAACTACTACATCCATTCTCTGTGGTTCAACTTCGGTCTTACCAGGTAATTTTTATTATATACTATTTCGCTACACCTGCTCTTGGGTGTATTAAGTAGATCAAGCACCAATACCCTATGTTACATGGACTCGTGTATGGGTTTCTAGTGTGGGTACTTGTCCAATTGTCGAATTCATACAATTCTCATATCTAAAGACATGGAGACATGGCAAAATTTATATTTCTTAATATACTTATTTCATTTTTTAGAATAAAATAGTGTATAAAAGGTCCTACAGAGTATTTCATGCATAATATGATACACATTTATATGGTAAACTCGAATTACTAAATATTTTTATTAGGTGAATGTCGAACAGTACATGTTGGACACATATCCCATACCCCATATCTTTACCCAAGTATCAAAGTCCATGTGGCAAGTGTCCGATATATGTCCTTCATATATTTTAAAAGAGTCCATGTAACATAGTCAGTACCACTATTAACCATGTAACATAGCCAGTACCACTATTAATAACATCACAGTAGGAGAACTACACTCACAAATTGCTGCAAGTTCGAGTTTCTCATACAATTTAGAATTTTTGTCCAAAACAAAGCTTTTTTCTAAACAACCAATTTACAATATTTCTACTTTTTTCCTTATTATCCAAGAAATAGAGATACAAACAGGGACATGGTATATGGAGACGATATGCCAAGGACATGCTAACACGACAATTCTTAGAAAATTCGAATTTAACATGACAAGAACATAACGATAAATATATATGTATATGTATATGAAATAAATAATTACTTCATTTTCTACGTCCAAAAAAAAATTTCTACCTCATAAATATATTTATATTTTATCGTATCAAAATAGTAGGAGATATTATTTCACATTCTATGTATTGAAAAAGAAATGTGAATAAAAACTCATAACATTTATCTTAAAAGGCTCTATTCAAAAACAAATTAGAAATTTTAAACTTTAGAGTGAAGAGAATAAGCAAAGCCTGAAAAGTGGAATGCAACACCCTTGAAAAGGCAAACTTGGAGATTAATAATATGAAGCTAGCCTTTTTACAGCATTTCCATTTTTGGCTTGTAGGAAATCATCATGAATCATTTTTTGCTTTTGTTGATTTTATTGAAGATTTTTCTTTTGTAAATCTTGTATAGCATACCTTTTGTTAACATCTAGTATACACAGGATGCACCTCACTGGTTTTGGAGCTTTTTCCAGTAGTTGACGTATCACAAAAAAAAAAAAAAAAAAAAAAAATGAAAAGCTTAAAGGAGGAGTAATTAATAGATATAAATCAACATTGCTTTGGTTATAATCCTTTTCTCCTAAGCTATTTTTTAAAAAATTTTCATGTGTTTTATGTATATTTAAGTGATGGACATTTGTGTCCTCCAAATGTCCAACGCATATTCGGTTCTAAAAATATTAAAAATAATAGTACACATTTGAAGGCATGTCTGGCAGTCCGTTACATGCCAAGGCGTATCTTATTAGTGTCGCACAACAAATTCTTAGAAGCTTCATAGCTTGTTATAGTCCGAAACACAACTCAATTATCACATATATCATTTCTTACTTCCACCACAAATGGTCCTAAAGATCATAACACAAATCTACTTAATTCCTAGTCTAGAAAAGTATGATTATCCTAGTTAAATTAAGGTTAAATATACAACGCTTCATTTGATACCGTAGTTATCAATCAAGTTCTGTACCAGCCTGTACATTCCAGCACATACCATATCGGATAGTAAATGGTAGATAAAAAGATTAATTCCGTTTCGTCTGATTTTTTGGTTTGTACAGGCATGGACTACAAAATGTCAAATTATACTGAAATTTGTATAAATTATGCTAAAATGGCTCATCTCTTTTATGCTTTTATGGTAGTCTTTTGGATATATTCTTGTGTTGGATAACATCTGTCCGTTATGCTAAAATGGTTAGGTAATGCCTATACATCGAATTCTGTAAGTAAATATACACATGTATAATATTTATAGCCATAAATCTGAAACAATATACCAAAAAGCACAAATACTGGTATGTATCGTACTGATTAAAAAAACAGTATGCTAGCCAGTACATGATTGACAATAATGTTTAATGTACAACTGTTTAAGTTTAGATATTCCACTCCCCATTTGTTAATTCAAAGATGCAGTTTTTTTCAATACGCAAATAGCCATCCTGTCATGTCTTTGCAAAATCAGGCTGTGGCATTTTTGGCCCTCGTTCTTGTAATCCCTTCAACTTAAACTAGAACTCTCCTTTTTCCTTTTCAAGTAATATTGTTAATTGTTGTACAAAACATAGCGTCAGCAGCAATTTTCTCATCATGTCCCCAAATGATTCAAATTTTCCAAAGCAAGAACTAATTTAAACTCTTAAGCTAAGCTGCTAAGCATTAGATCTAAGAAGGACGGACAGTTCTAAGAAGGTGACACGACACTCATCGGACCCTTCCTGAGAAGTGTCGAACGTGCGTCCCAACATGTCCTACTATGTTTTTTTTTAATTTTTTTAGAACCAGACTTTGGACAATTAAGTGACATACATGTCCGTTATTTGGACACTCGTGTCCATCATATAGATATGAAGAAAACACATTGCACATTTGAAGAAAGTAACTTGGGATCCAATTGTAAAACAAATAAAATATGATTTTATACATAATTTAATGTTTAAGCTATGGATACATGGTTTATAATTTTAATTAGTATTAGTTTGCACTTTTTTTCATTATCTTTGACTAAATGATTTTATACATAATTTGATGTTTAAGCTATGGATACATGGTTTATAATTTTAATTAGTATTAGTTTGCACCTTTTTTTCATTATCTTTGACTAAAAATATTCCTATTTATAATAAATAAAAAATATATTTTTGACATGTCGTGTTCTACATTTTTTTTAAAATCATTGTGTCAGCGTGTACAGTCGTGTCTGTGTCGCGTTTCCGTGTCCTTGCTTGGCATTAGGTAAATAGATGAAAGCTGCAACAGCGTTGCATGTTCATAACAGATACAAGGTGGTGTTTAAAATCTTAACCAACACTTCTCTAACAGAGGTGGATTGAATGAGACAGCATCAACACTGTTTCTAAAAGTGAGATGATAGGAATAATAATTTGACCAGTGAAAATGTGAACTATAAAATGCAATCCATATTCAAAAAATTTTAATTAGTCTGGATAAATCACAGGACAGAATAATGGCTCAAGTTGTCTGTTTTTGGGCTGATGACCTACAAAAGAAGAGTACAATAATTCAGATATGGCGATGTTAAAGGGCAGCTGATTTGAAGCCATCCAGACATCCAGGCTTCTTAATATTTAGATTGTGCATCAAAAGGCTAGAACTAAGCATCTCGAGGACCAACTTCCAGGTTTTTTATCTCCGTCTTTCAGTAGGTAATTAGACAGGTGTCAAATAGCAAAGCAAATTGGGACCTATGCGCTGCATGGGGTGTTCCTACAGCAATCTTTAAAAAACACTGTTATAAGTTCAGTTACCTAATGAAATTTTTAACTCCTCTTACGGAAAGAATGATTATGATGCAAAGAATCTAGTAGCCTTAGCTGCTACTACATTGGATCCTCATTGTAGAATGCTTAATTGGTTATCCAGGTAATCATGCTCTGTTTTGAAACCCTTTGAATTAAAATTAGGCTTAATATTTGTGTTGACTGTAACTATCAATCTGTCTTGTAGTTTTGTTCCTGCAACTTAATGTTACTACTTTTGATTTGGGCCTAGGTACACCTAAGCCTGCAGGTTTGGCTGGGGTATGCCCCAACCTTTGTTTTATATTTTTTGAAAATTTTGTAATTGAATTACTTTTTACCTACCGAAAACAAAAAGCAGGTAATTAGACACTGACGAGGAAAAATAATGGCCAAAGCATCACTCGAAAAAACCACTAACGACTCATTAGAATATTTCAGCTCACAACATACAGGAAACAAAGAAAGGATGAAGTGAGATAGATAGAAACACTAAAAAGCTACAAACACATGACAAAAAATTCAACCATAAGACGTAGAACAGAGATTAACTAAGGATTAAAAGCATTATAAGAACATGAGTACTGGGGCAAAAAGAATAATAAATGTAAAATGGACATATAAATACCCTTGATTATCTAAACCATTTGACAGACTGGGAGATGGCGGGTGCCTCCCTGGTAGTGGTATGTGAAGCGACTTGAGAGCAAACATTTGGAGATCTGTCACCAGGTTATTTAACCTTTTAATGTCGGCCACCTAACACATACACCATTGCAGGTTAAAGAAAACTGGTCAGCCATCCTATTGCCTGACTTTGAAAGGAAAAAAAAGAAATTCAAAAAGGGAAGTTAAAACAAATAATGTATGGTAATCATCATAAACAACAGGCCCAACACTTGAATATCAATGCCCATAGCTGTACAACAATTCTGGAGACGTAAAGGTAAAGCTAAAGCGTCATTTCAAAAAAAAATTTGGCAACTAAGAAGTAAGGATTCTGACACTAGTACGAATTGTGATTTTCAAAACGTGAGAATATAACATGGTGGGGATATGACCAAAAAGATATTTGCTATATATGAATGTGACATCCACAAACCACTAAAAATATTGAAACAATAACACTAATTCAATATGAAAAATACCATTCAATAAATAATTTAAACAACATTTAACATAAAAGAACATGAAAACAAGTTTACAATTTTAAACATAACAATTCAATAAGCATAAATCTATGTTGTCTTTTTTTTAATCATTAGATCCCAATTTGTTTTTTTCAAACTTGCAATATTTTTTATATGTGTCTAAGTGTGGACGTGTTCCCCAAGTGTGAGAAGCATGTTCGGTTCAAAATAAATTTTTAAAAAAATTCAATATGTGTTGTGAGGTGTTGCATGAGTATTGATGTCTAATAAGTGTCAGACACGGATACGGCACCTTTATAGTATCGTTTGTGCTTCTTAATTTGGCAACATATTGTGAAATTTAACAGCTTCATCCGACTAAAAGTTTTTAACTCTATCAGTCAAACTGACACAGCTGCAGTCAGTTTTTAACAGAATATTTGTCGTCCTCTTCATGCATCTGACACAATTCTTAGCCATCTATCAATAATGCAAATTTTGGTTGGACCAATGAAAACCAGGATTAATCCCTCTCAATTATGTTGACAGCTGTACTGGGTTCATTTCTTTTTTTTCTTCTTCCCTTTTTGTTTCTTTCTTCTTTTGAGCGTGTGTTTTGCAAATAATAAAAACATATGATAGCAAATGGACTAAATTCAATTGCTTTCCTAGAATTTCTTATGTACTTAGCAACCAAACAGAGCAAAAGAAGAAAAGAAAATCCCCTTTAAAATCACCTCTGATAACTACTAACTTTTTTTCCAGAATGCATTCGGTGTCCATGAAAACATCCATCAACAGAAATTGAACAAATAATCATAACTACAATTTTAATTTCGAGAATGCATTTGGTGTCTACGAAACATACATCAACAGAACAGATGATCATTTTTTGCAATATGCTAAGAATGATAAGAAAGCGAAAACAAATGATAATTCACACTCAGAAAATCAATATGAGAACACTTCGCATCAGAAAACCAAGAGAGAGCAGGAAATAAATGAAATTGACTTTTTCTTCAAAGAATGATAAAAAAAAACAATGATCAATTTTCTATTTTTTTTTTACCTCAACTCCGTACTTGATTGCAACGCCAGCGAGTGTATCCATCTTGGAGACGCGGTGTTCAATGTAACTAACGCCACCACCACTACCGACACCAACACCGACACCGACACCGACATTGCCACCAGCTGGCGAGCAAGGCGGAGGCAATGGAGGAGTACTAGGACGAGCTGGCAATGATGATGAAATCGGAGGCTTCGATGGCATTCTTTCGGGGCTCATTCGATCTACCTCTTGATGATGAAGAAAATAGTAATGATCTCCATTGTTGTGCCTCTCTCTCTCCATGTCTAACTCGACAAAACCAACCTCCCCGTCTTGACCACCCAAATGAAAACCCTAAAGGAACCCCAGAAAACACCTGTCTCTATACATTATTGTAGCTATACACATACATATGGAAATGTTAATTTGCAAGATCTGAAACGAAATTCAGTGAAAAATTATATCGATCGACTTTCCGGTAATTTGACTGAACAAATCAGAAAATAATCAAATTGCGTAGGGGAAAACCCTAGATCTGTATTGAGAGGTGGCGTTGAACTCGTGCGCTCTCTCTCTCTCTCTCTCTGCGTTTGTTTGTGTGCGTGTGGAACTGTGGATCGACGTTTCGTCCTGTTCTTCCGGGGGTCCGAAGGAACGAAGGCGTGTGTACTGTGTAAAAATGTGTTTTCTACGCGCGGTGCGTGTGCAGCAATGTATTTTCTATATTTTATGGAATGATTCATGGAAATAGAAGATTGCTACGATCTACTAGACCCTTCGATTAGTTGTAAAGTTTATGCATACCATAAAGCAAATCATTAATTAAATTAAATTAAATTAAATAATTTTTAGATAGATAAATTAAATTAGATTTGCCTAAATAAACCCTTTGATTAGTGGATCTTACAATTATTATTATTTTTTTTTTGGCTAACCGTGTTTTCGGACCCTTTTGCGTGCACCTGAACTAATCTTAAGTTTACGTAGTCCCTCATGCAATTATTGTTTAATGTAATAACTGATATATGTGTTACACTTGTGATAACTGTGTTTTTTACACTAAAACACCTCATTTTTTTATAGATATTTTTACTCCTCAATTAGGTGTGAACTTGTGGCATACACAGAGTAAAAATAATATATCTTAAACATAAAAATTTTATGAAATTAAATTATCAATTTATACAGTAATAATATAGTTAAATTAAATTATAATATTTAATAGTATTAAAATAAAAAATTAGAATTTGATTGTAATAAAAACCTGTAACTTTTAATAAAAAATTAAATTTTATTGTGAACGTTCAAAAGTTTTTTTTTTTTTTTTTTACCTCACAATCTTGTTAAGAGATTACATTGATCAAGTGTATACGTCATATATATTAGATAATTTTATGTAATAAAGACATTTAATAATGCACATATAGTTACTTAGAATTGATAATTACCTAAAGAAAAGAATTTAAAATTTTAAGTTAGGGAGATTTGATTTACTTAGATTATTTCAATTTCATTAAATATTTACTGCTTATGAATGGAAAGTAAATTTTTTTATATTTTATGCTTAGAACAATTCTATTATTGAGGTATATAATATTGTTATTTAAAACTTTAAAAAGTTCATCCAAACAACTAATTGTTATAATATATAGTATTGATCGATTTGTCCTTCTAAAAAACATTAAAGAAATTTGAATAGAAAATTTTAGATTTTTGAATTAAATGAAGAATTTTCTAAAATTATAAGGAAAAAACCTAAAAAAAATAAAAAAAAATAAGAATACTAATATTTTAAATTTTATGTAAAACTTTCTAAAATAAGATAGATTTTAGTAAAGTTTATTAAACATGAAAAAAGTAAAAGTTTCTATATTTTTTGCTTAAACCTACACTATTATAACAAATTTAATGTTAGTAATTTCAAATTTTAAAAAACTAAGAAAATTATGTTGGTTTCAACGTTAAAGAACATTAAAGATCCAATAACATATTGATATAGATAGACAACTATAAATGGACATTATGTTAATCTAAATAACGTAAAATGTGTCAAAATTTATTTCAAGTAATAAGTACTATGTCAATATTACTAAATATCTAATAGTTTAAATTTTGAAAGAAATGTAAGATTTAAAGAAAGTATGGTAAAATTATATTTTTTAACCAATCAAATTGTAACAATGTTATTCTAATATTGCCAAAAATTTAATTTTTAAAAATTTTAAGGGAATGACTTTAGGAAATATGTAATAGGAATTAAATGTCCATCTATATACCATATATAATTCTATTAGTGATAGTCTTTAGGTTAATCAATCAAATTGCAACATGTGGTATTTTAATATTATAAAAAATAAAAAATTCTGTAAAAATTAAATTAAGAGTTTAAGACTCAAAACCTTCCTAACTTATTGTTATAATATATTTTTACTCCTCAACGCCATTTTTTTTATTTTTTTTTTTTGGATTCAAGAAGTGAAATTACACAGGTAACCATTATAAAATTTGTCTTAGGGCACTACGTAGCTCTAAATTGTAGAAGACGGCTATGCTACACACGTGTCCACATTTAGAACACAAGCTTTTTTCTCTTTCTTCAGCATATGTGGTAGGATTAGCTAGCAATTATTCATTTTGTTTTAAAATTAATGTTAGAGTTAATTATACTTTGTATCCTTACACTTTACATCATACCTCACTTTAGGATCTTTATTTCTTTGTAACAATTAATCACTTACATTTCTAAATTATTGCAATGTCAGTCAAACTTCTGTCAACTTGTATTTGAAAAATGAACAAAAAATTTTGCATTTAACAACTATATTACCTTTTTTAAGGGGCAAGAATACAAAATTCACTCTTTTTCGGCTAAAAAAAAAAGCACATATCACAACTCAGTCTAATTGGGCCCTAATTACATTACATGCATTGCAAAATCGATTCTACCCATGATTTCGAAGGAATTTGTAGCAAATTATTAGGAGAAGGGGCTAGATTTTACATTTTAATTTCATGAGTCTCACAGGAGTTTTTAGCAAATTAGTTGGAAAATGTACTAGATTTTACATTTTAATAAACTCTGTTATGTATATAACATGCATCATATAAAAGTCTCATTTAGGCGTAAGTGTGATATTTGCTTGTCTTTGGACGGGAAATGATTGAAGTTTACCTATTAGTCCTTAGAAAAAGTCATGTGCTGGATTTTTGGATTATTTCTCTAAAAAAAAGTCAGTAGAAGATTGACATTATAACAAATTAAAAGTATGAGGATTTAATTGTTATAAATAAAAATAAAGATGATGTAAAGTATAAAAGTACAAAATATAATTAACCCTTAATGTTATCAAGAAGCTTTTAATTTTTGTAACTTAGCCATCGAATTTTGATAAGCCAACATAGTCTTTCTCAATAACAAAATTAAAATATTTAAACAACGTTTTAAGAGACTTAATGATAATTATCCGAAAATAATATATTTAAGAATGCTGTTAAAGTTCAATAATAAGATATCAAAACTCAAATAAAAATATATTGTCACACTTCTAAAATAATCCATTAAAAGTACCCATCAAGTGAAGCTAAATTCATTATGATTTGGAAATAGTGTTTCGTTATTTGTGGTTTATCCATTAAAATCATGCATAGCGTTTTTTTTTTTTCTATTTAATAACAAAAATAAAATTTGACCTGAAAAAATAGAGCCTCTCTCTTTTTGCAATAGAACGAGCTTGAAGTCTAAATAAAAGAGTATTGAGCAGCTTACGTGCGAGAATTATGAGGGAAAAATAGCCTGAAGTGGGATTACGTCGGGTATGGTACAGATCACCTCATCCTCCTGATTATCTTATAAAAGGCGCCAATACTCATCTTTATGTTCTAATAATGTAAAAATACCTTTTGTACATGCTAGCAATGAACCTGTAATGTACATGGATGGAAAGAATAGATACTAAACATAAAGCTTTTATGAAAAATAAACTATGAACTATATATTTTTTAATCTTACACTAACAATATGATTTATACTGAATTAAAAATAGTCAATATAGTCTTAAAATAAATATTAAATGTTGATTGTAATAAGTTCATTAACTTGCAATAAAAAAAATTAAAGATTTAATATAAAAACTCCAAAATATACATTGATTAAGTATATAAGTCACATATTTTAGGGAATTATCCATCAAGTGCATTCCGCTATAGCTACTTAAAACTGAAAATTTTAACTAAAAAGATTTATATTTTTAAGTTGGTGAGATTTAATTTATCACCAAATACTGAATATAAATAGGGGAGTGCGATCTTCACATTTATCCTAGTGAAGAAACTTATTTTCAACTTGATAATTTTAATTTTACAATTAAACATCTAAAATGATAAGTGATAACAATTCAATATTCGAATTTTAGTTATATAAAACATGTCTTTAAGTCTAATGATCATTTTCGAAGAAAATTTACTTAAAAGTTTTAATTAGCGTCAATTAAGAAAAATATAATTGAGTCAGGTGTTCATAGTTGCACTACTCAGCTAACATGATATTTTTGTAGTCCTTATAATAGCCTAAATTAATATTATCATATTAAAAAATAGCTAATCTGAATTGTTAGCATGACATGTATCATAAGAATCATAAGATCAATGATGCCTATTAGGCTATTAGTGCAATTGGGTCGTTAGGAGTGAGCAATCTAATTTATGAATAAAAAATACATTTCTTATTCTGTAATTGCATAATAATAAAATAAAAATAAAAATAAAAGTAAACTCGGTAAAGTGATGATAAATTTGCTAGAAATAAATTTTATCAAGCCAAAACCAATAAATTCTTATCATGAAATGAATTTTGTCATAAAATAGTTATATCATTCTTCATTTAAGTGTAGTAAGTAACGTGAAATTATATTAGAGCTATGAGACTAAAATGATTAAAGTACACTATTAGGCTTCTAGGTAAAACATAATTTTATAATTTAAAAATTTTCCATTCAATTTAGTTTTATATAAATTTTTTTGGAAATGTTATGATTTAAAATAATATTATTGTGTTGATGGAAAGGATTTTAAAAAAATTTAAAAGAAGAAAAATTGTAAAATCAAGTAATTTTGTACAATTTATTTGAAAATAAGAAAGATTAAAAGAATAAATGATTTTATCAAAGTTCTATTCATTTTATTTTAATTCAAAATAATTATTTTAATTTTTTTTCTTGTAATCATTTTTTTAGAGAGATGTAATTTGAAACAATAAAAGAAATAAAACGGCGTTGATAAGTTCATGACATGTGTTCTTTATATTTTATAAATTTAATATCTAATTTATGATTAGTTAAAATTCTTTTGGAAGGAGAATAATTACGTAAAATTTGTAAAGCTTACGATATCAATTAATGAATCAATAATAGTATGACACATTTATTTTGTATATAGTAAAGTATTGATAATTTCATGACACATTTCATTGCTATTTATGATATTTAAGATCTAATGTGCTTAGTTAAATATTTTTTAGAAAAACTCAAACGTCCTGAGTTCGAACTTACCAACTCTTTGGAGTTTAGGTTATGAGAAATTTTTTTATTGTGAATCCCTTAGTTTTGGCATAAATGATCATCGTGAAAAAGATTAGTCGATGTGTGCATAAGTAGACTCATATACTATTGTCGGCATAACCAATATATATATATATATATATATAGAAAGAGTGTAATCAAAGAAAATTTGAAAACCATACGATATCAATCAATGACAGTATTTGTGAAATTTAGAAGAAGTAAACAAAACACTATAAAGAACTAATAAGAATATGATATGGCGCTTTTTTTTAGAAGATAAAAATTTTTCAACTTCAAAGACTAACCAATTGCTCTAATATATAATATAGACAGGTAATGGTTAAGGTGTTAATGTTGTTTTTACTTTTGTGATCTAATTTATTTTTTCCTTAATTTTATATTGTGTTTATCAGTGTATAATTTGCATTACTTTATTTCTGGAGAAAACACTTTTTAAGGTGTTTTATGCGGTTCAACCTGCAAAAGCCGAATATGATTATGCAGGGCAAGGACAAGCTAAGAGGGTTTTGGCGTAAATAGGAATAGGCTTGGGTTTCAACTTGTCATAGTTAACAAAATACGAAACGGTAAAAGAATGGTACATAATATGTAAATGTTTAATACAATATTTTTTTAAAAATACAGTAAAAAAATTAAAAATTTCTACATAAAAATATGAGAACACCAAAAATACGAATATCTAATTATATTAGTAGCATAGAAATATTCGTTAAAAAGTTAGAATAAAAAATATGGTAATATTTATAAGCAATTTCTTCTTATACATATTAGTAGGTAGTATTTTTATCTCATATATATCAATTTTTTAAAACATATTATTAACAAATAGCTAAATTAAAGTGCTAGATAAATAAATTTTATTCTTCCTATTTTATTCTTTCAATACTTGATATAAGATATGTTAACTTATTAATTTTAATTTTCAATTTAATATTTTAACCATTAGTAAGAAGCTATAGAAAAGTATGTTTAACAATTTAAGCATATCAGTTGTTAAAAAAATCACAAATATGACATGATACTAATAGAGACACACAAATCACGAGTTACAAATATTTTTTACAATTGAAAAAGTTGAATGAATTTAATGGTTAATAATTGTACTATTATAATTATTATATTAAGAATATAATCAATAGTATACTAAGATTATATTACATTATATAACAATTTTTAATCAAGCTTTTTTGTAAAGTATAATACATGAAAATTTTAATACGTGTACTATACAGGCCAACTCAAAAAAAACGCATATTTTTTATTAGGTTTCAGATCTGAATGGGAAATAAAAGTTTTTTTAATTATACATACGTGCATGTATTATACATGAATAATACAAATATCTACTAACTATGCAACTTGTCACTAGTTTGAGGCAGTTGGGTTTTCCCATTAGGGGTGGCCGGTTTGGCCTAATTCGCTCTATTGTTATCCATATTTAAAAAAAAGGAATATCTAGGGATATACGATTGAGGAGAGAAATTTTAGGGTTGCTTTTATTATTGTCTTCTATTGGGTTTCTTTTAGAATTTTTTACCTTTCAAAATTAAAAGCCACACAGTTGAGGATACAAAAAGTTAGGCAAATCATAGTAATAGTTTTTTGCATAGGATATCCAAACATTCTATTGACTACTCCCTTGAGCTCATGCAGGCATAATTAGTAAAATATGAGGCGGCAAAAGAACAGTATGTAATACGTATAGATTTAATACGATTTTTTTTAAAAAATACAATAACAAAATTTAGCATAAAAATACGAGAACGTCAAAAATTCAATTTTATAGTTATACGGGCATCATACAAACATTAGTTAAAAAATTAGGATAAAAAATACAGTAACATTTATAAGTAATTTCTTCTTATACATATTAGTAGTTAGTATTTTTTGTCTCATATATATCAATTTTTTAAAATATTTTATTAACAAACAGCTAAATTAAAGTTGTTGATAAATAAATATTATTTTATTACTTTGTTTGTTTCAATAATTGATATAAGAATAGGTTAATTTATTTATTATTTATTATTTTTAATTTAATATTTTGAGTATTCATAAGAAGTTTTAGAGTAGTATGTTTAATAATTTAAATATTCTAAGTATTAGAAAAATATCACAAATACATATGGTGTGATACTAGTAAAGAGACACAAATCATGAGTTATCCACTTTTTTTCAATAGTTAATAAAATAAAATAAGCTTAATAGACAATAATTGTATTATTCTAATTATATATTCAATATAGAGTTAATAGTGTGCTAAAATTATAATACATTATATCTAATTTTTAATCGAGTTTTTTTTTAAAAGTACAATACGTAAAAATTTTAATACATGTATTAAATGATCCAACTCTAAAAAATATGTATTTTTTATTAGGTTTCAGATCTAGACGAAAAACGAAATTATTTATTTATTTATATGCATGTACGGGTATTATACACGAATAATACAAATATTTATTAACTAGGCATGCAGAAGTGAGGACCACCATTCGCATGAATTAAGTAAACTTTATGACTGCTGGGCCACCAAATGTGGTTAACTATAGTGACAATTAAGATTGAAAAAATTGTAGAAATGGGAGGTATTAATATTGAAGAAAAATGTTTAGAGATTGATTTTATTTTCTTACCCACTAAACACAATGCATATGAAGATCTACATTAATAAATATATGTGAGCCCCTTTACTTGTGTTTAGTAGGTAAAAAAGTAAATGAGAAAATAATTTACATATATCATTTCCTTTATTTCTTTTGTAGAAAGTTTTTTTATTTACCAATTTTTGACCTATCATAGTTTGAAGACAAAAAATTGGGCATTTTGAAAGGGAGACATTTATGATAATGTAGGCAGAAGTTTGAAATTACAACCATTCTTTTATAATGAAATAGTCAAAGTCAAAAAAATGTGGCACATGTATTGCGATTTCTGGCCACTAGTCTGGTACAAATTTATGGCAATTTGCGTTTTTTGTTTGCAGGTATTTTTCTTCTTTAGTGCGTTAGGTGAAATAAAAGAAAATGGAGAGAGAGCGGCCTGGGACAGAGAGAATTGCCACACATTGATGTATGTTTAGTACAAATATAGATAGAGATACACAAACGCATGCGACATGCACATGTGTGAAATAGTGGTGCACGAACTAACCGAAAAAATCGAGAATTGAACCACCTGTCTCTATGGGTTAATTTAGTTCAAGTTTGTCAAAGGTTTGGTTCAATTTTAGATTTATAAAAAACTTATTTGACAAATTTGGTTCAATTCTAGATCTAAAACAAATGAACCCAACCAAAAAAAGTATTGTGCAGTTTCATAGAAGGATTGGTTCAATTTTGAATTCAAAATTTTAGAACTGATCCAGATTAAGTCGGTTATAAGACTAGTCTAGTACAGACCAACCTAACTCAATCCATACACAATCCTAATGGGAAATAATGAAATCAAGAGAGAAATTTGAGATTGTTTTAGTTTTTTAAAAGAGTTCTTTTACTTTTTTTTTTTGTTGACAAATAATCATTTGAAGCCACCACATTGGATGAGACATTTATGGCAATATTGGTAAAAAGTTTATAGTGCGATTAGAACATAGTAAAATCAGTCAAAGCCCAATAACAGCATTACATTTATGCCAATTTATGGCTACCATTTTGGTAGATATTTATGACAATGTAGAGAAAATATAGAGATAAAAGATATTACCATTAAAGAAATTTTTTTGGAGCATTCTTTAATTTATTTTTTAAAGTATTATTTTATGTTTTATCTAGAAATCATAAATTCGTTTTGACATTTGGAAATCATAATTTGAATCTCGATAAAATTTGACATTTTGCAAGGGAGCTATTTATGTCAATGCAGCTACAAATTTTAGAAATCATTATGATATAATGAAGTCAACCAAAGCCCATCGACTACAATACATTTATGACAAAATTAGGCTACCATTCTGGTAGCCATTAATTTATCGTAATGCATGTTTTTTTATTTGTGTGCGCACACGCATGTATTTTCTTTTATTTTTTTTTTTGTTTTTTCGTGTGATAGTGTGTTAAATATATCATGTGTACTTGCTTTAAGCATTTTCCAATTTAAATGATCTATTAAATTATTATTTACTATTTCCTGACTACTAATATTTTCTCTTTTACCTAATACTTAATCTGTTGACCCGTGTGATGCATGGGATAAAAAAAATGCCTGGCAAAACCATATTTATAAATATTAGTTGTATTATACATGTGTATAGTGATATATATAGTATACTAACGATTATTTTAGTTGTAAATAAAATGAAATTAGTGATTATTCTTACAGGTTAAAAGCAATTAATATCCTATGATGACCTTTTGGTTAAGCTTCCTGAGCTATATCTTATAAATATGAGTTTTATTATACATCTGTATATTGATATACATATATATACGACATTAGTGATTATTCTCACAAGTTAAAAACAATTAATATACTATGTTGATTTTTTTTGTTAAGATTTTTAAGCTATATTACTATACAATAAGATTTAAATAATAGAGCTCTAAATAATACTTTTTTTATGAAATAAATAATATTGTTGAACATTTTTCAACTCTTAGCAAACTGAAGTTTCTCAACGGTGCGCATTGGGATATTCATATGGATTTTGATTTCTATATTTTAAAATTTTATTTAATGAAAACTTCATAAAAATTAAAAAACTTAATTAAATGATAAGAAAAGTATGAATTGCGTCAATTTTTATTGTCTTTGTGAGCTGACCTGAAGAGCATAGGAAGTGCCAAATATACTTATATGTATATATATATATATATATATAAACTAACATTGACTAGCGCGATGCATGAGACTTATGAAATTTGTAGTAATAATATGAATTGTGGGTTGCACAAATTATACAAATAATTTTATCCATTATGCTATGTTTAGATCTTGAATTTTCAAATAAAAAAGAAACAGAAACAGAAAAAGAAATAAAATGCAAGAATATAAATTTCATGCTTTTTTCTTTGGTCTTAACCCCACACAAGTTGATTGAATCCATCACAAAGAAAGATAAAGAATAGAATATATTAATTCAGCTGAAATAGGGTGTCAACCCCATTAGGGTTTTAATTTTTATGTATACAACCACCCCTAACCCCGCCTCCCCCACAGGGGCACACAAACTGTAACTGAACCATTACAAATAAATAAAAGAAATAATTATACTTTAACCTCTTGTAGTTTGAGTAAGAATTAAATAACCTTCATTTGGTTCAAAAGTGAACATCAACCCTTTTATGGTTTAAACTTATTTGTAAAATGAATAAAACCGTTACAAATTTAACAAAATGACAAAAATATCCCTACAAAGAACAATTCTTTATTTTAACATAAAATGACAAAATTGTCTTTTGGACGTTAAATTTTGTGAGATAAAATGACAATGTGTCAGAAATTGCCGTTCATTCTAATAATTTTCACTCATCTTACAATTAAATTCAAACCACATAAGAATTATGTGTTCACTTTTAAATTTTATGAGAATCATGTGATTTTCGCAAAAAGCATAGGAGGCAAAGTGTAATTATTCCTAAATAAAAAAATAATAGATTATCAATGAACATTTTTAACAGAGAATGTCGATTGCAAAGGCAAATAAAGTAAATTTTGTAAACTAAAAGGCAAGATTTAAACCACAGAATTTCAAGCTTGAAATCGTATTTTGAATATACAACTTTAAGCTTAAAGTTGTGTTTTCAACTTCAATTTTAAGACGCAACTTAAGTTTGGTAAATAAATTTAAAATTACCTAAAATTAAAAAATAAATTTCAAAACAATCCTTAAATTTAGTTATTAACTCACATGGAGCCCCGGGACTCCATAATTTAAATATTTTAAGTCGCAAACCCTGCTTCTCTACATTACACTATCGAGAATTGCATGAGATCCTACTGCAAAGAAAATTGAGTTGGCAAACTTTTATGCTGAATCCAATACAAAGAAACTGAAAAATAATATTAAAAAATTAAAGAGACACGAGCGTTCTGGGTGTGGGTGTGGGATACACTCCAATTGACCTCAAAGTCAGAGCTCTAACTCCTCATCGTGGATGGCGGACGACGTACGTTCCTCGGCAGCTGAATCTCATGACATGGGTATCCTCCACCCAACCATCCAGCTTTTTCTTTACTATGGGATGGGTCTGGTTCTGGTTCTGGTCTGGTCACGTTCGATGACATTGTTTCCTTTGCAGCGCACCATACGCGGTTGACGTAACAGGAGATGACAAGGATGCTCCGGAAGTCCAGGTGTGTTTGAAAACTTGAATTTATTAAGTAAAAAATAAAATAAAAAAAAACATACAAGAAAATTATTATTATTATTTTTATTTTTATTTTTATTTTTTTCATTCTCAAATCCTTAATTCAAACACAATTTAAAAGTCAAGCTCAAACTCTACATTACCGGCAAAACACCCTGACAACATCCAATCAGCTTTTACTATGAGATATAGGGTCTCTAAAGAGAGAACTAAAAAAAAGGCTCTCTCTCTCTCTCTCTCTCTGTGATACCTCTGGTTTGTCCAATTTCCCTGAGGCCAGGCCCTTCCTTTCCCTCGTCGCATTTTCCCTATTTTCCCATGACCATTGTTACATCCTAACTCTACCTTGAAAATCAGCTTTGACTTTCAAGTTAAAGGTAACCCAAGAGCATAAATAGACATAATGGCCTTTACATCCAAGTGATGTAAAACTTCAACCTTACTCTAATCCCATTCCACTCTAGGATATGTTTTTCCTATGATAAAGATTTAGATCCTAAGTAAACTATATTATATTTCTGTCATGGGGTTTCTTTCTATCTATGATCCAGTATCATCTTTCATCCCTAGCCATAGGGGGTTAGCCTGGGGTTTCTTATTCGACAACTGATTAAGCCCATTCTGAAGAGGCTGTTTTGGCTATTGGCTGCAACCACCCTCAACTACTAAACCATTTAAAACTTTCCAAGTTTGCTTCCGTACGTGGCCGTGGCCGTGGCCAACCAGACAGAGGAAGAACCCCCAGATTTTACAATTTCATTAGAAGAGAGTTAGCACTGCAGCAGTCACACCCCAAATGCACATATTTCTGTTGGTGGGTAAACTCGTAGCTGTTCGTATCCTGCGTAAACAAACAGGGTGTAATCAATTTTGATAAGGGGAATAAGCTGTAATCAATTGCTATCAACGAAGCAGGGAGAAATAATTTGCTTGGGTTTACATTTTAACTCTGACGAAGACTTGAAGAAGATAGTGGCCAAGTCTACATGATTTATAATGAGAAGAAGCCTTCTAGTGCTGAGAAAATGGGTAGTCTCCAAAATGTTGGATGAATTGGATTTCTTGTTCAGCCTTTTCTGGGTTCAAGTTCATGCACTTTCCCTCAGTCACATGACAACTAAAGGGAAAACGATTGGGAACAAGATTGGGCATACATACCATTTCAATAGGAGGAACAAGAGCAGAACAAGGAATGATGACAAAACTTTTTGAGAATCATAGTTTGGATGGACATCACCAAACCCCACTAAAAAGGGGTTTCAGTCTACAAAGGAATGAATACGAAGACTCGTAGATTCAATTAAAGTATGGAAGACACTTGAATTTTCGGTACAAGTGTGGTTGTTTAGGGCATACCTTTAGATGAATGCAAGTTCAACAATAGTTGGAATCCTCCATTTAACAATGGCCCAGATCTTATAGCAGAACCGTCGAGAGGGGGATTCAATATGAATGAATAAAAGCAAAGAATAATAATCAAATACCACATCCACACGCTGTTTCCGGTACCAAAATTGATCCCTAGGTTGTGGCGCCAAGGGTAGACCTAAGAATTTTGTTTTAGAGGGGGAAGGTAAAAAAAAAATTGACGTTTGAATGACTTAGGTAAACTTTTTAAATTTTAAGAGGGATCAATAAACTATTTCATATTATAAATACACCAAAATACATAGGGACTACAGAAAAATTTTAACACTTAGGAGGGGCCGGCCCCCCCTTGGCCCTAATGTATGCCCGACCTCGGGTGGCGCATTCTAATAACTTGCCTGCAAGCAAAGCACTTCAACACGTTATTTCATCTATGTCAAACAGTAACAGGACAGATGGTGCCCAATCCGTGTATGACGCAAACGCAGGAAGAGGGGGAGGATGTGCCAGAATTCTATAGGGTTGATTCAGCATATTCTATCTACTAGCGACAATGAGGTTGGGTTGAAAAATGAAACACTTATTCCAAAAAACTATTTTTATTTGTCTACTCATAAAAGAAATAATAGAACATAACAAATCTCATTTCCCCTCAATCATACACCCAAACATAGGGCAAGTTTAATCTCCACCAAAGTACAAGAAACCAAAAAGAAAAAAAGAAAAGGCCAAGTTTGGCTAAAAGTCAATGAAATGAGAGAATTGACTATGAACAACAAAAAAAGTCGAATGGTTCCTTGTTAAGTACTGAAGGAACCTTTTCTTAGATACAAATCAAAACTCAAGACTCAGCACATGGGAATTTATTGGTTTCACCAGTACTAAGCAACGCCCCCTGCAATTTCTAATTAGAACAGACAGATAAACCTGATCTGCCTGGGTGCAGCACTGATTCAACACCTGTGTTGATGAGAGGTTCCTTCCTTCCTACCAACCTTGTGGGACAAATCTTCTGCAGCATGTGCTCTGTCCGGTATAGTGCTTCCTCAATTTTCAACTAGTATAACTTATAAGCACGCCACCCTCCTACCCCTCATGGATGACTATGCACCTCATCTTTCTTTTCTGTCTAGGATTATTAGCAACTTCACTCATACGTTAAAAGATTCAAGTCTCATAGAATGCTTAAGATCAATTTTTGTATACCGTCCCATACCATAATATTCAACCAATATCCTATACCACAAGTTTGGGTCCACCAAAATCATAACAAATATTTTGGTCCACAAAACAACTGTTATTTTTGCAACAGCTATAGAAGGCATTATATTTTTCCCCCTTTCGTCTATTCTTCGTCCTTTACTCCCAGAAATTTAAAAAAAAAAAAAAAAAAAAAAAAAAAACAGAGAGAGAATAAAGAATTAGAAGCCTTAATGCAATGGATATTTAAGGCTGAGAACTTTTTGTACAAAGATTTTGACTTCAGTTTTTCCATACCCATGCACTACACTATGCGACTAGAGGATAAACTCCTTACAGTTTTGATTACTAGTGATTACTTAACCAAGTGTAAATAGGTTGCATGTGTGTGTGTGTGTGCACGTGCCCGCGCGCGTGAGAGAGAGAGAGAGATCGATCAGTTGAAAAAGATCAAGATACAAAACAGATGAATAGTAGGGTCCAGCTTCCTAGCATTTTGGCAAAAACAGAAAATTAAAAGTTAACTACCAAACCAAAAAAAAAAAAGAAAGGAAAATAGAAAACGAAAACTTAAAAACCACTTAGAAAAGCAACTTAAAGTTTGATGACCTCTCTAACGCTTATGGCACTAAAAAAAAATGAACTCAGAGAAGAAACATTCAATTCAAAAAATGCCTACTGTAAGACCAACTTTAAGAAGATATAGTTTTTATACATATACATATTATATGCTTAGAGAACTTCATACTGGGCGGTAACAAATATTTATCCCAACACTATCAATATCTCTAATAGGCCGTATGGGGAGCAGCACACATATGGGAACATTTACCCCCCAGTTCATGTCTACTGGTTACAGTTTTAAGTTTTGCTCTAAAAGCACAGTTTTTAGGTTTCCCAAGCTTTGATTCCTTTGTAAGCTAAAAATTAAGACTTCAAATCAATGCTTTTTAAAGAAATAACCCAATTCCATCACACTAACATAATATACTACAGTCCAAACTCAATTGAAAGAACTTCAGCTGCTTAAACAACTGCCTGAGCCTACAATTGATGATCAATGAACCAACCTTGCACCAACAATAAGCCACATTTCACAAAAACCGGGCCTTTTGAGACTTGAGGTACAGAAGGGGCCTCTGATAGATGAGCCTTATACAATATCCTCAGAATCAATGAGATTCCTACCCATTCAACAAGCTATGAAGTTACTAGCTTCAAGCCTCACTCATGAGGTAGAGCTATGCCCCACCATAATAACGCAAATTCAACAAAATTGAAAGAGAGAATGGGAGGAGAAAGTATCGATGATTAAACCAACAAGTCAACACCACATATAAAGTATATCTCACCAATCTCGTGGACAAGACTAATGTTCAGTAGCTCCAGCACTACTCTACAAGGAATGAATTAAAGCAAATCATTTATGCATGGTACAACTAAATGCAAGTACCTCATTCTCACTCAAAAGAAGATGCATCATCAAGCATTTGTCCCCCAAAACCATCAAAGTAAAGAAGACTATTAAAAAAAAAAAAAAAGTGAGAATCCACAAAAGTTTTCCAGGAAGTCCAGATCTAGAATACCTAAAAAAGCTTAGCCAAACCACCATCCAAGTTCCTAGTCCCAGTCGTAAAATCATGCAACCCTCTCCCAAATTTTGCCTTCTACCCTTCCAATGGCATGAAAACCTATTTGAGAGAAGCAATGTCATGATTTGGACTAGTAGTCTCGAAAGGAAAATGGAGGATCTGAGGATTGTTTTTCCTTTTATTTTTTTGGTTTGAGGATGGGGGGGAAAACCCCAACAGTATGTCTTGGGTGAATATTTCAAAGCACCTCTCTACAAGTGACGAATTAAGGATCTCCCTGCAAAATAGTTAGCATTCATCCACGTGCTCAGAAGAATGCTTGCTTATAAGTGATTGTGTTCCCACACAAGCATCCGCACAAGCCTTTTAGGTTGTTTTTCTAGTGGCATGGGAACTGCAGTTAGAAAATGTATCATTCATTGATGATAGCAAGAAAGTTTGTAGAGTTATTTGGATAGAAGAATTCCTCATATTCTTCTGCTGAGCCTCCTCATGAAGAAAAATAGATTTTTAGAACATGACATCAACATTTTAAACCTAGATCATATGTTTGTAATCTTTACTACTATGGTGATCTTTTAGGGAACTTCTTTGGCATTCAGTTGCATCTTGCCACGCACTTGGATTTGTATACCTTATTGCTTCTCATTGCGCCTATTTCAATAAACTAAAAGTTGTGTCAAAGTATTATTGTGTGAAGTAGCAGATAATCAATGTAAAACGGACCGTTTGTGGTTTACTTCATGTGCGTGTGCGTCTTTGCCTAATTCTTCAAAAGAAAAAAGCCTTGTGCTCTTCACTTTGGTGTCCCACATCGCTCTGATAGCCTTCTTGGCTTGGGTATTTAGTCTCTCACCAACCTTCCCGTTTTGACAGGTTGCTTGGTGTTGTAGACTCTTTACTCCGGACCGTTTGTGGTTTACTTTGTGTGTGTGTGTGTCTTTGCCTATTTCCTCAAAAAAAAAAAAAAAGAAAGAAGATAATCAATGTAAAACCTGTATCCAAATACGAAGTTAGAAACTTGGAGATCAGAAAGGCCTTAAAGAATGGAAAAGCATAGCAGGATACTTCCGGTAAAAAAAAAAGGGGGGGGGGGGGGGGGGGGGGGGGGGGGGGCTCCTAATGAGAGGACGGTATGGAAGAAAAGTAATGGGGGTGTTGGGGAAGGGAGGTCGCGGGCATCAAAACGCTGTAAGGGTATCAATTTATCTTCTTTAAGAAATAAGTTGACCATCTAAAAATTAATAATCTCCACAAGTTAATAATTTTTTAGGCACAACCTAGACAACAGTAGTATTCTTGGGTATTCTACAGCTGAAATAAGTGGGGATTTTTAGGGGGGAAATCATTCTCTAATCATCATCACCACCACAGCCATTACTT
This sequence comes from Euryodendron excelsum, assembly GCA_033060915.1. Taxonomy (NCBI): domain Eukaryota; kingdom Viridiplantae; phylum Streptophyta; class Magnoliopsida; order Ericales; family Pentaphylacaceae; genus Euryodendron; species Euryodendron excelsum. Next base: position 39,347,062 of record CM065388.1, read on the forward strand.
ACTGGAAAGGTAAAAAAGAAATATCACCACACCACCACCACCTACTCAGATACAACGTCTAGACTAGTTAATTGTTCAGCCAAAGAAATTATTTGAAAGACCCACTCTTACACCAGATACAGCTCACTCCAGGTTGTGATCTCCTTGTCCAAGTGCCTGGTAAGGAGTTATTAGCCCTTATATCAACGCTTAACATCACACAATCATAGAAGCATGGCTACTACATAGAAGAAAATCTCAAGAGGGCATAGCCTAAAAGTATGAAAAACCAACCTTACTCCCATCAGTAGCCTTGTTCACCCCATACAACCTCTTCTCTTTATTTCTAACACATTCTTTACCTTGTTTATCAAATTCTAGGTTCATCCAAATTGAGAACTCAGGAATAGACCACGTCAAATTACTGCAAAATCTGACATGCAATAATACAAGCAAATATTCGGGACAAAGAAGCCATTCATAAGGCAACATGAAACACCAAAAACCCATAGCTGGTGAAAATATTGTAACTGTTCATCAAATGGATACCGTAGACTAAGTCCTTGCATGAAAATGTAGTATAGTACAATCCAGCACCCAAATCCTAAATTTCAAATTATACATACATAAATACAGCGTCATATATGATAGCATGCCTACGCTATTGATATTATTTGGAGAAAATATTTCATTGCCTTTACAACTAGGATAAACTTGATAGAAAATTTTGAAAAGATTTCCTATAATTTAAATATTGAAATTTCATGCAAATTTTCTATAGCTTATGAGCATTCACGATAACTACATTATTTTGACCAAGAGGCTTCACATAAATATTATAACAATATTATGAAAAATTTTGAGCATTGTCTTGACCCAATGTGCCGTTTTTACATATATTACCTCAAAATTTTGCAGCAGAATTATCTGCTACGATGTTTGGACCTTATTCTGTGGTGGCACTAATGTGAAATAATTTGACAGAACCTGTAACAATGACGTGTAGTTATCAAATCACTATCAAACTGAAAATTCTGCTTTTAGCAAGAGAAAAAGATATACCATATTTATACACCTTGTGGTCTGGCTTTTTCAAGAACACTTATTTCAAGATGTATTATATATAGTCAAAGGCACCATTGAAACTTAGTATTAATAGCAAAGATGCATTGTTTTCACCTGAAAACAAGTAACATTCTATTCCTGTGTCTACCATTTTGACATTAAGGAAGCTTTCAATATGAACATCAAGACAGTGGCACTAGAAATGGAGGTAGGTTGCCAGAGAAATTAAACTTCAAGCTTCGCAAGCAAGGTGAAGTCTCCACTAATTACAATATGCAAATTTGATACATGACTTTATACTGTAGTTTCAATCCTTAGGTAACTACAAATTACTTCTACCATTGATGCACTCTTCCAACTAAATTGCAGCACTAGACCATCTAAGGGGGTGTTTGGGCGTAGCTTATTTACCAGCTTATAGCTTATACTTATGACTTTTTTGAAATGTGTTTGGGTGAGTGGCTTAAAAAAGTAGCTTATGTCTAATCACGTTTTTCAAAAAAAACTATTTTTAAAAGTAGCTTTTTAGAAGTACCTTATAACTTATAGCTTATAAGTTGGGTACCCAAACACCCCCTAAGTATGGGTGACGATTTTCCTTGATCAATAATAATTAGAGAGAGCCCAAATCCATTTTAATTCAGATTTGACACATTCTACAAATTGCCTTTAAATTGGGAATTTCTATTTCTACTTATTATTTCACTTTTTTTTGGTTGGTTGTTTGTGTTTTTGAGGGGGGGAGGTGATCCATTTTTAAAAATTCGATTTCAGTTGGTCCAAGTGAACTGAATTAACTTAACTTAATTACAACTGATAGTTGATGTAAGACATATTACGAAACTAGGGCCTACGACTGCCTAACAATAAGACTTATGGTGGGTTTATGGTTAGGAAAGCTTCTAAGGTGAGGGTTCTAAAAGGGAGAAGAAATAATTTAGAGGTTTAGAATGGAAAATTTTGAAATTGGCTTGATTTCCAAGATTCCAGGTTGCAGGAATTTCTGGTTTGGCACAGTTCAAAGGCTTGAACAGAGGCTAAATTGTTTTAGAGTCAACGTAAAGGCGATACGTAAGGAAAGGGGTTGGGATACATTTGGGTATGATTGGGTAGGGTTATGGGCTGAAAAGGGCCCTTTTTGAGGCTAATGTGAAGTAATCCGATAAATAATAGTTGTGAAAAAGAAGAGGAAGAGACTCTAGGAATCCAACCTAGAGTTTTTTGGGTGCATTTGTTTCGTGGGATATGGCTTAAGGATTGGCCTATTAATCCCCTGCCTAGCCTTAACCCAGATTTGGTTGCACAAAAGAGAGTCGAGATAAGCAATCCAAAGAGGGTATACATGAGATTGAATAATCCCAGGGGGGAGGTTGGGATAAAATCTGGGGATTGGGCAATGGATAGAAAATTACAAAATTACCATTTAGGGGAATTTTTAAACCTGGCTAAGAAGCACACACACTTCTCAGGTGTCAATATATGTGTCGGTCACTGCACTCTTTGGACACTTCCGACACGTGTCAGACATGCATCCAAATGTGTCCTATTATTCAGTTTTTTTAAGAATCGGACACGTTACGGACACATGGGTCGGTCACTTAGATATGCACAAAACGTATGCAAGTTTTAAGAAAATAACTTGGGATCTAATGATAAGAAAAAAACAATATACCTATTACATTATTAGGTTTTAAGTTGTAAATTTGTTTTCATAATATTTTATGCTAAACGATGTTTAAATTATAGATTAAATGGTATTTTTCATGTTGAAGAATTAGTGTTATCTTTTAATATTTTTTATGCTTTGGGCACAAAAGGTGATTTATTGTGGTTTTCTAGAAGGATATAAGATAAATGGATGAGGATTTCTGTCAAATCAGTTACCTGATTGAGCATTCTTATTGTTCATGATAGCTTATACATATGGGTTTTAGACTTCAGTTGTTGGAGGTAACCCCAACAACTCACCAACAACTACTCATTAAGGTGGTTGCTTGTAAGCTCCTTGTCAGCAGTTGTAAAAGCTGCTTGATAGCAATAGTAGCTTTCTTTCCCCGACAAGTACTTCACCATGAGTAACGTCCTTAGCCAAGTTATATAGGCTTGTACTCCTGAGGTTGAAACAAATTTTTTGGATACAAATGCTTTCTAGGGGTGTGCGTGGGGGCGGTTCAGGTCTGTGCCGAACCAAGAACTGAACCAATCTTGGTCGGTTCTAGGTTTTTGGACCTAGAACCCAACCGATCATTATTCCATGGACCAAACCAATTTGAATTGGTTAGGGTCAGTTCCATATTTCTAGTTAGTTAGGTATGGGTCAGGATGGGTCCCCCCATATTATATAGAACACTGTTCATCTGATTAAAGTTTTAAGTAGGAGTGCTCACGGATTGGTTTGGGTAGGGTTGGGGAGTCACCCGACCCGACCACATCGGGTTGAAATTTTTTGGAATCGATTTCGACCCAATGGGTAATCGGGTTGGTTCGATTCGGGTTGGGGTCGGATCGGTTTGAGTGAAAAAATTACATTTTTGTGTACAAAAATGTCGGATCGGGCCGAGCTAGAGAAATAAAGGCCCGTCACCTGAACCGAAAATAGGCGGGTTGGTCGAAATCCACCCATCATCCACCCATATAGTGATCGGGTTGGGTCTACCGGGTTGGATGGATTTTTTAACAGCCCTAGTTTTAAAAATAATCTCAATCTTGCATCCTCAAATTTCTCAAAAAAAAAAAAAAAAAAAAAAAAAAAAAAAAAAAAAAAAAAAAAACAGAAATGTTTGAAGGCATATATATAATAGATATGTAGAAATTCTTACCAAATATATATCGGGTCCAGTCGAGTCAGTCTTAATTCTAAAAAATGGTAACCGGAGGTCCAAACAAATTTGAAGGTTTGGCTATTTTACCTATAACCAACCTGACCTCTTGATAGACCCAAAACCAAACCAACTCATAGAGGCCAGTTGGTTCGGTGTTCAGGGGTTTCGGTTCTTTTGTGAACCCCTACTTTCTTATATTCCTCTTTCACTACTTCTTAGGGCGTGGTTTAGAGCCCCACAGCTGGTGGAATTCAAGCCTTGCTGGCAATTGCAGAAATTAGATCTAAACTCCGATTTTTTAAAATTTTCATCCTTGATCTGAGTTTTTATTTGGGTTCACCTTCTGTTGTGGATGTTGAAAGCCTCTGACTAACTAAATCGGCCAGACATAGTCTCATAGAGTAGAGAGGGAGAAGAAAAAACATCTACACAAATAAGTAGAACACTAACTAGAGTAGACAAGATGTGGGCGGCAATTGTGCCTCAAAAATAATGATCTCCTTCCATTTTCTAACTGCAACATCAACACTACATAAAACTCTAATGATGATTGCAAGATTAATTCCATATATCATACCAAAAATCAAACATAAAGAAGGGTAGCTTAACCATGAACATAATTTTTTTTATAAAATATATATATAGATAGGCATGACTCATTAAACAAATATAGCCGTCATGTAAAATGCTTAACCAGCCCAACAAACGACTGAAGCCATGGTACAACAGGAAGTGGTGTTCCTTAAAGAAAGGTAAAAGACAAGATTCATATTTGATGCACGTATTCACTCAATTGGATGACCGTAATTGGGTAGATGCTAATTTTGGAGCATGTTGCATGTATATTTTGCATAAGAAGAACAAAGTACAGGGTAGACTAATACACACACAGGAGGGGGGAGGGGGATTTTTTTACAAACAAAGAGAAAAAGAAGGAAGGCTATTGAGGATCAGTCAAGCTAATCATTGGTGCTAGAAAAAAAAATTCTATTATATGGTATGTCAGGTATAATTACAAGTGTTAACAATAAATGTACTAAATGAGAAATGGGCTTACACTTTTGAAGCGAATGTTTGTGGGATGCATTTGTCAGGGAAAATTACAATATACAATCCTGCCAAGAGCCTCCACGAGTTCTCTACACCTCCATTTAATGGTGGTTAAATTTTTTCCCAAAAGCTGAATCTTCTTCTGGAGCATTGTGAGTGCAAATTTCCTGCTCATGCCACAACCCACTGCAGTGAACACAAAACACACAATAATCTCCCAATTTAAAATTGGGTAATTCCACATTTTAAGTGAAATGATCAGAAATTCCATTCTTACCACCAAATACATCTAATCATTCAATTTGGATAGACTAACTCTAAAGTAACCGAACTCATATTTTGGACAACCAATGGGCCCTTTAGGATTGACAAAAGAAGGTTAATGAGAAGAATTCCAATCAAAGCAATTTTTTACCAAAAGTGGCACCAGATGCCATTCAGTGGTGAATATGTGCAATACACAAATACAATAGCAATTAACAAGACATGGTATTGATAGAGTTAATAGATCTGCCATTTCTTTGTCCCAACTAAAAACTTCTTTAGATTGGGTTGAAAGCGGAAGATACATGGGGGATATATTACATATGGCACACGCAATGGAACCGTAGACTGTCCACTGAAATCCAATGCACTTCAGTCCCAGAAAAATTAAACCATCTTCGCATAAGTAATAAAGCCATGAGGGGAAAAAAAGAAAAAGATTACTAACCAAAGATCTATAATGGAGCTTCAGCCTGCCTTAAGAAGGCCTCCAACAATTAAGGGCTGACATATCTGGTCTACCAGGCATCATTTGAGAAACACCATGACCTGAAGTAAATACAACCATGAAGTTATTCTTTCACCACAACTGGGGCTTACGTGATTTGGAAAACACTTGTGAGGAATTCTACATGGCAAGGTCACCTGGAACTGGAGCTCCAGCTGGTAGTGTGTTTGAGGCGGAGGGTTGAAAACCAACATTATTTGTGGGTGGCCTTTCAAAAGGAGGCCTAAAATAACCTGCCAAGCAAAAATTAATAAGAACAACTGGTCAACATGAACAACTTCAACTCAAGAAAGAACTAATAACCACTGAAGACAAGACAGCAATGACTGCATTCATTGCCTAGACCTATCTTTGGTGTGAAGAACCTTCAAATATTATTTTATCTTAAACATGTGATTTGTTCTAGCACATCTTTTGCCAGCTAGGAACTGCAAAAATTATGACCAGTTGCAAACTTTGCTGAAATTAAAGGAAAAGAGTTCCATGAAGTATGGCCCAGTAAATGACATGGTCACAAACGTCCTTTATGAATAAGACACCAAAATACCAAGGCACAAATACGTTACCATCCAATATTATAAAAAGAAGGTACCTACCCTCTTTTTTACACTGATGAAGACTCACATGCAAGAAATTGAAACACAAATAAATGTATGTACATGCGCATCAATGGGTATGCTACCAAATATAGAACTTGTAGGAGCATACACCCTTTCATCAAGTAAGTTTTTCCATGAAGCCCAAATAAATGACACAATAAATCCAAGCTTCGAAGTATTTACCATAAAGTTTCATTTTTGAGAAGCAAAAGAAGTTCTGATCATAAATTTTAAAGCCACCATTCATCATAGTATGACCATTCAAAAGGCTCAATTATACAGATAGCATATCAGGAAGGTTCCAGCAAAAGAATCAAAATTAATCAGGAAAAAAAATTGACAAGAGACATCAAAATCAAGAAATCTATCTATGTCAATGGTGATAGTCTTCAGGCCTATTTGATAATGCAGCTAAGTGCGTAACGTTGAACACATGCATTGGTTAGGCAATTAAGTGCATCCAAGAATACATAAACACCATACACTTTAATCTGAAAATTCACTTAAAAAGGGCTCAAGGTTATCAGACAGGAAGCTAGTGCCCCTGAACATTGAATAGGCATAATGGGAGGTAGTTTTTTATATAAATTTTAGCTGACAAATTTATCATTAAAGTTTTAACTAATAAATTCAGTACTTAAATATTTCACTACTAATTCAGTACCATAATTTTTCAGAAACAGCTTTTTAGCTTTATCAAACAGCACCCAACTTAGAATGACTAGCAACACTTTGACGGCTGTCTGTTAATGACTTTGATGATATGCCTTACATGTTATTTGATGTTATCTCATTATATTTGCTTAAATAGAATTCAGTTTAGAACCCCCATGCTTATGTAAGATAAACTTGTGAGGCACCTCAAGCAATAACACTAGAACTTACTGGAGTGCAAGGCCTTTCCCACAAAGTACATATCGGCAAGGTTTCAAAAAGCGGCTGAAAACGTAACGGCTTCGCTAGGTGCTGAAACTGTTGCAGGCCAATATAACGGAGGGAATGAAATTCACCTCTGTATCGGCCGTTATGGCCTGTTACAGCCATTATGCTGCCGTTATGCAACAGCACTATCTGCTTGTGAAATTTCTATACCAAAATTACCCTTTCCATCACTTTCTTTTGCTGAAGACAGTTGCATAAGCTCTCTAAAATTCCATTCAAGCTCTATAATCCCAAATCTCCCTCTTGCTCCCTTTTTTTTTTAGTTCCCACACTCTCCTTTCCTCTTTCCCTTAGCTTGGTCTTGAATTTTCTTTTTTTGATTCTCTCTCTCTCTCTCTCTCTAGTGGGGTGAGGCAAGAGAACTGTGAGGCTTGATGAGTTGAATGGGCTTTGAATACGTGCTAAGAAGCACAGATACGAACACGGGACATGGCAATTTTAGAAAAGTGAGGACATGGACACGACAAGGATACAGCAAAAAATATATTTCCCTAAATTTTAATGTGTAATCACATATGTAACATCCACAAGTCATCAAAAACTGTCCTAAATATGTCCAATACATGTCCTAGATGTGTCCAATACGTGTCCATGTGTGTTCCTAGAGTGAGAGATGTCAATTGAAATAGATAAATAAAAATTTAGGACACACTGTTGGTGTGTCCGACACGTATACTGGCATGTCCGAATAGTGTGTCCGACACGTATTGGACAAAGATGCGACACTCTAAACAGAGCGTCTGTGCTACCGTTAATACACGTCTTTTATTCCCCACGCTGGGTTTTGAATGTATGACCCCACACCCACCAACTCCCCAACTTATTCTCTCTCAGTTTTTGGATGCTTCTATTTAGATTCTAAAAATGTGCAGTGCTTTAGAATTAAAATATTTGTACCACATACTTCTATATTGCAGTGGACATTTCTAAATTTCTTGTGTATCTTAATTGTGCTTATGTTGTGTTTATGAAATACATGAATATTTACTAAGTTACCAATAGCAAAAAAAATCATTACTAACGTTAGTGAGCTTAGTTTTGCATTTTTTAAGTTAACCTTTTTCAGAGAAATCAATTTGTGTTTATGGTTCTTGTAGATATCTACAGAAGGCTAGAAGCAAAGGGATATCAAAACTCTCTCAAGCTCCATTCAATAATTTTGTGATTTTAAAGGCATTATGACACGAGTCATTAATTATTAAAAGACAAAATGTAAAACTCTCCCACCACCAACTTAAACATAGCATAACAGGTATACATACATTGGAAGTTGTGCAAAGAAACAAAAAAAATTCATGACTCAAGGTTACCGTTACGCTACGATATTCACCTCGAAAGTGAAACCACGCCATTGCGGCTGCTAACATTACTTAAACCCTTGCATCTAGGGATATTGTAATACCCTAGGTCATTGCAATCCATTTCATGCATATAATCTTGCATTTCATGTGCTTAGTAAGACATATTTGTGTCTTATGTGTTCACTTAATGGTTGAATGTGATTTGAATTTGAATACGGGTATACATTTAGTTAGAGATTTATAATAATTGACTAGAATTGATTTTTCATAACATAAAAATATCCAAATAGCCTAATTGAGGTGCTTAATCAACTCAGTTTAATGTTAATTGTAATCCTAGAATTTTTAGTATTAAATCGTGTTTTAACTATAGTTAAGAATGATTAATTCACACAATTGGTAGTAATTAAACTAAAGAGTGATTAGTTAAGAGAGACAAATTACCCATAAGCTTAATCAATTAGTCTTACTTTGATTAGTTAGTGGAGGATGACTCATCTCTAGAATGCATGGAAGAGTGCCACCTCATGCTAGAGCGAGACACACTACTTGTCCTAGTAAAACATAGCTTGCTTGTGCGTGACTCTTACATGTGTTATACAATTACAGGGATACAACTATAGAGAGAGAGATTTAGTGGTTCTTGCTGGAGAAAACCTTGTTTGGCTAAAGGAAAAATATGAAAGAAAGTAAAAGAAAATCTAACAAGACTTTAACCTAGCTTGGAAATAAGATAAAATATGTACTCCTATGCTATTATTCTTTCAAATAATGAGTTATCCAAAGTTGGCTCGAGTTAGCCAGAGGCTGGTTTGAGTGAACCAACCTAGAATGCACTCATTGGAAGGCTGTTCTAGCGAGGCACAAGATTTATCAACTCTGACCTTAAGAAGACCTATTTCATGAACTATTTTGGTATGTTTGATTAGAATACATGCTTCATTTGTGTAGGAATATTACAAAATCAAAGTGATTAAAGATTTTGATTATTACACAAATGAACTAACAAATTACCTTAAGTTCTAAGGATTTAAGATTAGTAACTAGACAATTCTTTCCAAAGCATGTTAACGGTTTCTGAAGAATATTTTTAACTCCATGGATATCAAAATGGTTTCATTTCTGATTTTCAAAATAAAATGTATATTCCTGTTATATGCCTATCTCGGGGTCCCAACACGAGATGGACTTTAATCAACTCATCTTGTTATGTCCCAACACAAGAATGTAATCTCAACTCGCCATGTTATTTCCTGACCCGAGAGGGATTAAATATCAACTCATCCTGTATCTGCATGAGACGAGTTTCCACCGACATTACACGCGACATTTCCGCGCTATGAGAATAGCATCATACGTGGGTCTGTTTCTGTTACAACTTGAATTGAAACAGATACATCCTATTCTATTTCATCCAAGATGATAAATAATCTATTTTACCTTTATATTCCATAAGAATGTTATTCTAATAGTTTGGATTATTTCTGAAAACCTGTTATTCAAGTATTCTGTATGATTTCTGACTTATTATTGAAAATAGAAAATGATTTCCTGTTACTAGGATTCTGGATGCTCAGCGAGCTCACCCAAATCTGTTAGATATCATTTCAGCTCATGATACTTAATTGAGAGGCAACAAGGGGGTTTTTAATGTACATGGAAGACTTCTGTAGAAGTAAAGACCAAGGTAATGCTTGAAACTTTTTATGTATCTCTTGATGTATTATGGGCTGTATGAATATGTACATTTACATGTTGATCTCTTTGTATTAAGGCCACAGGATGTATAACTTGTATTATTTGAAAATTGCGTAGTGTATGTGTGAACGGGAATGTACTTAGGCAAGGCTCTATCATGTATTGACCACACAGTCCACATTTATACTAATGCTTCTGCAGTAAATACCAAGTTACTTATATTAAATCAATCCATAAGCCATGTGCACTTGTGTCCAGATCTGTTAGATCTTTGGTAGCTTGAGCCACTCCCGGATCATGAAGTCAAACCGCACAGGGTAAGTTTAGGGGTCGCAACAGATACAATCAAGCAATTGTCTACTAAACTGTACTAATAAAGAAATGGCAAGGCCATACATATTTTTTTGTGTCTGTCTTTCCAAGACAGCAAAAGAGAACATCATCAAGGAAATAAAGTAAAAAATAGAAACAAATAAAGACTATGAATTGACAGTGGCTGTTGCCTTCATATGCCATGTTATTTTCATCTTTTTTCCTTTATTTTTAGGTTTTTTTTTTAACGAAAAATTCTCTCCCCTTGAAGATGCCAACTTGGTAGGACTTAAGCCCACACAAGACACCACTGGGCTACAATGACTATGTGATAGCACAAAATTTCTTGAAAAAAATAAATGAAGACAGATTCAAGGTAATTGCTATATAGTAATCACAGTAGAAAAGAAAAAAAAGAACACCTACCATCCTGGGCAAAGGGTGGCCCAGAACATGATGGAGTTCTCCCTCCACTCAGCATCCTCCATTTTTCATCAGCAATGTATCGCCTTGGACCGTCAGGAAGGTTCGGCAATGAGTATGGTCGGGGATAAGGATGTTGTGGATGTTGTTGAACTGTTGAATTTGTATACGAGTAATGACTGGGAGGCGTTTGAGGAGGTGGGGCAGGATGGAAAAGTCCTTGTGCAAAAGGGGCACTACCACGTTGAAATTGCTGACTGGGTTGAGACGCTTGGGAGTTAACATACACGTCATGATGTCCATAATCAAATGGCCTTGAGGAATTAAATCCAGAAGGTTCACGAGGATTGCAAACTCCTGCCGCTGCAAAGCAAGATGCTTGCTGCGGAAACATTTCACTTCTGACAGCAGCATCAATATGACCTCCATGACGAGTATTTGCAGCCAGTTGTTCAAGCGGGTTTCCCTGTAACCAAAAGGAAGAGATCAAAATATATGTTCTGACATAATCATCAGAAAAAAATATTCAAAAAATCAATTATAACAATGACAACAACGAAAGAGAAGTTATACACTTGGAGTGCTGCAATATTCATGTAGCAGAGGTGGTTGATAGGTCAATTTTGGTGAAGATGGTATTGATGATTGAGGCGGATGAAACTGTGGTAACACCGTTAAAGGTTGAGCTGGTAATGATGATTGAGGAAGCAGTGACAGCTGAGGACCTGAAGGTGGTAGAGGAAGTGGATGTGGCCCTGAAGGAAGAGGAGGTGGTGGTGGTGGGGGTGGGGGTGAGGGGGGTGATGGAGATGGAGGTGGAGGTGGGGATGGTGGTGGTGGTGGTGGTGAAGGAGGCAAAGGTGGGGTTCGAGGAGGAGAATCAAGAGGTAATGGTGGAGAACCCTCAGGTCGAGTGGACAACTCATTGGAATTGTTGGGAGATGCTTCCAAGATCCCATCTGAACCTTGCTGCTGCGAGGCAAATTCAATTGAACCATTTACAAACAAATGTCTTTCATCCTTTGGGTGTCCAGATACATCTTCCATTTCGAGTTCACCATCCACTTCCTCTAAGATGCAGTGGCGTCTATCATTTGGAGTAGCCATATCTGTTTCCGGCTCTCCTGTAGCAGGCACCAACTCTTCTGGTGATCCACCACCAGCTTTCTTACATGAACTGCTTGGAAGATCCTCTTCTTCATCTTCTTCAAATACATGAGAAGATAAGAAGCCAGGCAACTGAAATGTAGCATTGCTGAAAAAATAACCCAGAAAAGCAGTGTGTCAGAAAGTTAATAAATCCAAACGTAACATTGAAAGATTAGATACAACTTGATCCATTTCTTGCAGAATACTATAACCTAATATATTTTTAATGTCAGCAGAAATAAAGGTTATATAAAAGACGAAAAAAACAAACATGGAGTATACAGAGCAAGCCACAAGTAGACAGCATCGGGTGGGCTGGCTGCAGAACCTCTGCCGGAGAACATGGGAAGGTGATACCTTCCCCCCCAACCACCACCAAACATAAAAACAAAAATATAAATAAATAAATAAATAATGGGAAAAAATAACTAAAAAACAAAATAATATCATGTAATCAGTACTGCGTGCCCCACGTTCTCTGGCTTACAAGGCCCAGTGTCACGAGTTGCCACCCGTGGCACGTCGAGGGTCACGAGGGACCTTGGTGTGGGGCATGTCTGAACATGATTGGCCGGTGGCATGGCAATCTCGTAATTTGTATTTTCCATATTTATTGGATTTATGGATTATGACTCCTCGAGGGGGTAGGATGTTTCTTCTTATCAGTTTGGAGATGGCTCAGAATGCTATTATAAGGGGGGGCATGGTGTTGACTCTACCACCCCCTGGTGCTACCGAAAGGGACAACATTCAAGTGAGTCCCCCAAGGGAGTGGGCGAGACTTGGGGGCCGGCTGTGGCACGTGGCTGCAGTCCTCATGCTAGTCAAGGGGCTACATGGGCGGCATTGTGCCCAGTGGGGCAGATGTTGGGCATTGGCGTTGAGGATGGGGTTGTGGCATTCGCACCCGCTACGCCATAATTATAAAGTGGTGGGGCTTATGTCCATGACGGATTGGACCTCGGTGTGCACACTTGCATGCCGTGTGTCTCGTGTGCACTTGCGCATTGGGTTCACGCTTGTGCACACGGCCGCTTGGTTTAGCTAGCATTGGTGTCGTGGGGCACAATGTTATGGGTTTAACAGTCGCTATTCGGTGGTGCCTTTCCTTGTGGGCAACCTTGACGCGGGGCGCTAAGAGCTTCAAGGATGGAGGCGTGGTGCCTAACAGGTGATGCTTGGCTGACGCGCGCATGTCTAGTTGCACATGGCCATCTGGCTTGTGTTTCGAGAGGGACTGGCGCTAAGCACATTGCTTGCCGTGTATGCGCGCATTTGAGTATGGCGTTGCTATCGCCTATAGCTTGGGTTGCCTTATGGCTTGAGCATCAAAGGTCTGTGCTTAAAGAGTTATGCGGGGCATTACGGATGAATCCTGGACAAGCGCATAATCTTATGCCTTGGTGTTTGAGTTTGGCGGGACTATTGCTTGGTGCATAGTCGCTTCACGGGTGTATTCCGCTGCGAATGATCATGGCGGGTCGCATTACTGTCACCATGTGGTGCCCGGCCTGCCAGCCCGTGACACCCAACTTCCATTCTATTATGCCCAAATTTTCCCCATCCCGATTCCCTATCTGCAAATTAACCCCCAAATTGGAGTTCTCTTACTCACAAAAAATAAAATGAAATGGAATATAAAGGTCTTCTCACCATTTATAGCCCAGCTTCCTCACTTACTTTGACACCAACACTCAAATCTTCGAAAATTTTCACGAGTCCCCCCCGTTTGCTGAGAAGCCTAATAAAGACAAGACGCATTGCACGTGCTATGCTGTGATCATCATTCTATTTGAGTAGCTAGTTACACATGACTGTGTCGCAGTAACTGTCAGAATTTGTGAAAGATGGAGAAAAAAGGGAGGGGGAGGTGTTATTGTGTTAGAGGCAGTTTCTAAAATAGATGAGGTGGCAAGCAAATAAAATCATCTATTTAATATTAGTGCGAGTACATAGAGCAATGAAAATGCTATTTATTCATTTAATTAGCTATTACTTATCTGTGGCATCATTTTATTCAAGTGTTGATATCGAATTATCGAAAAGTCCATATCTTGCCTTCTGACCCAGAGCAAACTTGAGGGTGAATAATGATTGCTTAATGCTTCATTCTGATGATAAATGCGTTTTATATACATTTAACAATAATTTTTTACCAATTTTTCGGGATGTAAAAAATCTATGATACGAAACACTTGAAGATGAGAAATGATAAACAATACAATGCATTATTTGACAACTTGGTGTCTGCCTTAGAAAGGTCCTATCCCTTCCATTCAGCCAATATATGGAACATCACCACATCAACAGAGTGGGCATGGAAACTTTCTTCTGGAGTTCTTATATGCTGAATTGTTGAACACAGTGAGCATAACGATACTATAATGCTCAAAGCATACCGATGGTCAAATTTTATGAAACAAAATAACTATTATCTGAATAAGTGGATGCATGGAGCAAATTCATTAAATAAAACACCTGAGGACCAAGTTCAACATCTCTCATGGTGACAAAATATCATTTGAATTTTGAAGTACCAAATAGATGCAAAAAGGTAAATTATTCAAAATATAAAGAGCAAATAAGAAGTTTCAGACCTCCCATACTCGTCGACAAGCATGCCTTCCATTTCTCTAATGGGATCATCTACAGCACGCTCAGCTCGAGATGGACGCCTAAGGAAAAAACCAGCAGATGCATCATCGTTTGGAACTCCAACATCATCCATATATTGGCGAAGAAGAGACTCGGGCAAGATTTTCCTCTCAAGCCATAGTCGCAAAACCTATGACATGCAATTAATTCAATTTACCATCAGCACAAATGATGGGTCCCTCGCTGGTAAGAAAAGGTAAAGTTTACCTTCAGACATTGACGCCGATTTTCACCAGCAGCAGCACCGGGAGGAGCAGCAGCTCCTAAAAGACGAGGCAATGCTGCTTGAACTGTCGGAATATAAGATGCTCCCGCAATGCCTAAAGAAACATCACAAGCAGACAAGCCATCAAAATAAATCTCATAAATTTGACTTTCAAATTGCTGAAAATTTATTTTATTTGAAAACTATTTCCTTTTAAGAGATAAAGGCATGCAATACCTATTTCATTTTAGTAACCACATAATAGCGGTATAGTACATGGTTGGCATACATATACATTAGGATGATGGATGATTATCATGTACCATTAACCAATTGCAAGATGAAAGCATACAGCATAAACACCAACGAGAGAGAGAGTGAGAGAGAGAGAGTGAGAGTTATTGACAATGAAGTGTTTTTTGCCTTTCTCAGCTCTATGTACCTTTATGACTGTGCGAGCACTGTGTAATAGAGTCCACCAGAAAAAACAGGTCCACTTTGCGATGAAAGCTAGGCTCAGTTTGCAACTTCCGGATGAGAAGTTCCACAACCTGCAAAAAATTAGAAGCTACATAATCTGAAGATCCATTCAAATGTATAATTCCATGCCCATAGAAGCTACATAATCTGAAGGTCCATTTAAATGTATAATTCCATCAAAAAATTAGAAGCTACATAATCTAAAGATCCATTCAAATGTATAATTCACGCACAGATGAATCGACTCCTGGTCTTCTTAGGAAACAAGAATAAATACTTTTGTCGCATATCCAAAAACAGAATACCAAATTGCAAACAGAGCCTGGGACTGAATAGACAAAAAAGAACAACTTAGTATCATACAACCCCACCCTTTATTGCCCATACACACATATCCTTCAGCAATTTTCATCTATTGAAACTTTCAATTGATAAAGGAAATAATACAAACAGAATAGTTAATCACACCACAATGATTCACAGATGCAAACAAAAATAACTCAACATGATAACCAATGATACGAAATAATATAGTCACGATCTAACTACAATGTAATATCCCGAAATGGCTGTATGCTACAATGTTATAATGTTTTGAAGACTGAAATTGTCTTCCAATTTACTGTTTGAATATTCATCAAGAAAGTCATGCAACCATCAATTTTTTTTTGATAAGTAGAAGTGTATATATAACAAATAAAAAATAAGAAAAAATAGGAATTAAGGGAGTACCACACTGTGCAGGAGGAGGATAAAAAAAAGCCTATTTTCTCTGTATATCAAAAACGTCATCCACTCAAAACGCTCTGCTAAATCCAAGAATTGGTTCACTGATAGGTCTAAGCTGCCGAGAACTAATTTTAAAAATAGATAATGGTCTACCTTTTAGCTTCAAAATAGACCCTTCTGTCCTGTCAAAAGCACCTCTATTTTGCTTGCCCCATAAGATCCCCATCAAAGCATGAGTCATCAAAAACCAAGCTTTCTTCTTCCTCTTCCCCACTCTAGCACCATTCCAAGCTAAAAGAACATTCCCCTGGGGAACACCCAGCAACCCCAACTAGACCCAAAATCAATGACCCCAACCCTCTAGCAAATACTCTAGAAACCGAACAACAGATGAGCAAGTGATTCACTGATTCACAGTCTGCTTTACACATGCAGCACCAATATAAATAGATTTTTGTTCTTCTAATAAAGTTATCACTGGTGGGCACCTTTAGATGCGCTGCCATCCAAAGAAAAGACGATCGTCTATGCTCCACCATAGCTTCATAGTAACATCTAAAATCAAAACAAACCGAATTCAAGCCTGTCCACTTCATCATATCCTCACCCTTCCCAACCTGAAAGAGAAAATATAGAATATGCAGAAGCTCCCCCGACTCATCCACCTCCCAATCATTCAATTCTTATTTAAAAGCAATATCCCAAACAATTTGAGAACCTTGGAATAAATATTCTGGCTCATGCCACCCTCCTATCTCGCACTGCTCTAGCAGGGCTGGGAAAGCCTCTAAAAGCTTCCTATCACAAGCCACAATAGACTCCAAAACCAGTTTCTCACACAGTTCACCACTGCAAAACTCATATGCCTACAGAAATCCGCTAAGGTCTTTCTTTTTGCTCGACCAGTATATGACAACATCTTTATTTTTTAATTTATTGTGGTTTACATCAAAATAAAATTGGGAGGGATGTCATTCACTAATAGAGAGCAAATAAAATTCAAACAGATAAGTTTGAGCAAAAATGTGAACTAAAGCAATACCTAAATGAACTTCTCTTGGATCACCATTTGGACCTTTCCAAAATTGTCAAAAAAGTAAAGCAATATTGTTCACCCAATCTAAACAATACAGGAATTCTGATATTGGGAAACATACATTACAAGCACTCAAAGCATATCAGCACTCGAATTATCATATTTATACACAATTTGGAGCAATTAAAATTGAAATGATCAAGTCGACAGAGGAACTCCACTTGCCCCAACCATACACCACAAAATCTGTGACTTGGGGAAACAGATCCCTTCCTCTATCCCCAACTAACCTATTGATCCTCATAACCTCCCAGAATGGGGCCATTTTCCATCTCTTGTGAAGGCCCAGTTTGAGTGTTTGACAATATAAATAGATAAGTTTGATTTGACCTGTCTGACACCAGAATGGGTGACGGTCAACATCTATAGCTGGCCCAAAACATTAGAGTAACAAAGCATTCTCCAAGGGCATGCAATGTCTAATGGAAGGTTTCCCAATCATAGTTTGAGGAGATCCTTAGGACTAAAAGACCAATGCCTTATTCCTCCAGCCCGCTCATTTGGAATTTCATCCCCGTAGTAACATTAACACAGAGTACCAAAGGCAAGAATGATGGACCAAAGGTTACAACCTAGACAGTTTCCCAGGCAACTAAGATAAAAAGTGATTCATCTTCCCTTTTTATATAAGAAGAAAAGAAGTCACTTTCTTCTTGATAACAGAAGTCACTTGTCTTCCTTCAATTAATCTACTTCAATCAGATTCAGATGCTGCGCTAGGTTGCACAAACTATGAATGCTCATTAAAATTTTACAACTTCAATGATGTATTGCAGTCAGATCAAATTACACAACAAAAAGTAGCAACTCTATGTTGAGTTTCAACAAAAACAATTAACAATAATAGAAGAAATAAATTTTAATATTTAAGGGGAGAAAACAAGAAGCAAAGGGTTTAAATAATAATAGAAGAAATAAAGTTTAATAGGAAATTCGAACTAATTTTAAGATTATATGAAATATCACTAAGCCAATTTGAACTCATGAGAAAACAGATTTGCTGCATAAGTGCTAAGAAAGCCATATGTTTCATGCATATAATGAGATAAAGATGTGGATGGTTTCACACTAAAAACCAAGTAGCGACCGCAATAAGATTGTGAAATCTACCAACAATCTGAACATACAAAACTAGTCCAAAGGTTAAACAAACTATATCACCTACCTCGTTGGCGATGCCATACTTTGCACAATCAATAGCAAGACGGGTTGCACGTCCAATGCTGTCTTTAGTCCTTGATAAAGTCTCTATCATTCCTTCAAAAGCATCACGAGCAACAGCTGCCTCAGTACCACCACTAAGTGAACCCGCAGCAGGCCGATGTCCCGAACTAACTCTTCTCTCCTCAAAGTCTTCAGCATCAAATTGATTATTTGATGAAAACAGGTGACCATGAGGAGATGCCATAGATGTGCAAGGATAATATCCCTGCACATCAGGCTGCAGAACATCACTGGAGCCAGATAGGAAGGGCTGAAAAGCAGATGGAGGACTTGGGCTCCTCCCAGGCACATCTGTAGAATGTGTCAAAAGAGAATTAGCATTGCCATGGGAGTTATTTTGCAAGTGAGCTTGTCTCCTTTTTGCCTGAGCAGCAGCGATAAGATGCTTCATAGACATGGCAGAATCTGATATCTTTGAATCAATCAGCAAACTCGTCGTATCATCTCTACCAGCTTCCAGTCTGTGGTTTGGCAGATATGGATCATCAACATTATCATAAATGGCTTTGTACACAGACACACACTCATTAAAGAGAGCCAAAAAACGAAGCATACCTTTCTCCAGGAAAGGGATTATTCTCCTTTGTATACCCTGTTACAGGAGCAAAGTCATTCACTAGTACATTTGATTTTGGAGTACTTTTTGATCTTTCTCCAGAAGAAATTGGCTTACTTCTTTGAGTTGTCACTTGAGTTTGAGAATAATTCAATCCATCAGAAACCATACCCGAGGCCTTACCAGATCCTGTTTGAATTTTCTTCTGATGACCAACACCAGACACTTTTATTGACATTCTATTGGCTTTTAGTTGTTCCGACACTGGTTTGTTAGTAGCAACTGAACTAGGAGATTTTTTAGGGGAAACCAAAATTTGCTTAGCCTCCTTGGAAGATAGTATCTCAAATTCCGATTTCACTGGACTATGAGAGACATGAGCAGCAATTGCCTTTTTAGGCCTCTTCTCTACAGGTTGCTCAGGCTTAGGCAACAGGGATTCATTGAGTGGCTTGGCAGAAGGTAAGCATTCCTTTGAAGGAGCAACCTCAACTTGACCAGAATCTTTTACACTAGATCGATCATGAATGGAACCTTCATTTTGTACATCAACGTTCTTTATACTATTAGAAACACCTGAAGGAGCATGAAACTTGCCAGCAGATCCTCCATGAACGGGGGTTTTCGGATCCTCTTCATCATCTTCATCAAACAGGCGAACAGCTCTCCGTTTTGGGTGCGATTGAGCAACAGGGGATTTAACTTTATCAGAACACGACACATCATTTTTTATAGCAACAGAATATTTTTCTGTTTTATTGTCCGAAGTTGTAATAGCAGAATTAGACATAGCCTCAAATGCCCGGCACCGGCGCTTCGTTGGTGGCAGAGCGTCTTCTTCAGAAGGAATTTTGGGAGATGCACTACCTATCTGCCCTCTGGATGCTGTACGATTTTCGGTTTTCAAACATGGTGTAGACCGTCTGAGCTCTGGATTATCTGTTTTTCTGGCAAGAACATTAGAACTTCGAGAATCATTTTTTCTGTTTGATTGAAGTGATCCCTTGGGAACATCATTCGCCAACTCTGCACCTGTAGACCTTTTGGCAGGATGTGAGAGTTCACTAGCTACTGAATCATGCTTTGCAGTTCCAATTTCCTTTTTCCAGCCAGAAAGTTCACCCTTAGCTTGCCCCTTGGGACTGCCTTCAGCATCCTCCTGCCCGTCATCTGCTACCCCAAAATATTTCCTCCTATCTTTTGCCAGTTTTTTTCCTTTATTTCCACTAGCAGCATCTAAGTCTAATTTAAGATCAGGGGATGATTCCACACTGCTAGCTGTGGCATTTTTTCTTTGTATTCCATCTTTGGCATGCTCATCAGATTCAAGGGGGTTAACATAAGAACTGCTGGTATCGTACTTCAACCTTGCCAAAGCAGCTGAGCTACTATTTTCGCGAAATTTACAAGCATCCTCAGGCTTCCTCTTTGACCCAGTTGCCATTTTCTCTGACCTGTGACCATTTCTTAGTGCCTTCTTGGCACCATTGGAGTGCTTAGCACGAACAGACCCCACCAAAGGCGAAGGATTATCTTTTTTACCATGTCCTTCTGCATGACATGCACGATCATTTTGACCAGCTTTCAAGCCTTCAGCAGGTGTCACTACTTTGGAGCCTTCAGTGCAAATAACATTATCTTCTTGGTTGTCATGACAGACTTCTTCCTTAAGAAAGGATGAACTATAGGGACTGGACGCTAATGCTAGCTCTTTAGATATGTGAGAACCATCATTTGACAGTTTATTCTTCTTCTTAGAAGATATACCTGGAGAAAATATATGATTTGTGATGCATGGAATACTAGGTTCTGTATCTTGGCAGTCCACCCCAATGTGCCTCTGTGAGCAACGCTCCAACCCAGGACCATGACCACCCGGGTCTGTAATCTCTGTTTCTCCATTGTTTCCATCTCTCCCAATTCCATCTTTTAATTCAACCTCTACTGCATCATCTTCCACCCCATCACCAGATGGAGCCTCACACCCAAGAGCTGATCCATCCGTATCATCTCTTAAACCACTAGAATTTTTTTCCAGTGACTCTTCAAATGCTTCACAGATTTCCTTCACAGCTTGAGCGAAGTATTTAACTGTTTTACCTTGGCATCGAGCCGCCAGTTTATTCTTCGCCTCACTAGTAAATGCCTGAATATCCACAGGGGCAACAAAAGCTCTGTGCAAGGCAAAAAAAAAATTCAGAAGCTAGAAATCTGAAGAAATTAAAAGACAAAAAAAAAAAAAAAAAAAAGCAAAAAAGTTGTAGGGTTAATGAGTAAATTAAACCAAAAAAAAAAAATAAATAACACAACACACATACTTGTTTCATGTTAATCTGAGAAATTTCAAACTTGCATATTGATTTCCCAAAATACTTAAACAAATGCAGCAACAATTGTTTGAGCTTCAAAAAACAAACTTGGCACATTTAACATTTGAGCACCACTAATAGGTCCATATCAACCATTATGTTGCGTTATGAAGTGCACACGCGACAAACTTGCCATTTTGACAGGGCAACTTGACAATCATCCGCTGAAATTTGGAAATGATCAATCCCAGAATGTTGGCTTCATACCTAACTGAAACTCCCAACCCAACTGTTTGAATCCATGGGGGTTAACTACCTTATGAATATAATCCATAATTTTCCTCATTTCCTCTTTCCATACTTCTCGTCCTGGACTTGTAGTTCTTGTCCATATACAACCCAAATACATTAGGCACATGATATTCTCCTAATCACAATCTTCTTCACCATCAATCATGAATCATTGCCTTTGTCCTTGAAAGATAAAACACTCTTTAACTTGTCCAGTTGTCCTCATCAACATGACTACTTTCCTTGCATACATGGTTAAGGTCATTGAAGGCTACACAAATGAATTGATTTGTTCACCAAGTAGTGGTCAACTAGTATGATCCTCAAAAATCATAATTGAAATCCAAACAAGAATAAACATAAAAAGTTTGATTTATCACTTCATTGGGAGATCATTTTCGAGAGTGATTAGCCACCAATAGGGAAACTTTTACTCTTACACTTCCTTTTAAAAAAGAAAAACAAAAACAATTGCAACACTTTATCGACTCCTCAAAATCATATCTACACAAAACAAATAAACAACCATCCTATAGTAAATAAAATACCAATAACCTTTATCTCCAAATACAAGTAAAAAATGTAAAGCAAAAGAATATTAAATTAATTTCTAAACGTCCCATGGAAAATAATGTTAAGATCTTTATTGTACATTTCCTAAAAAGAATATGAATTAATCATAGATTCTCACCAAATCTATATACAATATAGAAAAGTATCGTTGTAGTTGCAACACGTAGCTCATTATGGCAGTGACATGTGGCTTCTTTTCTTAGAGTTATATATATGATGATGATATAAATACATGGATTACTACACTTTACTTTTGGTTCATTGTATTTATTTTGTTCACGTATTTGAGACAAATACACTTTGTTGTTTGTTCATCGATATTATTTAGTTCATGTATTTGATATAAATATATATAGACTTTTACACTTTTGTTGGATATCAATGTATTGGTTTTAACTTTCTAAACTTCATACTACTATACCATGTATTTACTACGAAACTAACTCAACTATCTTTTCAAAATTTTAATTATAAATTCAAATGCATAAGTCATCAATAATTATAATATTATAAAATAATAACGGTACAAATATATATTTATATCTATATACACTAAATATATGTAGACCATTATTGTTGTGGTTGGACACTTGGCAACTTTGCTTTTAATTTTTTTTTTCATTTTTTCTGTTTGAATCTATCAAGCTTCTTTTCCTAATGTAAGTTAATAAATAATTAGTGAAATATATTACTTTTCAAATATTTTAAAAATTCATTTTAAATGCAATGAATCTAAAGTTTAAGTAAGCCATTATCTTATAATTGTGGTGGCGACACCTGGCATGCTTTGCTTTTAATTTTTTTTCACTTTTTGTGTCTTAATTATCAAGCTTCTTTGCCCTATATAAGTTAATCAATAATTAGTGAAAGATATAACTTCTTTAAAACTTCTAGAATTAATCTTTGATGCAATGAATCTAAATTTATTAAGAATTATAAAAATTAGTTGAATGTTTTTTTAATTTCCTTAAATACATGCATTCTTTATACTTATAATAATGTTTGATATATAACAATGTATTTAATATGAATTCCAAAAGTCAATTGACTATCTTCTTAGTTTCTTCAGCTATTATCTTAAATACATGCATTCTTGCATTTACAATATTATTTCATGCATGTAATTTTCAAACAAAATGGTTAAAACTCATGCCATTGTACATTGTGTTCACCAAAATTAGATAAGATGAATCTTCACTATCTCAATTATTTCAACTATTAATTTAAGTGGTTGCAACATGTGGTATATTTTGCTTTTAATTCTTTTCACTTTTTGTTTTTACCTATCTAGATTCTCCTCATTAAATGTGAAACATATATATTTTTAACAATTTACAATTTATTTTTAGATGAAATACATCTAAATTTAGTAAGAATTTTAAATCTCAGTTTTCAAAATTATTTACGTTCGCTTTTCGAAGTAATGTGGTAATAAGCAATTAAGAAAAACAAATACATTTTTAGATTCTTAAAATTCAACGAGAATCTTGAGAGAGTTAACTATCTTCTTAGCTTCTTCAACTATTAACTCAATTCATGGTTTTTTCATACAAAAAAATTATTATTCATATACATATTTTTCGTAAAGATTGGGTTTTTTTTTTTTAATTTATGCCACTATCGACTATATTCATCAAACTTATATGGTATGCATCTTCACAATATTGATAATAAGCGTAGAAAAAAAAATCTTGTGCATCGCACGAGCATAAAGCTAGCATCTAGTACTAAAGCAAAATATGCACTAATGCTTAACACTTGCTATGCATTTTGCCACAGTTACCATTTAGATATTAGTTATCTCCTTTTTTCCTTTTTTTGATAAGTGAGATCCCAGTTATCTCCAGTGTTTTCTTTTTATAAGCAATCTTTTACTCTTTGGCCCAAAGCCAACTAGTTAAATTGAGAACATATCCCCAACCGTAACGAAGACCAAGAAATAGTAACATACCATACCATGAAGAACCCATAAACAAGACAAATAATTACCATATACTTAGGTTTGTTGTCCTTTTTGACAACAAACCTGAAAGGACAAATTTTAAGAGGCCCCTTTGCCTTCCAGAGCCCAATAATAAAAGGAAAGAACACCAAAGAAATATTTAAGTACTCCTTACATTGGAACTCATAATTACTATGCAAGGCACGTGCACAATATTGGCAATGCAATAGCGATTACTAAAGGAATTGAGGCAAACTCAAATTGATGTGCATTCGTGCACTGCGTGCCTTGGAACAAAGACATCGGAATCCAGTCCCTAGACTATGTCAAGGCAAATCTTACTAGCACATGTGCCTCCACCTTCTCATGCCCTAGCGCATGTTAAATCCTACATCGAACATATACTAGGAAGGCACTGGGCATATAAACAGGTGTAAAGAACCCTAAATGTGACTAATCCTTTTGCGTGTGTAACCAGCCAATGACAAGTAGTATTAGAGCCATCCCGAGGGTACAACTACGTGGCTTGGAGACAATGCAACGGGTCCCATGTAGAGGTATGGGTGCCCCTAGTGAAGGCAACATGGATTGAGCGGGGGAGATGGACGCGGTCGCCCAAGCATGTGTTGAGTCCCACATCGGGCATCTACGGGGAAGGTGTTGGGCATATAAGCGGATATGGGAAACCCTAAATCTGTGTAGTCCTTTTGGATGTGGAACCGACCAATGACGCCTAGGCATACTGTTTTCGACCATGCTTCAACTCTACAGAATCTTTTGTGCGATGTATAACAAGCTTTAATTCTTACCACAAGTTGCCAGAGCCACTAGCTTAATGTCGAAAGCCTTGACCTTAGCCTATTTCTCAAACTTCTAAATTACAAGAAACAAAGCAATCATCTTGTGCATGCACTAGAAGGATCTTCCCTATCCCTTATATTTTGATTTCAAGTTCCACTCTAAGATCTCGAGACTTCTTCACATAAAAATGCCAATGACTGTTCCAATAAGTATGGCACTATGAGAAGTCAATTCATTCAATACCTTTCTCGTGCAACCCAAAAAAGAACCAAACTAAACAAAAGAAAAAATTTGCCTCAAAAACCACAACCCCAAATTTTGTTCACCCCTAATTTGTCTTGTTGTATGTTACCAAATACAAAAAAGCCTAAGTATACCATGAATATTTTTTACGAATGATATGACTTTTACAGCAGATTACCCTTGAGTTTAAATTCCAAACTAGTACACCAGAAATTTTATGTTACAATTTAGAGTGCATGTAGCAATTTAAACACCGTACTCCACATCATCACACATGCAAGTTCTATGCAAAAAAAAAAAAAAAGCACTTACATTTCTGCGGTTCCAAAGAATTGAACAAAATATTTCTTGGGGTCAGGAGCTCGCTCCCAGTCTTCCGGTCTGCTAATCTGAAGAAAAAGAAAATTGAACACCCTGAAAAAAGCTCATAACATAAACAAATCACCTAATTTTTTTATTTTTTATGTTTTTGATAAGTATAAACAAATCACTTAATCAAACATCAGAACAAATTTTAACATTGAAATGTACTAAATACATCAAAGAAGGGTAAATCCAAGTGGAGCACAAAAACAACAACAAAGATAATAATGCAATATATTCCAGCATGAAAACACTTAAAAAATTTTCATCATTGCCTCATCCAACAAGCTCATAAGCAGGATCAAATTGGGGTACAAATAAGACCTTCCAAACTCACATCAACCATTGACCAAACCTGGCTACAACTAGCCTAAAGAATTCAACCACCTGCATATTTTAGGATACTAAATATTCCAAAAAAATAAAGATATGTCCTTGAAACTTCAGCATTTATTGACAGAAAACTTTTGTTTAAGAGGTATATTTAATTTCAGCCGTCAAGACACAAGTAATATTTGTGCAGAATATATGGCTCCAATGCAATCATGTGATAACTTGCTAATTTTCTCTTTCATGTTGCTGTTTCTTTTTCTTGGTATATATATAACTTCAAACAACCAAGAAGCCATTATTCTTAACAACAAGCCCCTCTCCCCCACCCAACAAAAAAAAAAGAAATATATATATTTTTTCAATCCTATGCACACCCCAACCAATTTCATCACACTGTTGGGCTAAAATGCATGGACACCTCTATGTGTCAAACACCAACACTCATCAAATACTCTCCGACATGTATGGGACACGCGTCTAAACCTACCTCATTAGTTTTTTCATAAGTTTATTATTCGGACACCCTTCAGCTAAGAAACATGTTGCAAATTCCAAGAAAATAACTTGCTAATCTTCATAATTTTTAAGCTTCGGACATTTTAAGGACACACGTGTACCTTGCTCAAAATCACATAAAACATATTGCAAATTACAAGAAAATAACGTGTGATCCAATAGTAAAATAAAAAATATATGAATTTATACGTAACTTGACATTTGATTTTTTAATTTTAATTAGTGTTATGTTGTAATTTTTTCAATCTTTAAATAAAATACTTATGACATATAAAAAGATAAATAAAATTGGATTTTTGTTGTGTCCTAGCCATTTCATGTCCTGCATTTTTTGAGGGACACACATGAAACACATTACAAGTTTTTAAAAAAAAACCTTGCGAGCCATTGATTAAAATGATTTGAGAAACAACCAAGCTCTTAAAACAAAGTTTCTCAGAGGCAGGGCCCTTCTAATAGTCCAACAAATCGTGGGTAAGTTTAGTTTAGTCAAAACACAGGCAACCAAACATTCTTGAGACCTATTTTGCATCAATCTTTAAACAAATTCAGCAACCTAAGTGCGTAAGAGACTATTAAGGAAGTGGTTAAATATACTAATCTCTGAAGCTTTGCTTCTTGTAGTTGGTCCGTAATGCTTCCCTTCATTTGCTTGCCTCTAAGGAAACCTTCGGTTCCCTTTGTTTGAATAAACGCCGCCTATTTTAGTTTACATTCATTACAAAGTAAACCAAGCCTAACCGGTCATGACATGTTCTTTGTTGATATTTATTGAGGAGTTTGATAGAGTTTAGCTGACTGAATCCATAAACCTAGAAAGCAAAATAAATTCAACAACCTAAGTGCCTAAGATACTATTAAGGAAGTGACTAAATATATTTCACAATTCCCATCTCTGTTGCTTGGAGGCTTGAGAAGTTGATGAGAGACTTTTTGTGTGGTGGGCTAAGAAATATGGACATGGACATGGACACTCAACATGGGCATGGCACGGCACGAACACACTGACATGACGACTTTAAAAAAATATAGGATACAACATGGCGGGTACACGACCAAAATATATATATTTATATATTTTTTATATATCATATATAGGAGTATTCCACTCAAAGAAAATGAAAAATATATGAGAAAAATGTCAAACTAGTTTAAATGTCATATATAGGAGTATTTCACGAATTAAAATTAGAAAAATCATGCTTCCAAAGCTTAAATGTCAAACTAGTTATAAATCTCATTACTTTTATTTTACGATTGGATCCCAAGTTATTTTCTTCAAACTTGCAATACGTTTTATGTGTATATAAGTAATGGACATGGGTGTCCAAGTGACAGACACATATGTTCCTCAAGTGTCTGAAATGTGTTTGGTTCCAAAAAAACCAAAAACATACTAGGACACGAGTGAACGTGTCAAGACGCATCCAACCAAGCCATAGAATCTTCTTAAAAATATTTGTGCTTCTTAGGTGGTGGATTGGGAGAAGAGTTTGGGGACTGGAAAACAATTTGTCTTTCTATTAGGAGGATGGGTCAAGTATCAGGATCTTATCTTTATCCAATTAAAGCTTTGTTTGGAAAGTGGTTACAAAGATCTACTAACAAGCGTGACAATTTGTGGCTATTTAGCATCGACACAGCTACTAGAGCCACTTCTTCGTGTCTAGCACATGTTGAACACTTCATCTAGGTCCCATCTTCTTTTTTTTCCCTTTCCAAAATCTCGTCAGACACGCATGTCCATTTTTCAGATAGTTCCAAATCACGGCTGACTCTTGTTTTCTTCATTTTCAAGAGACCTATATCTATGCTGCAACGAGGAGGAGACAAGAGAGAAAGAGGCCTCCACCATTCTGACAAACTACAGAGGAGGAGGAGGAGGAGGAGGAGGAGAAGGAGAAGAATCAATAGAGAGGAGGAGAAGGCACAGCAAGAGAAGGAGAAGTACCTAAAAGAGTGCTCTTCACCATCTGGGAAAGATTTGATGTACCTCTGTTCAGTTACTCTTCTATTTTCTGTTCGGTTGCTCTTCCATTAGAGCTTTGTTGTTCATGTAGCCTCCTCCAGCTGTTCGGTCACTCTTCCACTGGCACTTCATTGTTTGCATAGCACCTGTACACATATTTGCACTAACAAATATATGTATCCGTATATATGTCAGAGTTGGTGCACCGTTACTGGCCAGTCGGGGCCTGGGGCTACGGCTTATTTGTTTTTTGCAAATGAATGAGTTTGGCTAATGGTCATTAAATCACATACAACTCAAATAAATGAGGGAGTTTTGGTACATGGAATCCTCATCAATTGATTAATAAAATTACAAGCTATGCTTGGATTTAGACTAGACCCAGTTTGCTAGGCCATAAACTTGATTTTATTTTCATTGTTTATGACTAAATATATAACTAAATACAAAGAATGTATAAAAAAATATAATTTTTGAATACAAAAAATATATATTATTAACCATATTCTCGCCATGTCATATCCTACATTTTTTAAAAATTGTTGCGTTGGAGTATCCGTATCATGTCATGTAGCACGTCAGTGTTTGTATCCTATGATATATGGACTTCACTAAAACGTGTGAAGTACCGATGTCAAATACTCAACACTTGGCCTCTAACACTTGGACGTGGGTATGGGTATGGTATGGGATATGCTTCTAATAAGAATTGTTAGACATTCACCTTACAAAAATATTCAGTAATTGAGTTCCCTATATTAATATGAATATAACTCTCATATTATGCTTGCAATGTTTTTTTTATAAATTATGCACGAATGCTCTATTGCACATTGTAAGATACATTTTATCCCCTAAAATAAAAGTAGTATACTAAGAAATATGATATTTTTTCATGTCCTTGGACACGAAAAGATGAATCCAACACTTATGAACATGCACGCGAAACTTGTACCGAGTCCATGTAAAATAGCCCGTGTTTGTGCTTCTTAGGTTTGTGGAGGAAGGTGATAGGAGTAAAGTATGGGCTTGAAAGGGGGGAGTGGTATGCAAAAGCTATTAGTGGGGCTCATGGACTGGGATTGTGGAAAACTATCATGAAAGTGAGAGATGATTTTTTCCAAGTCCACTTTCTTCAAAATTGGGATGGGTGGGTGAGGTTTTGACATGATTCCTGATTTGGAAGACGCCTTTGAGGGGAGGAGTTCCCAGCCTTTCAGCCTTATAGTTTTCCCAGAGGCAGTAATAGCAGATTGTTGGTTCTCCTCCTTGTCTAGGATGGGTGTGGTCTCCTTTATTTTGGAGGGCGGTGCAACGGTGATGTAGCCCAATTCTCCAAAGTATTTGTTCCAGTACATGATAGGCGCAGAGATATTCCGATTTGTTTCATGAGATTGAGATAAATCAAAGAAAGAGAGAGAAGATAGAACATTGGAGAAAAAAGAGAACATAGAGAAAGAAAAAAAAAAGTGAAGAGATAAAGGAGAAAGAAAGAGTCAAGAAATAGCTAGAAGTAGATGTGGCAGTGAATCAGAAAAGAAGTGGCAGAGATTGGGAGAAGCTAGGAAGAGAAGTTGCAGAGATTCAGAGAATAAAAAGAGAAGTACAGAAGAAAAGGTGCAGCAAACAACAGAGAAATAGCAGAGAGAGAGAAGCAGCAGCAAAGCAACACAGAGAATAGATGCAACAGCAAAGAGAAAGATGCAAAGAGGTAGAGAAAAGAACTAGTAGAGGAAAGGAAAAGAAAGAAAAGGAGAGAGAGAGAGAGAGAGAGAGAGAGAGAGAGAGAGAGAGAGAGAGAGAGAGAGAGAAAACAAAGCTCTTCCAATTTTCTGAAACCCTAATTCATCCTTCCTTAAAGATGCATTTTATAAGCAACCCAGATAACAAGTAATTTCCATAAAAGCTATCCCTACCCATTATGGAAACAACTAAAAACTCAAGATTCCATCTCTAAACACTAAAAAAATGTATAAGAATAAGAAAATACAGCGATATAGTTATATAAAAAAACTCCTAATAAAAATCTAATGACTCTACCAATAACTTGCTGTGAATCCTGCTTTAGCTAGGCTAAGTGGAGTCAATGGAGAATCTTCTTAGGAGGCTTCAAGCTGGAGTTGTTCAAATCAGGACGGAGGAGGCATTGGCATGGGACGGAGTTCGAAAAGCGTATTCACTATCTCATCCTTTTATTCGATCCTTGCACAGAGAGGTGAGGCCTTAGTCAAAGTGCCTTTCTTTGCTTGGATGGTAGCTCGTGAAACTATTATGACGTTCGATAATTTGAAAGGCACAAATCTTAGAGAATGGGTAAGAGTGCAGAGAAGAGAGTGGACCACCTATTGCTATATTGTCCCTTTGCTAGAAATTTGCAGTATGTTTGTTACAATTTTGGAGTTGAGTGGATAATGCCTTGGTCAAAACCTGTTTTCTTCTTAGAGTAGCAAATGCCAAGCGGTAGAGCCACCAAGGTGTGGGAGAATACTCCCTTGTGTTTGATGAGGTATCTAGGAAGAGGAAGGAAGAGAAGATCTTTTGAAGGCAAGGAGAGCACTATTCTATGTCTAAATGGGGCAGTACTTGCCACGTTATATTTTTTGTTGAGGATGATGTCCCTTTTTCTTTACTATCCTTTGTGAAGTATTGGGAGAATTTGTATATCCCAGAAGATGTATAGGTTTTTTGATATGCTTCGTGTGTACAAAGTTGCACCCTATTTAGTTGGCACTCCTTAGTATACTTTTAGTTATAAAAAATAAAGCCCCTACATGAAATTGAGACTGCTCGACCTCGGAAGCTAATTTGCATAAACTAACCAAAATACGACAGACTAAATCGAGCACATGAAAATGATACGTCAGAAACTAACCAAATTACATCAGAACCTAACTGTGTTCAACATGTGGAAGCAATGTATAGATTAATAAAGAATCATAACTAAAACATACAAACAGCATATCAATAAGTAAATTGTATTTAATTCAGCACCCACAAAAAACACCTCAAACTAAGAGAGTAAATCACTAATTTGACTCTGCTACAAACAGCAAAGCACCATCAGGCAGAAATAACATAAAGGAAACATATAAATTCAATGTAAGAACACTAAAAACCCAATAAAGACACTACTAAGCCATCTCGTTGGTTCACCAACAATGTGAGCCTACTAACGAGGTAAACTTATAAATTCTACCTAATCTGTAAATAATATTTGGATCTACGCATATCCCCAATACTATAACCCAAATAACAAATTGGATTACTCCAGATTCTAGGTAAGTTCAGACGGTTAAAAAAAAATAAATGCACAAAATATTTAAACCAAAATCCATCCTGATAAACCTACAAAAAAAAAAACCCCCTAAAATCCAATCAAATGTTGTGATAAAAAAAACACTAAATGACGACATGAGCTGAAGCATTAACATAAAAAATTAAATTGAATTCAAAAACGAAAATGACCTAAATACCCGCAGAACTAGAAGCACTGATGAATCAGGAACCACACCTTGGCAGGCCACGCAGGGAATCCCTTGACCTTGGCGAGGACCAAATCGCCCAGGCTCAACTCACTCTTCGCCTTTGCACCTTTCGCTCCACGTTTACGCCCAGGAGCCATGGCACTGGAAAAACCCTAGCGGGCACCACCAAAGACGTCGTCTTCGTCGTCCTCAGGAGACCGATCAGAATCCCAATCGCACCAACCAAACACCCTAGGGAAAACCCGCAACGCAACTACGGCAGGGCTTCGCAGGCGGTTAACGGTGGTCGGTAGAGTCGCCGGCTGACAGAGTTGTCAGAGCATCGGAATCGTGACACTGTGCAGACTGCAGAGGCTATAGGCTCTCCCAGACGGTTTTCGCATTCGAATTGGAGAGAGAGAAAGAGGGGGTTGAGGCGGTCGATGAGAGAGAGGGGATGGAAAGAGGAGTATTATTTGCGCGAGGGAAAGAAATCGCGGATGTAGAGGCAGTGTGGTAATTTGGCTGGGCCACTGACGCGTAATGGGTTTGTCCAGTCGGCATAAATGAAATCTTCCTAATGTTCCCACTTCTCAGCAGAACAAAATTAAAGCACTAATAACAAATTTATAGGTTTTATTCCTAACAAGTATTTTATTGATGTAACATTGATTATTCTTAGTAATAAAATTGAGAAATTTTCATCATTTGTAAGTTTATTAATTAAGACTGCTGTGGTAGAAGAAGTATTTGGAGATGAAGATGGTTTTAAATTTGTAATTGTAAAACATTAGTTTGGAATATTATTATCCCAATTTTCGCTTGATCAAGTTTTTTTTTTTTTTTTTCTAAACGTATTGAATGTAACAGTCTTTAAGAATATGTTAATTTGGTTGAGCCTTTAATGCGTAAGCCCAACAATTTGAATACGTTGAGATTAATCTAATCATCGTTAGTTTTCAGGCTTCATATAAGTAGGTTAGTAGTTAAGTTTTTCTGAGTTTGGGTGTTATTCAACTTGTCATTTTTCTCAAAAAGTTTGACTCTAAAGGTATACGAGTACGAAAATTTGAACTTATAAAATAACTAATGTGGATGCATGCAGACTTTTCTAATAATCAAGAGACTTGTGTGTTCGTTACTATTAATTAAATGATTCATGGTGCCCTAGACCTCCAATAGCCAGTTGCGAGATAGTTCAATTTAGTGCTTTCGTTCAATTATTACTTAAAATCTATTCAACAAATAATTGGCAAAAAAAAATCTATTTAAGAAATGTCTTAACTTGAAATTAGACACACGATGGCTTTTCAAATTTTACTAATGTGATAACATGAAGATTACAATATCTTGTAAAGTACAATCTGATAGCTAATTATGTAATTTATAACTATGGGTTTGAATCCTCTTGATTCCATGGTTGAAATGGAATCTTCATTTTATTACTCAATAGACCAAGTGAGTCTATATTAGATGTGGACCAAAAATACTTAGTTTCATATATATAACAACTATTTCATTTATTTTCAATAAAGTCTTAAAGTCTTAAAGTCTTAGTTGGTCTCAGTTCATCCCTTTGTTTTTATTATAAATGATGTGTTTACTCCTTAGTCAATGAAATGGGAAGAATATATATCCATAATTATGTGTTTTTTTTGGTCACCGTACATTATTTCAGATCATCAAAGAATCTCGCATTCTCTTTCCAAATCAAAAGAAAAGGGCAAATGCAGGAACAACATGGACCACCTTTAGAGGATTCGAGCTTAATACCTCAATAATTGAGGTACCTAAACCAGCCAACAGAATGCCGTTGAACAATATGGACATTGGCACCAAGCCCATAAGCTAATGGAATTATGAGCTCATCTCTGCATGGATGCAGCCATTTTAGTTATTTTCGTCTTCAGCTTAGATTTTCTTTATTGGTCCATCTGGGATGCATCAAAAACTCTTTTAGATAAGTTCCTTTTCTGGTACGAATGCTATTTTTTAGAAACAAGTTCTACCTAGAGTTAATTTAGAGGTAGGTAAGGATACATATATACAATATTGGACAATATGTACAACTACAAGGGGCATGCATACCCCAAGAAAATGCAAGGAAGGAGAACATCTACTTCTTGGGATAGACGGAAACCATTCTAAACCATAAAACAAAGGCCTATAAAAAGTGACAACTACAAACAATACAAAAGCAAGGTCTTCACCCAATACCTCAACCTATATAAAGTTGACAGATCCAACAAACAAAAGGAAATAGAAAGGCTTAATCCTAAGAAGAGACTCCATAAGCTAGGTTTGGCACAAAAACCTAGTAAAATTCTACCATCAAACTGAGAATATGCAAGAAAAAAAAATTTAAATTTATAGAAATGTGGTGCTTGAACGTTTGGGCAAAATGGTGTTCACTTGGAGCCTCAAATATGGCAGGAAGAGAGCGAAAATTATTTGAGAATATTGCTGCTTGGGCAGCATCAAAAGGCATGACTATATGCATCCGAATGTCCATTTTGTGTCCATCATCTATTCGTGCCTTTTGAGCTATGATCTTGAAAATTCAACTTTGTAAGTGTGAAGTATGCTGAAAACTTTTCAAAATGGCATTGGTCTCATGACTCAAATCAAATGCTTGTTATAGAAAATGTTGAATGAAACGAGGGTGCTGGTATTCGGGTTGGTCTTGAACTCAAACCGGGCGCTCATGGTAGGTCGACCCCAGTAACTGAATGGGTACAGACATGTCTATTAAAAAATAGAATTGTCCTATTGGTTGATGTCCTTTCATAGGTGCCTCTTGGGTGCCTATATAAATACCTAGTGCAACCAACATTAGTTTTTAATTGAACGTTAGTTCATTCTCTCTCGGTAAAATATACAGACGTAGAGTTAAGGCTTCTGTGCTGTGGAAACACAATATTGTTATTTATTGTAGCAATACTAACCCCTTGAAGTTAGTACTTAGAATATCCTCTTCAATTCCGGAGTAAGCATTCAAGGTACGAGTTTAATTCGCTTTCGGATTCGTTTTAGTATTTCTAACAGAGGGAAAAAGCAATTGCCCTAAACGCATGAGTTTGTGCATGCAAGGCAAGAATTTTTCTTTTTTAATGTTTTTTGAGGTGGGGTTTACATTACGGGTCCCCATGATTTACTTTTGAGTATCCCAAAAGGTATCGAGGTATGTCGGTCATGTATGAATGGTCTTTCCACTTCAAGGGGTCAATTGGCCTTGAAGAGCCTGTCTACATGCCCTAACGGCAAAATAGTCATTTTACACTTGCCAATTGCTGATATGACAAATTGGGATGCTTATACTTGCCCCTATTTTTATGTCTCTAGTTGTCGGAGGTAGAAAAAGTCTTGCGAAGTGCGGAAGTTTGAATTTTGAAATTTGAAGTTAGGCTGGATGCGTGAGTTCACGTGTCTAACTTGCCTTTTCCTTGGACGATCATCCCTTGCCCTTATGCATCGAGAGCCCAAAAATTTGTGCAACATTTTCATGTTCTTTTGGTCATTTTGAGAGCCTTGAGAGAGCAAACCTATAAGCGATCACTTGAGCTTGGTTCGGGCGTGTTTGCGATTTTTCAGAGAGTTATTTTTGTTATCCCTTCATTTTCGAAAAACTTTTTTGACCAAGCCCTGGAAAGGGTCTTTTTCTTTTCTTTTTTTTTTTATTATAGAATATTAGGAAAATTGACTCATTTTATGCCATGTAAATTGAGAGTTAAAATCTCTTTATGTCTTGTATGAGGCTTATTGTAGATCTTCAAGTCTTCTTTCCGGAGAACTTCGAATCGCATCAATCTGACATCTGAGTAAAACGTTATGGCTAAAATACTAAAGATGGCCAGTGACAGCCAATGCAACCTGCTGTCAGACGAACTCCACCCCACTAGAGTGCGGTCCAGCTCCTCCAGCACGAAAATTCTTCTAGTGAAGCCCGCTCTCAGGTGGACTCCACCCCGCTAGAGCGGGGTCCTGATTGGTTCAACAAGTGTTTTTTGACAAAGAACACCCCACTTCCAGGTTTTGCTCTAGTGTGGTGCTTTCTTCAAGCATTTGGTGAAAAGTGATATATTCTATGAAGGAAACATGGCAGAATATTGGGGAGGCTATACATGTCCTTGTGCTTCCAAAAAAGTGAAGATCTCTTCCACTTCTCCAAGCAACTTGAAGATCTTCACATAGCTCCATGTTTTTGTCACCTATATTGGAGAACAATGATGACCCTATGGAGATAGCTATGCCCTTTCTAGAAGAAACGAAATCACTCTCCTTCCTTGAGGTCATATAGATATTGAGAGTGTTCTCTATAGGTGAGCTGAGAGAGTCTTCAACAATTGTCCACCAAGTGTTTGTCAAAAGTCCAAAAAGAAGACTTCACTCCACTTCACCTCTGACAGTCTTCTACATTGTACATTAGGTGTTTGTAAAAAGTCCCAAGAAGACTCCACACCATTTCATCCCTCCATTTCGAAGAAGCTATAGTGGCTTGAAGGATTTCAAGTCATTGGAAGGATCATTGAGGATTCAATGAAGTGCCAAGTACTCATGAATAAGCTAATGGACTCGAAGATGTTCATGGTGTAGATACAAGCCTAGTGTTGAGGATTTAACAAGTGTAAAGGATCTAAGAGAGCAACTTGTGGTGATTCAAGTTGCTAGATTGAAGAGCTTCATTGTGGACTTGGTGGAGAATCAAGCGCTGGAACGAGTTTGTGGATTCGGATAGTGTACAAGCTGCAAGGTTCAATCCTAGTTGTGGATTCAACGGTGTGAGAGAGTTGTAAGGCTTCTTGTACTTTGTTCCTTATATAGTGCTTGGGAGGAGCTGGATTAGGCCCCGTGGTTTTTTCCCGAAAGAGTTTCCACATTAAAATTGCTTGTGTCTTGTCTATTGCTTGTGATGTTGTGTGTGGTTCGATTTAGTTTCTCTATTGCTTGCACTTGCATGAAAAATGAGTAGAGACTTATTCACCCCTCCTCTAGGTCCATCTTAAGGTATAAATCCATATTACTAAGAACACTTATTTTTCTCATAGAATTTTTAATTTTGGCCTACTATTGTTTAAATTTCTTGTATGTTTTGATGTTTTGGAGAGTTTAGAGGACAATGCATCAATTGTTTTCATGTTTCAATGCTGATTTGTGCATTTATGATACATTTATATTGGATATTTTGAGGTTTAGATAATTTTTGAAAGACCTAGCAATGTAACTTGTTTCCATTTGTATATTAGTTTGATTCATGGTATTTTGATGTTTGAATGATGATTTCTTGGTACCCATGAGATTAGAAAGTTATTTCAGAGAATTTTCCAATTTTGTGGGTTGTTTTTAGTTTATATTTTTGTATTATTATATTCCTTGAATATAGTATTCTATTATTTTGTTTTAGTTAATAGAATATTAGATTATGTTTTCATGTAATGGTGGGTTTGTTTGAATATGTAGTTCTGGTTGAATATGGTGGTTTCAGGCTGGAATTTTGCTTGTTTTTAGACTTTGGGTTTTTTGCTGCTATTTTGTTGAGAAGGGATATTTTGGTGTATTTAGGCTATTAAGAGATGGATTTTTTATGTATCAACTGTTTTTGTGTTTGTGTGGTTACTGTAGTTTGAGATGGACAATGTAGAACCCTAACTTGCTTAACATTATGTTTAGCTTAATAGCATACTATTTCATATCATGGAGAATTAAGGTGAGGTGTGGTGAAGTGTGTAGGGCTTCCTAGTGAAAGCCTTGAATCTTGCATAGTGTTAAAGTTTTGATGTTTTGGAGCTTTGTTTGAGACCTTTGAACTTCATTTTAGGCTTGGACGACTTAGAAATGGGTTGGAGATTGCATGAAAATTTGTGGAGTTTATTTACAGTTGGTTGTAATTATTATGGTTGAATTTGATAGTCTTTTTATAATGTACGTGTGAGGGATCATGGGATGGTTTTATTTATATAATGTTGTTGTTTATCCATTATAAGATTCTTATCTTTGGGATTGTTGTGAGCCTTCACTGACAAGTTGGTGACCTGTGCGATCATGTTCGTTCTAAGATGGCGTTAATGATGCCTATTTAGGTGCGGGCATGACAGATTGGTATCAGAGTTGTGGTTAAAGGCCAAGTTTCCATAATTGAGTTAGAGTCAGCCAAGGTTTAAGACCAATGCTATGTTATCGAGTTGGTATCTAGAGATGCAGTGGATTGTAGGGTGTTGTTTGTGTCATTTGAGGTGATAGGAATATGTAGATCATATAAATTGTACACTAACTCTAAATTGATGCAAAAAGAATGGCACAAAGAGGTGTCATCATCGTCCCCGTTGAGGCGAGGAACTACCTCTAAACCACAGACTCATGAATAGGTGTATGCTATGACTCAAAGGGATGTTTAGGCAATTCCTATAGTGGTGATAGGTATGATGTGGTGACAAAAATATAAGGAATAAGTATTTATATCTATTCTAGCCTAATAAGTGAATTTCGAGACGAAATTCTTAAAGGATGGGAGAATTGTAAACCCTAACTTACTTAGTATCATATTTAGCTTACTGGCGTACTATTTCATGTCATGGAGGTGAGAATTGAGGTGAGGTGTAGGAAAGTGTGTAGGGCTTCCTAGTGAAAGACTTGAATCTTGTATAATGTTCATGTTTTGATGTTTTGGAGCTTTGTTTGAGACCTTAGAACTTTATTTTAGGCTTGGAGGACTTAAAAATGGGTTGCAGATTGCATGGGAGTTTGTGGAGTTTATTTACAGTTGGTTGTAATTATTATGGTTTAATTTGATAGTCTTTTTATGATGTCTGTGTGATGGATCATAGGATGGTTTTATTTATATGATGTTATTGTTTATCCCTTATAAGATTTTTATCTTTGAGGTTGTTGTGAGCCTTCACTGATAGGTTGGTGACCTATGCAATCACGTTCGTTCTAAGACAGCATTAATAACGCTTGATTAGGTGCGAGCATAACAGACAGGACCATGATTTGGCTTTGGGATGGTAGTGATTTTGGTTAGGCCAGTTTGAGATGGAAATGATCACCTTGGGGATGTTAGTGATAATAGTGATTTTGGAAAGGGATGTCTAAGGCTGTGTTTTTTTAGGCTTTGGGCATTAGGGGGCATCCCTATTCTAAGTTTGGTTTTTTAGGCGTTTGGAATTTAGGCTCTATTAGGTTCAATGTATTTTCATAAGACAGGGGTTTCAAGGAACACACTTTTGCAGTTTGAGTATGGATGCTTGCCTATGGATTAAAATGGAAATGCCCCATCTTAAGACAAATTAGAATATGCCATCTCGGGATTATACTTAGAACATCCCATTGGAATTGGAATTGTAATATCCCACTTCAAGATTATAAATTAGAGTACCCATCTTGGGATTAGAGTTGGATATTCCATTTTGGGATAAGGATTCGGTATCCAATATTAGGGTATTGGAATCAAAAGATATCGTATATTGGGATTGGAATTGGATATCCCATATTGGGATTGGAGTTCAGAATATCCAATAGTAGGATTGGAATTAAATATCTATAGTAGCAATGGAATTGATGGGTATTTCATATTGGGATTCGTATTGGACATTCTATGTTGGAATTGAGTTTAGAATATCCCATACTAGAATTAAAATTGAAGATATCCTAATATGAGATTGCAATTAAGGTAAGGATAGTTGATGGACTGCACCAATAAAAATTGACAAGAGGTAGCCAAGCAAACAAAGGGTAGCGTTAAGTCCTAGGTTGCCTACTAAGTTATTGCAAACTGTAAAAACTTAAAACAAAAGTTAAAAATTGAAAACTACTTTAGCCCAGCAAACAGCATAACGGTCTCCAACAATCTAAAATGACGAAAACACCCTAGACAATAAATATATTATGAAAGATTAACTAGTAAAAAGCAAGAGTTAAAATAATTTTTAGTCAAAGAAGGAGTGACGTGGTCCATAACCATGGATTTAACTGACTAAAGTGATAGAACATAACTTTCGTCATCACACGAATTGAAATCTAAATTTAAAGAAGACATCTTCAGTTGAGTTCAACACATGTCTAATCCATCTGTTGAGTCAATTTCCATATGTCATGATTAAACATCTCCATCAGATGTAGTGACTAGTGAGAATTATCGCTATAAGCACCCTATTTTTGTTCGCTCAGCAATTTTGAGTCCAAACTGGTCTTCTAGTAAAACACCACAGCATAATCAAGCCCCAACCAGCTTTTCAAAGCTCCATTCAATCATTCGAGGTTGAGGCAGCTGAGGACTTGAAGGCTAAACTGGAGCCAAAATGACCAAAATGCCCTTAGGCAATCCAAACAGCTTTTCAAGGTTGAGCGATCTCCGAAACCAATTACCAACACTGTCAAAGTGATGAAAACATCCACAAACCTTAAATGGTTCACTTCTGATGTCTGCTAGCCCACCGATGTAGAATGTCTGTTATGCTCCTAGGCATTAGACAGATTCCCAAGCTCAGGCGAATTCCAGAACCATCGCTAAAACCGCTGGAGTGGCAAAAACACTCACAAACTATCAAATTTTCAGAGTGGCAAAAATACTCACAAACAGGTTAACACGGACACATGGCAAGTAATCTAGTGTCAAAAGACTGAAAATGCCTATTGGTCATGACATGTTTATCATGGATGAGATATTTTTGGAAACCAACTCGTTACAACAGTAGGAGTGATGGAAACATTCATAAACCCAGGTCAACACCAATGCCTGCTATCTCGATACGGTGGAAAATGACCATTCTACCCTAAGGTAGCCTCGTCAGGTTTTTAAAAAAAGTACCAATCCCTTAAGACGGTAAGACCACCCTTAACACTATCTTTAGTTAGTTTGACATGTTCAATATGCCATTCAAACCAACTCTGGTCCCATTCCACAAAGCCCCGACCAAAATAATCATTTTGCCCCTAGGCACCCTGGCACACTCCTTGGGAAGTACAAGTTTCCTGAAGCGGTAAGGCCATCCCAAACTATCTCTACCGTCAGGGACGCCCTAGTGACCAAATAAAGTCCACTCCGGTCTCATTCCAGCAAGCCCCTGTTAAAATGATGGTTTTACCCTTGCCGGCCCGAGCGCATTTTAAAAAACACACAGGTCCCTACTGGGACACTCCTAAAAGGGTTCCTACCATTTTTGGGGGAGTCCCTTGACTCGAAACACACTTTAGTTAATAAGAGCTTCGAGAGCACGTCATAGATGCTTCCCTAAAGCCAACTTTTCCTTTACTTCCTGAATTAAAAAACATCGTCAAACAAACAAAGAAATGTGCAAATTAGGAAATTCCTTAAAGCCTGAGTAAAAAGCTTTCTATAAATATAGATCAATCGTCAATAACATCACCCGAAGAAAGTCGCTTCCTGTTTCTCATGTCAAATCTCGATTCGCTGATTATAATGCACCATCAAAGGGTTGTCAAAATGCATAAATTAAGGAATTTCTTGAAGCCTTTCTAGAGGATTTTTCATTAGTATGGTTTGATCAAGATGATTGCTTCAAGGAGGCCACGATCACATGGACCAAAAATGGCCATTTCAGGAAATCAACCGAGTGTCTAGAAGATGTTTCCAAAAGCTTTTTTTTATCTAGCTTCTCAAGGTGATATCTTGATCATCTAGAATCATTCAAGGCCCCCTGAGGGCACGAAGTTCAAGATAAACTGCAAGGGAACATCACCAACGTGCTCGATTTCTCTGAATTTTTACGGATGGCACGAATATCAAGAAGACGCA
This sequence comes from Euryodendron excelsum, assembly GCA_033060915.1. Taxonomy (NCBI): domain Eukaryota; kingdom Viridiplantae; phylum Streptophyta; class Magnoliopsida; order Ericales; family Pentaphylacaceae; genus Euryodendron; species Euryodendron excelsum. The sequence goes on from CM065388.1 coordinate 39,388,674, forward strand.
AGCACAAAAGTTCTCAGTGTGTAAGCGTAAGCTATATGCATGCACTTTTTGATTAGATTAAGACAAAACTTATTTTGCAGCCCAAATTTAGAAAGTACAAAGGTGCCACGTGCACCCTTTCATATGTTAAGCCTCACGCATGTAATACATGTGTAGGCTCTAAGGCAGAAGGCCTATAAATAGCAGGCCACCCCCTGTGTATTGCAGAAATAAAAATAGTGGCTACACTCTACCCAATTCACTCTAGAAAATTCAAAATTCTAAAAAAAAGCTTCAAGTCTCTCAAATTTCAAAAAGAAATCCAAGTCGTTTGAAGTTTAACGTTTCAACAATGGTGAATTGAAGACTACAATACCAAAGGTAAACTTCATTTAAGCTTATGTATACCCCCACTATCTCTTCTCCCTCTTAGCTCACATGAGCTATTCTCCATTTTAAACCCCATCTTCTACCCCACTTTCTTAGCATGCTTGAAACAAGTGAGCTTCAAGGCTATGCCTAATTGAAAGCTTACAAGACACATGGTACCCGGGGATGTCTTGTAAGCCTAATTGAAGAGGGTATGACTTTGAAGCATCTTGCAATGTGGTGAAGCCTAGCCTTGTATGTTCATACCCTTTGCATTATATTTGTGATGATGTTCATATTATGCTTGTAATGGCTTTGTTATGGTGTTTAAAACCTCTTTTCAAACCACCATTGTTTCCATCTTCAAAAGCTTTTCAAAGTTCATGTTAAAGAGTTTTTCAAAATGTCTCTCTAAAGCTTTCTAAGTTAGGGTTTCTTAATGTTCAAGCCAATAACCCTAGATTTCTATGACTTAGAATGCATTCAGAACCACCTAACCTTTTAGGTTGCATCATTTCATATAGCTCTCTTGAGTTTGCACAAAAACACCTATCAAAACAACCCTCTCTAGAGTGGTTTTCAAAAGTTTTGCTCTCTTGAGTTTGAGATTGTAATGGTTCCAAGACAACCCTATCATGAGTGGTTTTCACAAATCAACCATATGAGTCACACTCTCACTTGAGTGGTTTCAATTTGTTAAAATGGTTTTCAAAACAACCCACTCTAGAGTGGTTTTCAAAAGTTTTGCTCTCTTGAGTTTGTGATTGAAATGGTTCCAAGACAACCATCTCTTGAGTAGCTTTAAAAAATCAACCATTAGAATTATAGGCTCATTTGAGTGGTTTTAATGTGCTAAAGCGCTTTTCAAAACAATCCTCCCTAGAGTCGTTTTTAAAGTTTTATTCTCTTAAGTTTGTGATTGAAATGGTTCCAAGACAACCCTCTCTGAAGTGATTTTCAAAAATTAACCATACGTATCATATGCTCACTTGAATGGTTTCAATTTGTTAAAGTGGTTTTCAAAACAACCCTCTCTTGAGTGGTTTTCAAAAGCTTCATTCTCCAAAGTTTATGTTAAAAAATGGTCTTTAAAGTAACCTTCTCTAGAGTGGTTTTTAAAGTTTTGCTCTCTTAAGTTTGTGATTGAAAACAGTTCCAAAACAACCATCTCTTGAGTCATTTCAAAAATCATTCATACGAATCATATGCTTACTTGAGTGGTTTCAAATTGTTAAAATGGTTTTCTAAAATTTTATTTCTTGAGTTTGCATAAAATGGTTCTTTAAAACTCACAACTCTGTTGAGTTGGTTTTCCAAAAGAGTTTCGCATAAAATCATAACTTTCTTACATGAAATGACACATTTTAAAGTGTTTCTTTAAAGTATTTTTCACATAATATCATAGGTTTTCTACATGTAAGCATCCCATTTTTGACCGCTCGGTAGTCTAGAGTTCATCCAGACTTGTATTCAAGTCAATATGGACGTATTCCAATTGAAATCAACTCTCTAAGTCTAATCCCGTCTATCCATCGCTTCGCGGGCCCCGCTAGGCTCAAATAGAGGTAAAATGACCAAAATGCCCCTGGGGGAATCGTTCGGTCCAATTCCAAATCAGGCGTGTCTTTCCGAAGACTATAAGTCCTCTTTCCAATTCCAAATCAGGCACGTCTTTTCGGAGACTGTAAGTCCCCTTTCCAATCCTATCAGGCGCGTCTTTCCAAAGACGGTAAGTCCCTTTTCCAATTCTAAATTAGGCACGTCTTTCCGAAGACGGTAAGTCCCCTTTCCAATTCCAATTCCAATCTCTCTCTCGAGACAGTTGATTTCTCGAGACGGCAATTCTATCCAATCTGGCACGTTTTCTGAAGAAAATCTCTTTGGAACGGTAAGTCCCTTTAAATTTGTCGACCGGGACGAGACCCCAAGTCCCCTAGATGGTAGAACGGTCCACCTTTGGCGCCTACTAGCCTGCCAATGTAGAAATGTCCGTTTAGGTAAGCCTTTTGAGAAAGTTGATTCTCAGGCGCTAAGTCCCTTTAGCAGCTTCCCAAGATCAGGCAGTTTCGGGAATGATTGCAAACCGTCAGAGTAGCGATAATACTCTCAAACATCGCAACCGTTAGAGTAGAGGAAATACTCACAAACACATCGATATAGGGAATTGCCAACAAACCCCTGTATCACGCGACCACCGTCAGAGTGGCGGAAACACTCAAAACCCAGGTCAACACCGGTGCCTGCTAGCCCACTCTGGTGAAAAATGACCAAACTACCCCTAGGCCAATTTTCTGGCACGTTTCTAGAGAGCACACCCAAGCCTTCAAAATGACAAGTCCACCTTTCTAGATTGTCTTAAAAGCAATCCAGCATGATTAGGTGCCCTCCAGTCCGTTTCGGGTCAATTTCGAGACTTTTCGGTCAAGATGACCATTCTACCCCTAGGCATCCGAATGCCTCGGGAACCACACCAGCTCTGGGTATCAAACCGGTAATCTCCCGAGAATGCTTCTTATAGTATTCTCAACCTTTCTTTATCTTTCCGGATCATTTCGAGTCAGTTCCGGCGAACCTGGCACAAAATTACCGTTTTGCCCCTAGTGGACTGGTCACCTTTTCTGACCACACCGGCTCTGGATATCAAACCGGAAACCTTTGGGAACATTCTTAATAATGTTTTCAAATCTCAAATCTTCTTTCGGGACGTTCTGAGTCCATCTCGGCAGCTTTCCAACCCAATTGACTGTTTTGCCCCTAATGGCCCGGTCAACCCTTCCGACACATCATATCCTCATTTTTCAAGTCAAATACCTCCAGGACACTGTTCTTAAGTGTTCCTGCCATTTTCTGGCCTTCTAGGCCATTCCCGGTCCCTTAAATCATTCTCAAACTTTCTGGAGTTACTCCTAGTGAAGCCAGACTAAAAATTGCATGGTAGTCACTAGTACAAGTGCCCAAATCTTCCCAAGCTACGTTGCTTGCCGACCTTAAAACTTTCCTAACTGGCTGGCGCCACTTCTAGTGGCGCCAAGCCAAGAAATGGCCTAGCGCCTGTTGTAGTGGTGCCAAGCCAAATTTACTCTTGCCTCCTATACACTCGTACACACCCCTATACACCTATACACTAGCCTTCAACCCTCCATTGAAGACTTGGATTGCTGCAACTCGAAGCTCTTGAAGACCAAGACAAAACTCTCGAAGACTGAAGCGAAGACCGAAGAAAAAACAAGAAAAGCAAGGCACGCAAAGCCAAGTGAAATAAACAAAACATACGGTAGGTTTTCTCTTTAAGTTTCTGCACTTCCCCCTCTGTTTTCCCCCCTTTTTATGCATGTTTGAAACAAGGAGATTCCCGGTCCATGTGTAGAATTAGACTATTGAAGGGTCACCGTGTCGGGGGCTTTCTTTTAGTCTAACCGGAGACCACGTGGGTTCGGCCCCCTTAATTATGTAGTGAAGCCTTAACCTTGTATGTTCACGACCCCAATTTAAATTGTGTATATCATTATCTTACATTCATCCAAAAATCATTTTCAAACTCGTTTTCAAAGCTTGCATTAAACTTGTTTTCAAAATTGTATCAAAATCTCATTTTTCAAAACTTGTTTTCAAAATCATAATCCGAGGGTGATTCTAGCCTTTCCATGACTAGGATTGCTTTAGGAAAGTGTTACATTTAAAATGACCGATATGGTCTATATTTTCAACTCCTTGTTGTTTTCAAAATCACTTCCTTAAAGTGGTTCTAACCTTCTTATGGTTAGAATCGCTTTAGGAAAGTGAGATGTTTTTATATTTCTAAAAAACTCTCTTCTCAAAAATCTCCTCCTAAAAATCTTTTTTTCAACATGCTTTCGATAAACTTTCTCTAATCTTCTTTCCAAAATTGTTTTCAAAAACTCCCTTCAAAAATCTATTTTTCAAAAACTCTCTTTTCAACTTTTTCTCAAAACGCTCTCTTCAAAATCCACTTTCTAAAAACATTCCCTAGGTTTTTTTCTTAGAAAACACTCCCTAAATCTCTTTCCTAAAAACTTTTTCTAAATCTCATTCCAAAATCTTGTTTCCAAAACTCTCTCAAAAGTTTTACTTTCCAATAACTTCCTTCCTAAAATTCTTTTCAAAACACACTTTTTAAAAACTCTTTCTTTAGATCTCCTTCTAAAAATCTTCCTGCCTAAAACTCACTTTCCAAAAATTCATTTTCTTGGTGCCCAAGTCAAGCCCTAGAGCTCACGATTAGGAAACCCTAGTTTTCTTTCCAAAAACATGGTTTTTAAACTTGCCTTAAAACCTAGGTTTCCAAAATCTCCCTTTTTACATCTAAACTATACATATTTTTAAAACCTATTTTCTATGTCAAAACTATAGTTTTCCAAATCTAGGGTTTCTAAAACTTCCTCTTCCAAATCCTTGTCAAATCAAATCTTCCCTTTAGGAAACCAAATCCAATCTCCTCGTTTAGGAGACTAGATCCAATCCTCCATTTTTGAAAACAAAATCAAACCTTCTCTTTTAGAAACAAAATCTAATCCCTTGTTTTAGGAAATAGGAATCTTAACTCTTCCTAGTCTAAATCTTTCTTAATTCAACTCCTTCCTAATATTCTACTTTCCTAAATCTTAAGTTTCCAAAAACTTGAACATAAAAATATTTCCTAAATTTTAAAACTCAACTTCCATATCTTTCCTACTTTAACCATTTCCTAATTCTATCTATTTTCAAATCTTAACTTCCAAATCTAGGTTTTCAAATCTTTCCTAAACTCAAACATTTCCTAATCTCAAGATTTTCTAAAACTCTAAAACTTTCTAAATCTTAAACTTTCTAAATTTCAAATCTTTTCAAATTCAAAACTTTTTAAATTCAAAACTTTCTTAAGTTAAATCTTTTTAAACTTCCTAAATCTTTCTAAAACTATAAACTTTCCTAAACTTCAAATATTCCCAAATCTAAAATTTTCTAAACTCAAAACTTTCTTACTTTCAAAACTTCTCTATTTCAAAACATTCCAAATTCAAAACTTTTCAATTTCAAAACTTTCTTAAAACGAAAACTTTTCTAAGTCAAAACTTTCCTAAAATGAAACTTTCTTAATTCGAAACCTTTCCTAAACCAAAACTTTCTTAAAACGGAACTTTCCTAAAACGAAGCTTTCCTATTTTGAAACTTCCCTAATTCGCATCTTTGCTAAATCCAATCTTTTTCTAAATCTTCCAAGTCCAACAGTTAAATATTTTTTTAAAGCCCTTCCAAGTTAAATCTTTCCTAAGTCTAGGTTTCCTAAATCTCAATCTTTCCAAAACAAGTCTAAATCTTTCTTCCAAGTTCTACTTTTCCAAGTCAAAGTCTAATCTTTTCAATTCCAAAATTCCGAATTCCAATCTTCTATTCTAAATTCAAATCAAATCCTTTTTCCAATCAAAATCTCTTTCTTCCAATCTAACCTTCTATTTTCTATCGGACTCTTGTCCGAACTAAGACTGACCTGATTCCTCTAAAAGGATATGTAGGCAACCCTCATGGGTGCGGTCACAACATTTTTCAAGTTTTTATTTCTACAAAATCTTTCCAAATCTCCAATCTATTGTCAAACTTCCAATTCTAAATTTCTATTTCCAAATCTTTATTTTTAATTTCCAAAACATTCTTTCCAAATTCAAACTTCTATCTCTTCCTTTTCAAATCAAATCAATTTATTTCTAAATCTATTTTTCAATTCTCTTTTCTTGCACTTGCATATCATGCATCATGTTAAATTTCTTTTTAAACATTTCTTTTTCAAAGTGGATAGGATTGAACATTGGTTAGTTGAAGACTCTTATAGGTGAATCTAGGATAAATAGACATGTAGGTACCGCAAGGGCGGGGTAGGGTGATGGCTTAGTGCGTCTTCCTTACACGTAACCAACCTCCGAACCTAGATCACTGTTTTCGAAAGATCAAAATGAGTTATTTTTAAAAAAAGGGCTAAATGTTTTCTAAAGGTTGCTAAACAACCTGTTTTCTTAAAAATTCTTTCTTGAGGAGATATTTTCAAAATCATTTTCAAAAGCCCTAAATGTTGTCTTCGGATTATGCTTAGTTTTTAGGTGACCTAACTCACCTTAATCAAGTTAGGTGGCGACTCCAAATGTTTTTCAAAAGCCCTTTATTCAAATCTATTTTCAATTCAAACCTAGTCGCACTCATTTTTCTAGGAGGGTGAGTTCTAACGAGAGAGTACATTGTTTTTCCCACTTGTGTGTGTATTCCTCGAGTGCGAAAAATCTGGGCGTGACACTACATAAAATCATAAGGTTTACATATGAAATAATAGTTTTCTAAAGCACATATTCAAGTTTTGTGCATAAAATGATACTTTTCAAGTTTTTCAAGACCACTAGGTTCAAAATCCTAGTTCAAAACTACCTTCCAAAAACAGTAGGTTCAAAACCCTAGTTCAAATCACTTTCCAAAATACTAGGTTCAAAATCCTAGTTCAAAACAAACTTTCAAAACCACTAGGTTCAAAACCCTAGTTTCTCTCTCTAGGCTTTCAAAACTCTTAATTTCTCTCTCTAGATTAAGTTAGCTAACCCTAGGTCAAACTAACCTAAGTTAGTTAACCATAGGTCAACCTACTGTAAGCATCCCTTTTTGCCTACTCAGGAATCTTCGGCCTGACTGGACTCACATTCAAACTCCACAATACATTCAAGCCCATACTGGCTTTCCAAACTCTGATGCAATCAATTAATCGCTTCTCGGGCCCACTAGGCCCAATAAAAACCAAATGACCAAAATGCCTTTGGGGCATTTTTCAGTCTAATTCCAACTGGTATGTCTTTCGAGAAAGTACACAAATCTCAATACGGTATTCTAATCCAATTCAGTCAAAATCCAGCCTGACACATCTTTCGATAAAGTACCAATTCCTTACACATGGTAAGTTTATTCAATTTAGCACGTCCTCCAAGAAGGCACCACTTCCTCGAGACGATAAGTCCCTATCGGCATATCTCTGAGAAAGTACAAAGTCCTTGAGATGGAAAGTCTGCATCAATTCTAGAGTAGTTCACTTTTGGTGTATGCTAACCTACCAATGTAGAATGTTCATTATGCCCTTGAGGCATCAACACATCGATCGAGAAAGTACTTACGTCCTTGAGACGGTAAGACCATCCAATAGCTTCTTGAGATCATGCAATCTCCGAAACCAATGCATCACCATTAGAGTGACGAAAATACTCACAAACTATCTCAACCATCGAAGTGACGAAAATACTTACAAACAGGTTGACATCGAGAATGCCACTAAACCCCTGATGTCACGGGACCGAACCTGCTTCTTGACCGTGACATGTTTACTAGAGAATAGAACACTTTTAGAGACCAACTCGTCACGAACCATCAGAGTGATGAAAACACTCAAAACCTAGGTCAACATTGATGCCTGCTAACCTGTCTCGATGAAAAATGACCAAATTGCCCCTATTGGGCCCCTATTCAGCACGCTTTTTGAGAAAGTACCTAAGATCTTAGAGCAGTAAGTCTACCCTTCTCAAGATTGCCCCTAGACAATTCGGCATACTAAATATGCCATTCAAACTGACTCTGAGTCAATTCCGGTGATACTAGGTCAAAATAACCATTTTACCTAGGCGCCTAATCGCGTTATCCAACCACACCGGTTCTGGGATCAAACCGGTTACCCCCGAGATACTCCCACAAGTATCCATAACCTTCTAGTGCCATTCTAGTCAACCCCAGACCGATTCCAGTAAGTCCCGATCAAAATTGACCATTTTGCCCTTGGAGGGCTATCACACCTTTTAACCACACCAGCTCTGAGTATCAAACCAGTGAACCCTGGGGCACTCCCACGAGTGTTTCTATCCTTTTACAAGTGGGCCCCATGGCCCACCACCTTTCCAAGTCTAACCGGAGCTTCCCAGAGCCACTTGTAGTGGAGCTAGGCCAAAAAATGGCTTGAAGCCACTTCAATTGGCACACAAATCCTTCTAGAACTTCTGTCTTGCGACCCAAGATCGTATCAGATCAAATATGGGGTTGGTGGGTACAGATGCCACTTCTAGTGGCACCTAGGCAAAACCCAAGCCTGGCGCCACTTCTGCCTCCATTTATTTCCTATAAATACATGCCACCCCCCAGCGTATTTTAGGTACAGAAAATCATAAAAAAGCTCTTCCTCTCTCGAGGCAGCCCCTAAAAATCCCAAAAGACCCTAGCTCTCTCCAAGATTCAACCCTCCCTAGCCTACACACTCTAACCTTAGCCCCCAAGCACCATTGGAGGCAATCTTCAACCCCTTCAAAGCTCTTGAAGCCCTCTCAAGTCCAAGATAAAATATCCATAGAAGCTTCAAGAAGATTCGAAGACAAGGTAGGGTTTCTTTTCAAATTTTATGCTCTCCAACTCCTTCTCTTCTCCCTCCTAGTCTACTTGAACTATTCTCTATTTAATCCTCATCTTCTAACCCCTACTCCTCGACTTTCTTGAATGCTTGAAACAAGAGGATCTTGGGTCCATATCCAGGAAAAGTTTTAGGGAGATCACCAGTCGGGAGTATTCCTTTAGCCTACCTAATCATGGTATGGCCCTAAGGCCCTTTGCTATGTGGTGAAGCCTTAAATCTTGTATGTTCACGACTCGTTGCATTGTAATTGGCATATTCATGTATTACTTGTGATGTTCTTACTTTCAAAAACTCATAACCTTAGGGTGATCCTAACCTTCTTGAGGTTAGGGTTTCCTGGGAAAGTGCAACATTCAAAGAGACCGTCAAGGTCCATATCAGGGTTTTCAACCATAACCATTTTTCAAAACCCTAGTTGTTTTAATTCTCCCCAAACTCCAAATTCAAGTGTTTTTCCAAAAATTTGTCCTAGAGTTAGTTTTTTGAAGCCAAACTTAAAGCCCTAGAAGTCCATCCCTTAACCTTCATTATTGCATTTTTGCATTCATTGCATTAAAACAGTTTTCAAAGTTCTTGTTACATTATGTTTTTTCCAAAAGTACATACCTCTCTTGAATTGTTTTCAAAAAGTGACACATAAAATCTTTTCACATAAAATCTTTTTTTTTTTTTTTTTAACAAAATCAAATCTTTTCTTTTTAATAAAATCAAATCTTTCCATTTTTAACAAAATCAAATCTTTTATTTTTTAACAAAATCATATCTTTCTATTTTTAATATAAAATCATATCTTTCCATTTTTAACATAAAATCAAATCTTTCTATTTTTAACATAAAATCATATATTTCCTTTTTTCACATAAAATCATATCTTTTAAAATTTTCATTTAGAATCCATGCATTAAACCTCTTTCCTAAACCATCTTCAAACCATTAGGGCCAAACCCTAACCTTGAACTAACTTCTAAAAATCCTAACTTAGCCTAACCCTAGGTCAACCAAACCCTAGTTGGTCTAACTCTAAGCCAACCTAACTCTAGGTCAACCGAACCATAATTGGTCTAACCTTAAGTCAACCTAACCCTAGTTGGTCCAACCGTAGGTCAACCAAACCCTAGTTGGTTTAACCCTAGACCAACCTAACTCTAGGTTAACCAAATCATAGTTGGTCTAACCTTAGGTTAACCTAACCCTAGTTGGTTCAACCCTAGGCCGCCTTAACCCTAGTTTACCCAACCAAGGTTAGGTGGCTTCAAGATTTCAACTCTAAGACCCTTTTTCAAACCACATCTTAAACCCACATGATTTGCATAGCATATTATCAAAAGGAACCACCAATTTTTCCATGGTTTAAAACAAGTTCTAAAACATTTTCAAAAACCTTCTCAACATAGTCTCAATTTCAATTGGTTATAGACTTACCATCTCCAAAACCTTTTTCAAAGTACTTTCAAAAGCTTACAACCTTAAGGTGATTCTAACCCTTTCATGGTTAGAGTTTCTAAAGGAAAGTGATACATAAAATATAACCCATATGGTTCATATTAGGGTTCAAAACCCTAAGTGTTTTCCAAAAACCTCTTTCAAAACCAAATTTTAAACATCACATTCTTGGAACAATCCTATGCCTTCCATGGTTAGGGTTGTCCAAGGTCGAGTGAGAAATTCAAGCAAGGGTTCTAATACCCTAAAGTCATCAAAAATCTCTAAGGGAAGTTCCTAACCCCTTTTTCCAAAAGGTATTTTCAAAAGCTCTCAAATTCTCTTTTCCAAAGCTTCCCAAGAGCTCAATAAGTCTTTTCAAAACTTCAAAAACTTTCTAAAGACTCCAACATGTCTATTTTCAATTGGACCTTTGGTCCAAACTACGATTGACCTGATTTCATCAAATGAGATACATAGGTAATCTTCATAGGTGCGGTCATAACCCTTTTTCAAAGACAAATTCCCCTTTCCAAAACTTTCTTTTGATCAGAATTTCTATTTCTAGATTTTTTTCTAAACATTTTCCAACTTTTCTAAACTCTTTTTTCAAACTTACATCATGCATCATTCATCCCAAAAGTGATGACCGAACCCTTTTTTCAAAATCTATTTAAGTGGATGAAGTGGATATTAAATAACTAGAGATTTAAGTGAGTGAACCTAGGGTAAATAAACATGTAGGTACCTAAAGGGCGGGATAGGGTGATGATCTTAGGATATCTTTCCTACACGTAACCAACCCCCAGACCATAGATTTCTATTTCAAAGACCAAAACTGGAGTCATTTTTCATAAGGACTTAAAATATTTTCGAAGATTGCCAAAAAACCCTATTTTCCAAACACACCTTTCTAGAGGACATTTTCGAAAACCTAAGTTTAGTCTTTGGATTACACTTAATTTTAGGTGACCTAGCACATATTTAACTATATTATGTGGCGACTCTAAACCTTTTCTAAAAATCCCTTAATTAAAACAAGTTTTCAAGTTCAAGCTCTTGTCGCACTTGTCCTCTTAGGAGGGTAAGTTTTGACATGAGAGAGTACGGGGCTTTTACCTGAGTCGAGGAGACTCGAGGTGATTAATCAGAGCGCGACAGCTACCCAATTTAGTTAACCATAAGTCAACTTAACCCTAGTTACCCAACTAGGTTATCATATCCCAAATTCTAATCCCAAGAATAAAATTTCAAACAATTTTTCATACTTGTTTTCCAAAATTTCCACTCTCTTAAGTATTCAAAAATCATGTTGATAAAATCCTCTCAAAGGTTTTTGTAACCTTCCCAAATTATTTTCAAAAACTTTCTTGAACTTGTCTTATCAAAAAATGGCTAGACACTTAACATTTTCAAAACTACTTCCTAAATTTTTTTCTAAAATCCCTCAAGATGATCCTAACCATCTCATGGTTAGGGTCTCCAAAGGATATTGATTGAAACCCTCATGGTTCATAATAGTTTTTCATACGCTAAATGTTTTTAAAAACCTCTTTCAAAATGGACTTTCAAAAATCACATTATTGGGATAATCTTAGTCATTCAACGATCATGGTTTCCAAAGGAAAGTAAGATATCAAGTAGGGTTTTATAACCCTAAAGTTTTCAAAACATTGAAAGGAAGTTTCTAGCCCTTTTTCTAAGAAACATTTTTAAAAAATCATAATCCTAAAAGAGTTTGGTTTGATCAATGATCAACTTCTTTAAGGTGATGAAACATTCAAGCAAGCCTTCTATAAGGCCTAGAAAATGATTTCTAACACTTTTCAAAGACAAGTCTTTAAGAGCTCTTGCTTTATTCCAATCCAAATTCCATCTCCAAAGTCCTCAAAACAAGATTTCAAAACTCTCTTGAGTTCCATTTCAAAAACACATTTCAAAACTCTCTTGAGTACATTTTCAAGTCCAGACTCTCTTGAGTTCAAATTTCAAAACCTCCAAGGCTCCATTGAGTCCGCTTTTCAAATCGTGCTATTGCACAAACTACGAATGACCTGATTCTTATCAAATGAGATACATAGGTAATCTTAATAGGTGCGGTCATAACCCTTATTTCAAGTCAAATATTCCTTTCAAAACTTTCCTTCCAATCAAAATATCTTTTCAAAATTAAATTTAAAAAACTTTCTATTCTTTCAAAAGTCTTTCAAAAAATGTGCATCATGCATCATTCATCCCCAAAGTGATGACTAAACCCTCATTTTCAAAAACTATATAAGTGGATATAGTGGATATTAAGTAACCAGAGATTCATGAGTAGATTTAAGAGTGAATTGACATGTAGGTATTGAAAGGGCGAGATATGGTGATGATCTTAATATATGTTCTTTACACGTAACCAACACTCAGATCATAAATCTCTAGTTCGAAGATCAATTCGGAGTCATGTTTTCAAAAGGGCTTTAAAATATTTTCAAAAGGTTGGTAAAAACCTCACTTTTTCAAAACCTTCCCTAGAAAGCATTTTACAAATAATTTCGAAAAACATAAGTTTAGTCCTTGGATTACACTTAGTTTTAGGTGACCTAGCACATCTTTAATCATGATTAGGTGGCAACTCCAAACTTTTTTCAAAAATCCCTTATTTAGATCAAATTTCAAGTTTAAACCCCCACTGCACTTATCTTTTTAGGAGGGTGAGTTTTAATAGAGAGAGTACAGGTCCGTATCCTAGCCAAGAGATGCTTGAGTAAAACTCGGGCCGTGACAATTTGAATATGTCATCGAAATCTCATCCTCACCCACGCATGACTCTAATATGATTGCCCGACCATAATTAATTAAAGAGATTAAAATAATTTTGAATAAGTGTAACATATTTCAACTATGGGACCATGTAAAACAACAACATTATTATAAGTTTCGGTTTCCACCATAACTGGACTTCTTATTCCCATGTGTCCTCTCTCTCTTCTAAACCTCTTAATTTCTCTTAATACCCCTTCTTGGGGTTTGAAAATATGACTATTCCATAAATTAAATAAATAATACTTATTATGGCTACTAACAAGCTTTGTATCATAATTAAATCTACAGGTTACACAAGTTAGAACTTAAGAGATAGAGTATAGAGAATGTGGAAAAAAGGCATAAGCTAGAGTTTCATGAATGGTTTTAAAACAAGTAAGTGTTGTTGGCCCAAGAAGGCAACCCAAAAAAGGGGGTGAATTGGGTTTTATAGAATTTATATCAAATAATGCAACTAAAAATAGTTTATGTATTCCAATAATAATTAATCTAAGTATAAATCAAGCAAGTAAATAATGGAAAACAATGCAAGCATGTATAGTGAGCAAATAAGCAAAACAGAACAAGAGAAGAAGAGCACCAGATTTACAAAGGTTCAGCCAACCTTACCTACGTCTTCTCTTTTTCGATCCTTTTAAAGGTATTCCACTATATAACACCCCTTACACAATAGCTGGCTTTGCTTCAAGTGCCCAACTCACTCTTACAAGAGCTCTTCCCTAAGCTCTCACAACCCAAGAGATTTTGTTCAAGCTTCTCTTAAACTTACAAGTGATTTTGTCCAAGCTTCACTCAAACTTATAAGTGTTTTTACCCAAGAACACTCAAACTCATAGGTTTACAAACGTACCCAAGTGAAATGAATAAATGTTATACAATGGGTAACTCTCGTAATGAGTAGATGAACAAGTATAGCTCAATGAACAACCTTAAACACTCAGTAAAAAGATGTAGCAGTTAGGGCACAAAAAATTACAGCTTCAAGCTCTTGATATAGCAGATATAATCACTTTATATTCTGTATAAAAGCTGTAGAAATCTTGTAGTTAAAGTCATGGATCGATTCTAGCCGTTGGATATGAATAGGAGTAGTTTTGGTGGCATATCACACTTCTTCAATTGTTAGAAACATAGCCATTACTGTCGAGAAGTCGACTCTTTTTTATGAGGGGTCGACTCTTTTTAGTTCTACTTTAGTATTTTGCCTTAAGGGGTCGACTCCTGACTGGTAGGGGTCTACTTTTTTGGTCTAAATCTATAAACCCAACTCCCTGTCTCAATGAGTCGACTCTTGAGGAGTGAGTAGTCGACTCTTTTGAGCAGTCTTTAGAAATTTAAGGCTTTGTTTGAATGAGTCGACTCCTGAATGAAGTCATTGCATTAGAAAACTTGTTTTTGCAGCTTTTATCTATTATTCTCCAAAGTCTCCAAGCTTATCAAGGATCATCCAAATAACCTTTTTAAGGCTTGCAAATACTTCTTCAAAGCTTGATGCCTTCAAGAACACCTTCAATCTCTTCGAGATGAAATTACTCCATTTTGATTACTTATAAAGCTCTTCAATCATCATTACTTCATCCATTTATCCAAGTCTTCTCCAAGATTTTCAAGAGAGCTTCCAAGACTTAAGATCTTTGTGTTTCAACTATTCTTTGAGAACTCTTTAACAAATATGGCTTCTTCTTTTCAATCAAGGCTTTTGAGCATTTTCAATCTTCTTCCTTGACATCCATCATCTTGAAATTTCTTCATTCTCTATAAGATCACCTTTGTTGAACATGTCATTCCTTCATGCTTATTAATCTTCAATCCAAGATTTTCATCATCTTGAAATCCCTTCATTCTCTTGTAAGATCAGCTTTGTTGAATATCATCTCATCATGCTTTTCATTCTTCATTCTAATCTTTGCATAAAAAATCCTCCATTGTAACAAGCTACAAGTCAATATCTAATTAATAATTAATCTGCACACTAAGTAGAATTATTAGATCATTAAACCATGTTTTGTTATCATCAAAATCAAGACAATGAGTCAAAAAGTGTTATGTATTCATTATTGCTTAAATTTAAACCTCATGAACATTACTATGTATTGATGTATCCACAAAAAGTATAGGCTACACAATTACAAGAAGAAGGGGCCTCAGAAGTAACATATCAACTTTTAAATTTAGCTCGAGATCTTGATCACCGAGTAAACCGTTACATTGGTTGCATTATCAATGGGCTCAGATTCCACTACATGGACCGGGAGATGCATCAGAGAACTCAATATAGTGGCATAGTAGTAAAGGGAGATCATAAAGGGCAAAGCATTGACTTCTATAGTGTTGTGAGAGATGTTATTGAATTATCATTTTTGGGAGGAAACCAAGTTTTCCTTTTCAAGTGTGATTGGTGGATGCTAGTAATCCAAAAATGGGAATATTAAAAGATAAATACAACTTCGTAAGTGTGAATGTAATAAAAACTAGACAGAAAGAGGATCCGTTTCTACTAACATGTCAAGCAGAGCAAGTATTATCTTTGAATGATATGGAGTTGGGCAAGAATTGGCGGGTTGTGCAAAGAACAAAATCTTGGGCAATCTATAATGTGCCTCAAGAGAAAGATGAAGAGGAAGAGAAAGATGAGGTATATCAGTAGCATAAGATGTAGGGATATGGCGAGACTATGGATGTTGATGATTTGGTTGTTGAGTTACATAGAGATGACATAGATATGATGCAAGTTGATATGAAAAATGCCCTTCGTGATGAGGACGACAATGAGGGAGATGAAACACTCATTACCAGTGATGGTGATATGGATGACACATATCTCCTTGATGATGATACTGACCAAGACGATATGCCAATTAATGGTGATGCCAATAAAGATATTTAAAATTGCTTGGGTTTCCTTTTCTTTTTCATGTTAATGTGAATGATATACTTTAAGTTTAAGTTGCATCAGTTTTTTTTATTGCTGGAATATATTAATAGTGCTTGCGTAGTATAAAAAATTATAGACTTACTATTTTGCTTACTTATAGTGAGATTGTTGAGATTGTTTGGAAAAGCTTTAGTTTGGAAAAGCTTTTATTGAGATTGTTTTCTTCTACGCATGTTTCTTATATAATCATCTTTTTGGTTACTTTATTTATTGCACATCTATTTTACATTTGACTTATTTAATGGTTGTCATCATCATTTGTAATGTATAGTACCTTACATAGTTATCATGACTGTTAAAGGTCATAGAGGATGCCAAGGACCAGTTAGATCATCACCTCAAGTTGTAATGCCATCTACTTCTACTCAGGCTAGGCATGAATCTGCTTCTACATTACAGACATCAAAATTAGTTAACACAAAGACTTCCACTTCATCGGGCTCACATGTTATTAGTACTGGTAAGTCCTAATATCCTTCCCTAGTAGCTATATTTGTTATTTCAACAAGGCATTATATTTGCATTATATTCCTTAATATATATGTCACTCCATTAAGTGTAGTTGTGTTAATGCAAGGTTTATGTATGTGTTTTTAAAAGGCTCATCCAAATCAAAGAAACGACATGGAAAGACAAAAGGCCTGCGAATGGCTAAGACAAGAAAGGAAGGGAGAGGGTAAAGTCTTGATCCCCAACCATTTTAATCGAGTGGTTGGTTTGGCACCAAGTTAGGGGTTATAATTTGACAATGTACCCCATTACACGCTGTGTCGTGGGAGACTATTGGTGATGCACCAAAGGGCTAGATGATTACTCAAATTCGGGTAAGTGGTTATCAAACTATTGGTTGGTGTTTAGCTAATTAAAGATGTCTTCTTACACTATTCTCATACTCTTTACCGATGTCCTTATAAGTGCCTTCTCTATTTGCTTTATTTCAATTTTCCGCAAGTCCAAAAACAAAAAATCAACATTTATTACCATATTTTGATTGTGATTAACCTTGAGTTGAAATTTAAATTGTGCAATATGTGTGGCTTATAATTTTCAGGAGAAGTTTCATTTGACTAATGAGCCTTATGTTAATCAAATAATTGAGATTGAGATGGGGAGTCGATATAGATGTTGGTTGTACAGGATACATAAGAAATTTCTGAAGTTCTCAACACTAAATGTTGCTCTTACAAATCGGCCCATTAATATCAAAGAGAATGATTGGAAGTACCTGTGCAACCTATTTAGTGAAGAAAAGTTCAATGTATAACTTTTTATTAGTTTTCCCTTAATATTCATCTTTAACAATTTTAATTGAATGAGCTTTGCAGGAAAGAAGTGAAACAAACAAGGGAATCAAGCGAAACTAAAGATGACACACACTGCTGGGACAAAGGCTTTTGCAAAGTTTGAATATGATATGGTATATGACTTAATTAAAGTGGTTGCAATAGTTTCAGAAGTTGTACTCTAGGTTGTTTATAGTTGTGAGGGAATTCAATTTATGCATCTTGAAATAATGACCAAAAGTGAATGGTTTGTTTAACATGTGTTTGATTCTACTTCCAAGAACTGAACACATGTTGTTTGTGACTTCGATGGCACAAAGAAATGATGCAACTGGGTAAGAGCTTGGCATTGTTGAGCTTTACAGAACAACCCACACATCATTTGGTGATTCTTGGGTTAATGATAATGCTAGATTGTGCTGTGTAAGATTGAAATTGCTTTGCAAATGTTCTTGTGCAGTAGATTAGGACAACTTTCTTATGCCTAAAGACAATATTCCATTTATGGCATCAGTCAGTAGATAACATAATGATCTATTTAGCTTTTTATCTTGAATGATTGTGTCATTATAGGAGCAACTTAAAGAGCTTAAGTCTAAATCCAAAGCAGAGGGAGTCCTCTTGACTGATGAGCAACTTTCTAAGTGGGTCTTTGGACACAAGCCAGGACACATAATTGGACTAGGGCGTGGTCCGAAGCCTAGCTCATTTGCATCAGGGAAACTCACTCGTGCACAACTGGAGAGAGAGGCTTTTGAGGCAACACAATGTGTTGAGGTTGCAAAAAGGGAGGCTGCGGAGGCTCAGAGGGTGACTGCACAATTAGTTGAGAGGGTACAGATGTTGGAATCCCATCATATTGACATGGTGACTCAACTACGAGAGGATATGAGCTCTTAGCTTGCCTTATTCCATTAGTAACTTTTGGAAAAGAATGTTCCAGCCACTGTTGCATTAATGTAAGTCATCTACCCATCAACTAAAATGATGTCTCATTGAAATACACAAGAAAATAGTAAAAAATTGAAGGATTCATTTAATAATACCTTAATGGTTAGGGATCTTTTTCATAAATCTACCACCAAATAGTTAAAATTGGAAAAATAGAGCAACATTAAGGCAAAGTCAAAACTGGAAAAATAGAGCAACAAAATACTGGTTATCTTCTTAACCACCCAATTAAGAATTTAGGCAAAGTCAATCATAGAAACTATCCACTTGATGCTGCATTCTCAAATGGAAAAAAAATTGTCAAACACCCTTTGGGGGGGGGGGGGGGGGAGAGAGAGAGAGAGAGAGAGAGAGAGAGAGAGAGAGAGAGAGAGAGAGAGAGAGAAGGACCTTTTATCTTTTGGAAGCTGAGTTAGAAAGAGATTTGAGGAGAAGAGGGGCCAATAATAGAGGGGGAGAAAGAGATAGTGAAAAGTGAGTAATGGCAAGAATGATTCAAACCCAAAAAGCTTGTGGTCTGTAAATAATCATATTCTGTCTCTATACAATCCTATACTATTGAAATGAGAATTTTGTGATGAACAAAAAATTTGAAGCTATCTCATTAAAAAACACAAAAAAACTAGTTGATCAGAGAAATTACTTTAGCTATTAGACTAAAATGCATGGGAAAAAGAAAATGGAAACAGTGAATGGCTATGTGTGCATGAGAAGTATATAAGTTTTTTTTTTCCTTTAGTTTTTTGGTGTTTAAATGAATTGATGGTATAATGCAATCAAGGACAACTTTGTTTTGGACCTTTAATTTTGCAATGTAGAGATTTGATTGTTTTTGTGTCTATGTGTGCATGCAGGTGTTAATGATGCAAATATATAGGACATAGGGCTTAGGCAACTACTTAACAGTGGATTAGAAAGAGTAATTTTTTTTTTTTTTGTTTTGTTTTGAGGTGGTTGAGCTTCAACTTGGTTGAAGGCTCTTGGTAATGGTGATGGTTACACGTTTAAAAAGATGTTTAATCGTTTCAATCTTGATTTTGTAATGGAACAATATTACAATGGAAACTTTATCCATATCTGGACTAATATTACCAATCATATAGTAGTGTTTGGTGTGGCTTATTGTTGAGTTGATTTTGGACTTTTGTGATGTAATCGATTCATGAAATTGAATATAGGCTTGTTATTTCCTATAAATACTTTTGTAGCTATATGCATGTGTCACAGCATTAACAATAATGTGATGGTTTTGTTTGCTACTTTAAGGTGATATGCACCTTACTTGTGGGCGTAATGAGATTGTACAAAGCAGGTCTATTGAAAAGGGAGAAAAAAAAATGTGTGAAGATCTTTAGTGACAAACTCCTAAATTTTGAGTGTAATTTGGTAATCTTACTTTGTCACTCTACATAACCTGTTGTTATAAGCACATGTCGACTAAATTTTTTTTAATGACATATAATGCTGTCACTCAATATTTATTTAGTTTTTGCCGCATTATTTTATGACAAAAGAAAAGTCAAAATATAACTTTCAGTGACAAAATTTAATTTTTAGTGATGAAAGTACTGGTTTGAGCCCATCACTACTTTCACAACTTTTTAGTGACAAATTGCTTTTGTCACTAATGACCATAAAAATAGCTACAATTCATTCTTTTGTCACACAATACTTTTAGCATCGGGCCTATAGTGACAAGCTTGTGACAAAATAATTTTGCCTCTGAAGATATCCTTAGCGATGAAAGTCTACATTTAGTGACAAATTCTTTTGTTACTAAAATTCTTATTTGTTATAGTATACCCTCATGAAGTAATTAGTCCCAGTCACACAATGCTTGAAACTAGAATTTTCCTTATGCCCACAAAGATCATGAGTACATTCTCTTTTATTTTCTTAAAATTAATAAATATATATTTTTAAATTCAAAAATTCATGAAAAATAAAGAAAAATATAGTGTGGTAAAAGAAGTGTATGATGGTCTTTGTATAAAAAAAATAGGCTACCTAGGCCTCTACATGCACCTCATGTGTAAGGATCAAAATTTTGTTTCAGTGTGATGTTTCAATTAGCATGGAAATAGAAACATTTCAAACATTTTCAAAATGTTTTGAGATGTTTTCAAAATCATCTCAGAAAATGTCAAGTATTGGTATAGTAAAATACAAATTTTTTTTTGGTATTTTTATCAATAAAAATTGTACAACATTTATGAAAATTTCTAAATTCGTGTTAACACAACTTATTATTTCACAAAACAGTATGTTTTAATGCATTTCTTTATGTTTTGGTGTGTTTTGACAAAAATAATTGAGTTATATTATTCCTCTAGAATTTCATTTTGCTCTCTTAGGAAGCAATAACGTTTCGGTTGTTTTGATAAAAATAAATAAAATTTTTGTTCCTTGGTCATATGCCACTTGACACATGTGAACATGCTGTGAGCAAATCTAGCCCGGCTAGGTTAGTATCATGCACCTCTAGGTTGTATGTGTGGACCATGCAACATTATGCAACGTCATACGCTTGCGAGGGTATAATCATAAGATTTATGTTGTTTTGAGGAGCACATTGGTGTTTCTCACAATGCACTTTTGGGTCTATTATAATTGTGCCCATGTCACTTATGTGTCTAGGCATTATTGGCTATGCACGATAGGCATTGTTCATCTTTTACAAACAGGAAACAATAGAGCCCAATTTGGTTTAAAACTTTAAGTATACATTATTAGAAAAATGCTGTATAATGTCTTGATATAAACATGTAGCCATACTAAATTGAAATTAGCAATATTAAATAATGTATGTGAAATAACGTGACATGGCATACTAAACAATTCATATGCGATAATGCAATAAAATATGCAATGAAAGGTAGATCAAGTTAAGTGTTGCATACTCTCACTTTAAGATAGATTCGTTCCCCGCTTAGGAGCTCA
This sequence comes from Euryodendron excelsum, assembly GCA_033060915.1. NCBI lineage: Eukaryota > Viridiplantae > Streptophyta > Magnoliopsida > Ericales > Pentaphylacaceae > Euryodendron > Euryodendron excelsum. The sequence goes on from CM065388.1 coordinate 39,409,780, forward strand.
TGGGATTAACGAGTGTCTATCTCCAGGATAAAATAATCATAACACTGAATAAGTAGCACTACAATATTCAGGTCCACCGAATGCAAACGAAAAATTCTACTCTCTTTATGTACAGTATGAATGCAATATGTATGAGGGGAAAACACAAGAAATTTCTGTCTAATTCAACATAAAATTATGACAATAAATTTCGTATAGAAACTAATACCGTTTCTGACAAAATTAATATGGCATGATAACAAAAAATAGTATTTTCTACATAGAAAATTACTGCAATTATGTAGAATTTCAACGCTGAAATTCAATATAGAAATACAGAACAAAGTGATTGAATTTTCGCAGAAATTCATCACACAGCATATAAAGATGATCATCTGAAAACACAAACTAGTAAAACAGATAATTAATCGGATAGAAAAACCCGAATAGAAATTCATACAGAATTTCTACGTCTGAAAGTGACGAAATAAAACTGATTGAGCAGTTAGAATCGTCCTGGAATAGTCGCTAGAATCTAGGCAACACTTTGTCGAAAATACGAACGAGCATTGTCGGAATCTGGGCAGAATGTCGTTGTTGCTGCAGTAGTTCGTCGAAGTGAGAGAAAGAGAGAGGGACAATAAAAAATTATATCAAAACTATTATTAATTTTAAAGGGGAATTTTTTTATATATAGAAAGATTCGCACCCCTTCGGAACGATGCCAGCCAAACGCACCCTTAGAAAAGGTCTCAACTGTTGAAATTAAATTTAAATTTGAACCGGTACTGTTCCCACCCGGTTCACACACATCTAGTTTAAACTGCGTCCAAAAATTAAATATTAAACTAGCCCAAGCCTTTTTAATATTATTTAATCACACCTGCACCTAAATCGAACCGAACTAAGCCGAGTCGAGCTAGCCCCCACGCGCGTGTGTGGAGTATTGGGTCAACCCATAGGTTCTATAGGTCCTCCCCCTTCTACAAAAGTGGGGTGCCCCTTGGGGCCCAAACCCATCTTCAACCTAGGTTTTATATACTCATCAATTTTTCAATAGAAAATCAATGTGGGATAAGTCTTTAGTTCCACCCAATAACCATACTCATAATACCTACTTTGGAGGCTATTATCTCATTCAAACCCCAATGGATTTGAGCAAGTAGATGCTTGCTTTTCATCTCCTCGTGGAGGAGAACACAAAACACCTTGGACCCACTAAAAAGGACATGTGGGTCCCACCTTAACAATGGCTCAAAGTTGGTGGGTCATACCAAAATTCCAACAATCCCCCACATGAATGAGATTGGTTATTAAAAACAATGCACAAAGAAATATAGATGCGCAAATGTAAAAGAAAGAGTAGAGCGGAAAAGTCACCGCATCAGGAAAGGTGGCTTTTGGCTTTTAACCTTTCTTAGTGAAATACTATCGGGTTTATTAGCTGACCAGTGAACATGATGTCTTGAACTGTTCTGTCGTTTGTATAAACCGAGACAACAGTACTCACACGGTTTCTTCCCTATCCAAGTTTGATTCTTCGGTTGTGTTCGTTTTGGCCTTGAACAATCTTGGTATTCATGAGTGCTTTTAGAGAATTGAAACCTTTATAATTCTCACAGAAGCGGCCCCTTCCACTCTTATAGGTGATTTCTTATAGAGTGAGTAGATATAGATACTCCACTTGGTATCTAAGTAATAAGAATCATTAAAATAATAGGCTTATTAATATGAGTAGCCTACCCTACTAGTTCTATATTTAAAAGTTGTAGCTTATCTTAATAATATTTCAGCATATAATTAGAGAGTGAAACAAAGTTCCCCATTGATTTATACTAAGTCGACCTTAATTTGGTTGTCCCGTTGAACCTAGATCTTGGGATCTCCAGTCAACCAGGTTGGATTTCCATTAAGGTAACTTATAAGATAATAGGCTTTAATGCCTAATCCTCTTGATGAATGAATTTTGGTCTCTTACAAGGCCTAATAGTAAGATGATCTCTCAAAATCCTTTGATTAAATCATTAATCGTTGAATATGACATTCCTGCAAGTAATGACCTTTAACAACCATGTTTGTCATGTTTTGTCATTATCGAGAACTCTTTGTGTCTTAAGACGTTTAAAAAGTCACTGGATACTTCTTCCATAGCGTTTGATTCCTTCGCAGAATCTGGCTGTATACTTCTATTGCAAGAATTTCCTTAGAAATTAAAGCACTCCCTATAAGACTTATCCATTTATGGATTTAGTATCTTCTTATCCATAACTCCAGTTTCCATAGTGTACCCTTTCTAGTACTTCTGGATGTATATGTGATCAGTGCTTATTTGTAGCACAAGGCTATCACTTTCCAGTGGATTAACCCTCGGTTTGAATAAAATACTTTATTCCCGCCAAGATATGCTTACCTTTGCCACTTGCATAAACTCATATCACGAAGTCACAACTACCGAGACTCAATCTCGTCACATATCTATTAAGCATTTGAGTTTAGACTCTACTCATTGAACCAATTGGATAACCTCGTTCTCGGATCCATCAGGCGGATTGTCTGTTACCCATTTAGTTTTACCTCTATGTAAACTATTATTGTGGTTCAGCTATAACGAAACTTCATACATCTTTTTACTTTACTAAAATTTTTGAGACTGCACTTAGTTCCTTTTCTCTTGAGCTTTCACCTCTGACTTTGAAAGGTAGAAACATTCAGATCAATCACTTTTTCCTTTATTTATCTCGAACTATTCTTCCTTCCAACCATAGACTTAGAGTCTTGGATCTCTTGCTTATTCATAAAGTCTTCAAGACTCTTAGAGTGGAAAGAAAATGCACAAGGAAGTCCATTCCTAAAGAATGTCCCACTTTTAGAATTAGGACATACTCTCTCGGATGATTCTAGAGTATTAGATGAATTATCATCTATCACAGCATTCACATGCACAATTGTGTTCAAGCAGACCGGGGAATAAACCCTCACACCATCTTATAACTTAGATTATAGATAACCTGAGCTATAATTTTGTTCGTGTTAACACAGTGTTCTGTGGGGTGTCCTAATGAGAACGTGTGTTTGAGAAAACAAAGCTTCCCCCCACATTTCCTGGATTATCCAGAATTCAACAAAGTAGTGCACATCAACTCAATTAAAAGTTGGATTTTATTTTTCCAGCAATTAAGTTACTGAATCAACTAGGTGTTTATAGACAGGCGAATCTAGACGTTAAGCTACTAAAGCTACATCATCACCGTGTCCAATACCTTTTACTCATTTACTACCTTCGTTCTCAACATCTGCGTTGATTACTTTAAGTATACTATTGTGGTAATACCAATAGGAGCATGGATTACTGTAAGTATACGCTATGGTGGTACCTTTTTAATTTCATTATATTTCAAACAACACTATGAAATACAATCAACACATAACATTTAGATATGTCATTACATCACAAACATATATATATCAACATACATACACACACACACACATATATATATATATATATATATGGTCATTAAAAGTGTTCCAAAGTTAGTAGCTAAACAAGTTATAAGACTAAACAAATTATGACACTAAACACATTAACGATACTAAACCCTAACAAGAAACTAGGAAGAACCAGATGATCCTTCAAAAGAGGAATTCTCAATCACTACCAACACAGGATCACTCGTCCTCTTCTGCGCACGCTTAAGGATGTTTGGCCGATAAGGAGAGTCCACATTGTGAGAACCCTTGGGTTGTGCTAGAAGTCTCAACCTCTGAAAATATGCGGGACATGGAACGCTTTTACAAGCGGTGTATCGAATCTTCCTATACTAGTTTCAATAGCGGCTCTGTCCTGCCTCATTCGGTCCAATCACCTGCCCTAGCGGAATAGGCAGTACCACTGGCCTAGGAAGAACAACGTCCTCTAGGCCATTAAGATGATACATTGTGTGTAACACAGGAGGATCTGCTGGTTGTGCAGGATTCTCTGACTCATCCTTACCAAACTAGTTCTGACCCACCTCTTCCCATGTGTTCATCATGTGAACTTCAAACGCATGGTAATATTCTTATAATTAGAAATCATAGAATAACACAAATTTAATTTCTTACACGAATTTAGAGACTCTCGCAATTAAATTTGCTAACACACAAAGTATCATATATCCATATTCTTAAGGTTAGAAACCATAGAATATCATCATTTTAATTTTTCAAAGGGAATCAAAACCACTAGCAATAAAAATTGCTCAAACCACAAAGTCATGCTTTCACTAAAAACACATAAGCATGGCAAGACAAACAACATGTAGCATTTAAGATACATTAAGATGTTCTTATACAACTTATCATGCTAAACATGCATCACAAATAAAACATTAACAAATTAACAACCACTATGCAAGTTAAGTTCATCACAACATTAGAATTCATGTCAATTGCTATGCAATACGAAACTCAAGTTTTTAGATTTGTAATAGGTTTATTTCAGAGATGAATAATGGCTTTCTAAGTAGCAAATAAAATAAATTTAGTGCGTTAGAAACATGAAAACTTTACGGTCTTACCATCAAATCTAAATTCATACATGACTTCGAAAATCCTATATTCAATATCACATAATCACATGCACTTTCACAATATTATTACATATGAAAAACATATACAAATAGAAACATAATCTGTCTTAAAATTGTTAAAAAAATACTGTATAATGTCTCCCATATAAACATGTAGCCATACTAAATTTAAATTAGCAATATTAAATAATGTGTGTGAAATAATGGGACATGGCATACTAAACAATTCATATGCGATAATGCAACAAAATATAAAATGAAAGGTAGATCAAGTCGAGTGTTGCACACTCTTTCTTTAAGACAGATTCGCCCCCCACGCAGGTGTTCATGGGATTAACAGGTGTCTATCTCTAGGACAAAATGATCACAACACTGAATAAGTAGCACTACAATATCCAGGTTTAGCGAATGCAAATGTCAGATTCTACTTTCTCCATATACAGTATGAATACAATATGTATGAACGGAAAACACAAGAAATTTCTGTCTGATTCAATACAGAATTATGACAGTAAATTTCATACAGAAATCTACACCATTTATGACAAAATCAATGTGGCATGATTACAAAAGACAATATTTTCTACACAAAAAATTACTCTAATTATGTAGAATTTCAACGCTAAAATTCAATACAGAAACACAGAATAAAGTGATTGAATTTTTATAGAAATTCATCACATAGCAGATAAAGATAATCATCTGAAAACACGAACTAGTAAAACAAATAATTAATCAAATAGAAAAACCTGAATAGAAATTTGTACAGAATTTCTAAGTCTGAAAGTGACGAAATAAAACTGACTGAACAGTTAGAATCTACCTTGAACAGTCGTTGAAATTTGGGCAATACTTCGCCGAAGATGCGAACAGACATCGTTGGAATTTGGGCAAAATGTCGTCGTTACTGCAGCAGTTCATTGGAATGAGAGAGAGAGAGAGAGAGAGAGAGACAACACAAAATTATATCAAAACTATTATTAACTTCGAAGGGGGAATATTTCTATATATATATAGAAAGAATCGCACCCTTCGAAACTGTGCTAGTCAAAAGCGCCCTAAGGAATGGTTGCAACCGTTGGAATTAAATTTAAATTTGAACTGGTTCGGTTCCCACCCGGTTCAAATCATGTCCAAAAATTGGATATTAAATCGGCCCAAGCCTTTTTAATATTATTTAATTGCACTCGAACCGAATTTAGCCTAACCGAGTCGGTTGGACGGATGGACGGGCGTACGCATGTGGAGTATTCGGTTAACCCATGGGTTCCATAGGTCCTCTCCCATCCACAAAAGTGGGGTACCCCTTGGGGCCCAAACCCATCTTTAAACCTAGGCTTTATATACCCATCAATTTTTTAATAAAAAATTAATGTGGGACAAGCCTTTAGTTCCACCCAATAACCATACTCATGGTACTTATTTTGGTGGCCATTATCTCATTCATACCTCCATGAATTTGAGCAAGTAGATGCTTGTTCTTCATCTTCTGATGGAGGAGAACACAAAACACTTTGAACCCACTAAAAAGGACATGTGAGTCCTACATCAATAATGGCTCAAAGTTGGCGTGTCATACCAAAATTCCAACATACATATCTCTTACATATCAATGGAAAGGTTATGAAGTAAGAAATCCAACAATATAAGTTTCCTTCAAAAAAGCAAGGAGTAGGATAACCGAGCTAATGAAGTTTTGGTTTTCAATATTAGAGTTTTGATTTTCTCACTAACAGTGGGCCTTTAAACATTTCCAGATATGATATTGCGGGCATGGGCTATAGTAACAAAAATAAGGCCGAATGGACACGATTTTGAGTAGGATAACCAAGCTAATGAAGTTTTGGTTTTCAATATTAGAGTTTTGATTTTCTCACTAACAATGGGTCTTTAAACATTTCCAGATATGATATTGTGGGCATGGGCTATCGTAACAAAAATAAGGCCGAATGGACACGATTTTGTTTGAGTTGTCATTAAAGCTCAGACGAACACAATGCTTTCTATGATCTCTCACACATTTTAAACATCACATAAAGTCATAAGGGGCAAGACAAACCCTATATGAATTTGATAGCAACTTTGAAAATCCCATGGAAAAGCGTAAACCAAGTGTAACATGTATATTTTTCAATACTAATTTGAAAAGTTTGTCCAAAAACTTTGATCCAGAGTGCTTGATCACTCACGCACCTCTATTTTGGTCATAGACGCTTCAAGCTAGTACTCGCAATAGAGTGTTGCTACGTAAAATGAGTAACACCCCCATGATTCATAGTACAGAAGCCGTTAATGCCAACGAATGCATATAGAGATCGTAAAGAAGGGGATGGAGAGAACCCTGTTTCCTGTTTCTACAGGTATGCAATATGTATGCTTACACTAATTGAGAAGAGAACAAGTAACTATAGTCTAGGATATCTTTGTACCTAAGTACCTTTATTAATGGATCTTGTCTAACTATAACTATTGCAACCTAATAGGCGCCCCACTGTGGATCCTCTACACAAAGTAACAATTCCATACATAGGCTACTTTTAAAACCTCTAATAACAAAAAGGTGCTAGTCTGTTATTGCAGCAATTGATAGTAATTTCTATGGTATTGAGGATCTATTTGTTACGGCTTAAATTTAGCTTTTTTTGCTGATAAGCAAAAAAAAGTTGGATTTTTTTTTAGCTTTTTTATGCTTTATAAGCTAAGGTATGTAAAAAAAAAAAAAAACCAAAAAAGCATGAAAACAATGACTTTTTGGCTTATAAGCAAAAAAAGCTAGGCTGAAAAAACTTAAATATACCAAATGAGCCCTGAAGTTTTATGAAATAGAAGTTGTATTTATATTGAAAAATTTGATAAAAAAAATCAATTAGTCATTTAGGTTCAAATTTTGTGAAATTTTGAATCCAAAGTGAATCAACATGTTATTTCGTAAAACGTGGTTAATCCAAGCTTCTTAAACATAATTTCACATTGCACACTTTATTTATTTATTAATTAGTTTATTACAATTTATTTATTTATTTATTTTTATGACAATGAAAAATATATTTCTTCAATATAGTACAAAAGCATGTTTTATCCCGTGCATTGAGAAACTGAAGATAAAAATTGGTGATGCACCATGTGTAAATTTAGGACTTTAGTGATGAATGAATTATGTGTTAGACTTTATGTGGCTCATTTGATGTAGTATATATGATATATCTCGTTGTTTATGGGTTTATTAATGGTAAAATGTCCAATCCTCATATGTATTAACCTCTTGCATTTTATTGGTCAATAAAAGAAGTAATTTTGTACTCTTTTAGGTAAGTGGAATCCTATGGTTGAATGAGAACATTGGTTCTCTCTCTCCCTATAATTATGCACTAACTCCCCATTATTATTTTGTGCCTTTAGGAAAAAAAAAGGTCAAGAAATAGAAATTGAGTTTCTGGATGCATCAAATCATGTTCTGTTCAGATCTATTAGTATAAAGTTTGCAGTAAAGCTCAAGGCAATTATTTATTTTCGTATAATTGTTATATGAAAAATATGAGAGTTCTAGGTTTTGGAATCAAGGTTTATTTTTGTTGAACCTATGCAATAGATCTTACATTAGCATGCTTAATAAGTTAAAATCAATAGAACTTATTTTTTTATGGGGACATGATTGGTGAATTCTTCATCTATTTGTGTACATTTTAAGAATACTCAGAAGACTTCCTTATAAATTAAGAGCATCTTAGTTATTTCCATATCACATATTATTATATACCTAAAATAGATAAGACAAACCGAATCTAGCTGTCCTAAACTTCTCAAAGGGAAAAAGGTTTATGGCGGGTATTTTTTTGCAAATGAGGAAATACATTAAAGAATTCTGTAACAAGAAATTAATTGTTCTATATAATTAGACTTGTCTCATCTTAATTGACCAGTCCATTTCAGAGAGTTACCAAAGAAAAAAAAAATGAACTCAAGTATCGTCGAAGTTCCCTATTCTAGCTTTAGTAAAATCTCAGCATAATTCTGCGAAGTTCGTGAAACTTTCTAAAATACAATTTGTGATCATTTTAGATGTGTTCAATTGGTTGGACTAGCGTGTCAAATAATGCGTGGGTTAGCTAGGGTGGGTTGCTACACTCTACCAGGCACTAATGACAACTCTGCTTTAGTTGGTTGAATGCGAAAGTGTAATTTAACGCCATTATGAGAGAGAGGGAGTTGGTGTAATACCCCACGTTTTTAGAATAATATATTAAATTATCTTAAGTGCAATTTAAAAATTTCGAGGATGAAATTTATTTATGGTGGATTAGATTGTGAGACTCGGTATTTTTATTTAAAATAGAAAATAAAAATATAAATTTTGATAATGGGTATCACGAATGGTTTATTAAATTGCAATTTACATTATTGGGCACTTATTTGTATCTATGGACACGTTTAATTTTGTAATTTTGTTAGACCTAATTAATTATTACCATTTTGTGGGGCTTGTCCTACGTATGTGTGTTTTATAAGTGGGAGGAGTCTTTTGTTTTAGTTTTGAGAAGAGAAAGGCCCGAGAGAGGAGAGAATGGTGGCGGCTTGTAGATAATGGAGAAAGTGTAGCTTTTTATTCCCGCGAGATTAGAGATGGAGGAGGAACGTGAACTTCTCTTCTGGTGAAATAGGTAGGGTGATCGAGCATCTTATTAGTTGTTGCTTGTTGATGCATACAGTTATGTTGATGATGGATTCATTTTGTTTCTCTGTCAAAAATTCTGTTAGGAAATCCATGTATATATATGCATACATTGAATTTCTAAATATATTTCTTATTCTTGGGAAGCATTTTCTCATTGGTTTTCCGTGTTAAATATATATATACACTCCTATGAACAATATTGTTGTGATTGTGAATGTACAGTGGAGGGTGGGTTGTTATGGATGTGTGTGAGTCGTTGTTAACCGTATCGACTAGTGAATCAAAGAATAGAGTGAGAGAACTTTAGGTTATTCCTGGGTTTTGAACCAGCACCTACTGGTTCGTTATTGCCCTTGGGTCATTCGGACGTGAAAGAAAAAAATGGCTAGCAATGGTCTTGGGGAAGACAAATGAGTAAAGGAAAGAGAAAGATAAAGTAAAGAACGTGAAAGGAAAGGAAACCCAGCTAAGGGATGGTCGGCCACGGGTGTTCTGGCCCTTTACAAATTCTATTTGGGCACTGGATAGTCGCTGCCATAGTGAATTTGGACAACGAGGAAAAGAAAGAAAACGAGAGCAAAAGAAAATAAGATAAAGGAAGAAAATGGGAAAAAAAAATGAGTCTCACGGCTGGGCGTAGATGGCGACTGGGCAGAATATTCTGGTGTGGGTGTGCCTATGCTAGTTATGATGCACCTTTGTGTACTTGAGGCTCTATGGGTAGATTTCGATTTTATGAAATATCATATCTTAGTACTTTTTGATGTTCTGAATCCATTTTAATATTAGTTTAATTAAATTCTGATTATAGAATAATAATTTAGAATGATAACAAATGAACGACCAAAATAATAATTTTATTGATTTGATTAGTTAAACGTGATTAGATTGCTATGAAATTTTATGAATGCTAATCCTGATAATAAAATTTAATGGCCCGGATTGAATCTGATGGAATGAAGTTATATATTTTATTTGTATAAAATAGTAATGTTTGGCATTTTATGTAATTGTGGTGCCCTGAAAAGTTATGTAGGGACGGATTGATTCTTATTAGTGTTCACTGGCAGTGAAGATTGATTATATAAACTCATCCTACATGATTTACATAACATAATTATGATTGCTTATTAAAATGCCTTATAATGCATAATTACTGTTATTTGTGAGATACATGATTCTTATAACATTTTTATTTTTGTGATGCACTGAATTGTTAAAGTATAATTATTTTGAATATAATGATTATTAATGCATGCATTATATTGACTTGCATAATTCATGAGGGGATAGTGAGAATACATAATACAGATATTGAAAGATAATTATGTGATATTATGATATTTGGAAAAGATTTACTATAATGAAAGATTTGAGAATATTGAAAAGTCTGAAATAATAAAAAGCATAAGGATGTAAGTAAGTAGGAATTGTTCATTCATCAGGTGAAAAACTTGGAATTATCTTGGTCAAGGGTGTTTACACTTTATTAGAGACATGTCGGTTCACGCGTACTATGAATGAAAGTTTTGAGAACGTGTCAGTGGATGACATCGTGGATGGAAGCTCTAAAAGCCATTGTTTCTCCAAAAAGATTAGTTAATATAAAATGGTAAGAAAATGTGAAAATTTTATAGGATGAATTGATATTGAGTTTATATGACATTGAATAGAATAAATGATTAAGAACTCAAACAAATGAAAAAAAAAAAAAGAATATGATTAAATTTAAAGTAAAATAGGGATTATCAAATGCATTGCATTCAGGTTATATTGTTATTTGTCTACATGCCTATATTTTGCTTTATATATTGTATGTTATATATTGGATATTTTCGGACTACTCGGCATAAGCTCGCACCCCATCAGACTTTGTAAGTTTAGGTTTGAACACTAAAATAGATGTTTTTGACAAGCTAGATATTAGTTAGATTTTTACTGTTGGATATTGTGGTAGAATTGTGAGCAATCTTATATTTTATTCTATAATTCGGTAGAACTTGGAATTTTGGCTCGTAGGGGTTTTATAAGCCAAGGTCATAGTTTGTGGTGATAAAGCTGCAATAGAACTATAGCAAGCATGAGAACTAAAATTATATTAACACCGACTATTTCATAGAAACCTTAAAAATCACTACATTGTGTTAAAGTAAAATATTGAATAAATTACACTAACCACCCTAGACCATTGAGGTATGCCCAATATATACGCTACCTCTCTTGAATAAATTACTTTTGCATTTTTGTAATAGGTTTTGCGAAGTGGATGTTAATAGCCTTAACGTGTATTACTGACATCACTGAAATACTGAAATTATTCTTATGTATATATTTTTAATTATATTAACCTTGAGAAGAATAGCGAAAATACCGAAGTGCCATTGTAAAGACATAACGGTTGAAAAATAACAACACAAATAGTGATAATTCTAACGTATAAACAATGTTAGATATAATTAACTTTAACTAATTAGTTATTGTAATTATTTTTATTTTATAATTAATTCTTTTAAAAGAGAAAATATACTTTTTGGCCATACTTTTAATACAAAGAGGTAGATATATTTTTTTGGGGTCAAACATGCATAACAACTTGACAATATTGGTAATAGAAGATAATGAAAAAATTGTTAACTATAACTAATTTAAAATAATTAATTATTGTAACTGTTTGTAATATGATCATAAAATAAAAAAATAAATCTCTTAAAAGTCACCATCGGCCCTCTTTCTCTTTTCTCTATTAGTTTTCCCACCTAATCCCCACCACTGTTCTGCCTCAATCTTCGGTTCTCATTTTGCTTTTCACAGTTTATTAATCAAGGCCATCGGCTCTTCAGTCTTCTTTGGAAACTTTTGTTAGCTCGGCCAATGAATAGCTTGATGAGCTTATCAGTGGACATGTTGAGGAAGACGTCCAAATTGACGCCTTTCATGTTCTGCTGCAACTGGAATTTTGACTTCAGCCATGGCTGGAATGAATCAGTTTCAAAGTGTCGGGGCTAAGGTTTTTGTCGCGCCTCAGTTTTTATTCTCTCTGGTAGAATTCATCCGTTTTAAAAATGATAAGTGCGATGGGAGTTTAATTTTTAAAACTTAATTTTTATAAGAGTTTTTTTTAGAAAAGTTTCGCAGTCGCCATCTAACACGAATAAAGGTGTGTTATGACACCTAAAAATAAATACAATCTGAAGATCAAACTTAAGTTATAGAAAATAAGATTTTTAGCAACCTTTTAAAAATGTTTTAAAACTTTTTTGAAAACATGACTCCTAATTAGTCTGCGCACTAGAGATTTATGGTTCGGGTGTTAATTACGTATAGAAAAGGTATCTAAAGACCACCACCCTACTTCGCTTGATGTAAATTGGTACCTGCATGTCTCAACAACCTTCATCTACCCACAAATCTCTAGTTATTAATAGCTACTCACATTTTTGTTTGAAAACAAGATTTTGGTCATCACTTTGAGGACAAAAGATGCAGTATGCATGTTTTGAAAATGTAAGGTTGAATAAAGAGCTTAAGAAAATTTGTTTTGAAAAGATTTTTAAAGTATGAAATGAGTTTTTTTTGAAAATTGCCCGTTTAAGGTCAAAATTTCCATTTGACGGATGTGGTGATCGTACTTAAGTTTTTTTTAGGTTATCTACATATTTTATTTGTCGAAAATCAAGTGCTTCATAGTTCGTGCAAGTGCATGATTTGAAAAATGGACTCGAGGGAATTTTGAAAAGTTTTGAAACTTGAACTCAAGAGAGTGTTGAAAGTTATTTTTTTGGGGGTTAATTAGACTTTGTACCTTTGCACGTTATACTAAATCCCACTTCAAGACATTCACTTTCAATTGTAACAATTAAGCCATTATACTTCTAATTTGTTACAATGTCAACCTTATATTTGAAAAATGAACAGAAAATTCACATGCGATAATCACATAGCCTTTTTCGAGGGACAAATATGTAAAATTTAACCCTTTATTTTTATCTGAAAAACTCACATGTATCACACGTAAGTTGAATTTGGAGTTTTTATAGAAAACTTAATCACATTATATACATCACAAAGTTTATTACACTCATGATTTTGGAGTTATTTGAAAAGAATTTGTTGGTAGATTATTAGGAAGAATTATGATTTTATGTATTTTTTTCTTTAAAAAAGGCAACGTGCTTGATATAGGCAAAATTTTCATCTATTTTCTAAACTTTAGTTAGTAGAAGGTTAAAATTACAACAAATTAGAAGTGTAAAGGTTTAATTGTTACAATTTAAAGTGAAGGTGTTAAAGTGAGATTTGTGTAAAGTATAAGATACAAAGTGTAATTAATCCAATTTTTAAATTAACTTAAAGTGAGTTATGAAATAATTTGAAATCAACTCAGGGGAGTTTTGAAATCATCTCAAGAGAGTTTTGAAATTTTTTGAAATCAACTTAAGAGAGGTTAGAAATTTTTTAAAGTGAACCTAAGATAGTTTTGAGATATTCTTGAAGTCAACTCAAAGGAGTTTTGAAATGTTTTTAATATTAACTCAAGAGAGTTTTGAAACAATTTTAAATCTTGATTAGAGGTTTTTGAAGATAGAGTTTGGAATAAAATAGAGTATGAACTCTTAAGAACTTGTCTTAAAAAGTTTTAGAAATCATTTTTTTTAATCATATTGATGGAATGTTTACATATTCTATCACCCTAAGAGGCTATCTATTGGGCAAACTAAACTCTCGTAGGGTTATGATTTTGAAAGTATTTTTGAAAAAATGATTAGAAACTTCCTTTGGTACTCTTTAAAAACCCGAAGGAAAGATGACGATTATTTTAAGAATGTGAACTTTGAAAAACATTTTTGGAAAATGGTTTTAAAAATATTTAGAGTATGGAACCTGGTATGAGCCATGAACGTTCCATTTATTATTTCCCTTTCTTTTGGGGACCCTAATCATGGAAAGACTAGGATCATCTTTAGGATGTGACTTTTGGAAAACTTCCTTTGAGAAATACTAGGGTTTTGAAACCTTATCATGAACCATGATGATTTCACTTGTTATTTCACTTTCTTTTGGAAACTCTAATTATAAGAAGATAAGGATCATCCTTAAGATTGTGAACTTTTAGAAAATATTTTGGTAATAGTATTTTAAAAATGACAAGTATCTAGACATTTTTGTTGAGACAAGTGCATGAGAACCTTTGAAAACAATTTGAACGATATCCAAGGGGACGTTTGGAAGATTATGAAAGTTTTTAAGAAGGTTCTGTCAAAATGATCATGGAATACTCAAGAGAGTAAGAGCTTTTGGAAAACAAGTTTAGAAATGACATGAATTTTGGATCATGTTTTAAGGGATCTTGAGATTGAAGACTTTAGGTTAAGTAACCAAGATTAGGTTAATCTAGAGTTTAGTAACTAGGGTCAAGGAGACCCAGTTTAGGTTAACATAGAATTTATTAACTAGGGTTAGGTTGACCGAGGTTAGATTAATCAAGGGTTTACTAACTAGGGTAAGATTGACCAAGGTTAGGTTACCTATGGTTTTAAACTTAATGGTTTTGAACTAGGGTTTTTGGAAAAACCTAGTGGTTTCAGGATTAGAGTTTTGAACCCAATGGTTTTGGACTAGGGTTTTGGAAAACCTAGTGGTTTTAGGATTAAGGTTTTGAACAAAATGGTTTTGGATTAGGGTTTTGGAAAACCTAGTGGCTTCAATATTTGGAAAGTGTCATTTTATGTGGAGATCTTTTGAAAACCACTTTTGAAACAATGATTTTATGTGCAAAGGTTTGAAAACTGATAAGTCATATAAGTTATATATTTTCACCCTTTAACTATGTTATTTAGTTGTTAATCATTTATTTAAATTGTTTTTTTTTTTTGTTGCAGATTAGGATACAGAATCAAAAAGGAAGAATTTCAACCAAATTAGGAAACACATGCTTAAGGATCAAATCTTTCAATAATTCTACTAAAGCAAGGAGACTAGAAAGAAAGAATTTCAACCAAAAAAGGAAGCAGTGCAAAGAAGAGCATGGTATATATACATATATGAAGAGATAATATATATGTTCATATATTATGTTGGATTGGCCAAGGAAAGAGAAGAAAAAAATAAAAAAATGCTAGCCTAGTCACATAGACAAAGGGATTCGTGTTTACTCAAGGTTGATCCCCATGTTAATTTTGATGATAACTAAACCTTATGTTATTTTACTAATGTATTTACTTAGTGTGTAGATTAATAAAGTTTATAATTTAGACTTAAAATTCAACTTTAAGCCTAATACATGTCAAAGTGAATGCATAGCAAGTTCAGGATCAAACAATGAACTCTAAGAGTTATGCAATGAACCAAACAGAGCATCGACACCTATTTCCACTTCAAACAAATGTTTTGCATTTGAAGAGATTGAAGGTGTTCAAATAAGGCTTTCATCAAGTATGCATAGGCTCAATGAAGTTGTATTGCACTCAAAGGGATTGAAGACTTCATCAGAGCATGCTAAAGTCAATTAAAGATGACTCGATTGTGAAGAGATTAAAAAAGCTCAAAAGAAGACTTCATCAAGTATACAAAAGGTCGATTCAAGATAATGTGATTAGAAGTTGCCTAAGAAGAAGATTCATATTGATTGCCTAATCTTTACATGGTATCCAAGCAAAGAATTCTTCTAAGATATAAAGAATCAATGAAGACAATATGTATGAGGAGATTTCAACAAGCTTACAAAAGTCTCATTAAAATGATTCCAAAGGAGAAAGAAGAATTGCTAGCAAAGAGAAGAAATCAAAAATGAAAACAATAGCTTGACAATAAAATCAATAGCTCGGCAATGAAAGCAACAACTCGGCAACAAAAGAAAGAGCTTAACAATAAAAGAGAAAGATTGAAAAAAGAACTCAGCATTGAGAAAGTGAAGCCCTGACAATTTGAAAGTCAAGAAAAGATGAATATCAAATGATTGATTGAATTCAAATTGAATAGAAGATAACTTTGTTAAGTCAAAGACTTTGATTGATCATCATACCCCAAAGAGAAGACTTTTTAAATATTTTATACTATTGATGAAGATGAATTTGATCACTGGAAGACAGAATGAGGATTTCTGGGCAATGAGTCTTATACTATTGATGAAGATGAATTTGATTACTGGAAGATAGAATGAGGATTTCTGGGCAATGAGTCTTATACTATTGATGAAGATGAATTTGATTACTGGAAGACAGAATGAGGATTTCTGGGCAATGAGTTGACTCATGAAAATAAAGAGTCGCCACATAAAGACAGAAGCAAAAATCTGAGGACCAAATGATCAATGAGCCGACCCTTGAATATAAAGAATCACCTCATGAAGACTGAAGCAAGATTTCTATGCAAAGAGTCGACTTATAGAATTGAAGAGTCGCCTCATGAAGACAGAATCAAAATAACTTGAAGACAGAATGATCAATGAGCCGACTCATGGATATGAAAATACGATACATAGAGATAGTGGACAACATCTGGAAAATGCAGACTCGAAGAGTCGACCCTTTAAGCCTGGAGTTGACCCCTGGGATATAACGACTAGTTTTTCTAACGTTATAACGGGCTAGACGTGCATTAAATGAACCCCAACAACCTCCAATGGATGAAATCAATACAGGGGTTTATATAGAAGCTTCCAACTGCATTTATATAACAAGAGAGATAAGAAACAAACATCCATTGACTGATTAATTTGAATATTCTGAACATTCTCTTTGTCTTCACTGTGTGAGCTTTGATTGTTTTAATCCACTCTTGTTAGAGAGTTTGTACATCATTTGTATATCTTTATACACTTGTAAGTGAGAGTTTGAGAGTTCTCTAGTGGAAGAAAAATTCTTGTAAGTTTGAGTGAATATTGGACAAAACCACTTGGTGGCTGAAGAACTCGGGAAAGAAGTTCTTGTGTATAGAGTGAGCTGAGCACTTGGTCAATTAGCACCCATTTGTAATTGGAGATTACATAGTGGAGGAAGACTTCAAAGGGATCTTGGGGTGAGGACATAAACCACGGATTGTGGTTGAACCTCGGTAACTCTTTGTGTTCTTTCTATTGCTCTGTTTTCTTTTCTTCTTTTCATTACATTGCATTACATATAGATTGATCATTGTTACATTGTTTAGATTAATTTTAATTAATCTTAATTATCATTAATTTTTGAAAAACTCAATTCACCCCCCCTCTTGGGTTGCCTTTTGGGCTAACAATTGGTATCAGAGCTTGTATTCCTGTTTTAAGGCTTAACATCATAGGAATAGATCCATGGCAACCAATTTTGGAAGCTCTCTCGGTAAGGGTCAATCCACAAATAGACCCCTATGTTCAATGGTACCAATAACAATTATTGAAAAAATAGAATGAGAATCTATATTCAATCGGTAGATTATGAATTACGGAGACTTATTATAAATGGTCCCAAAACACCTACAACTAGAGTAGATAGAACTGATATCCCTAAATCAGAATCTGAATGGGAT